>JACEFZ010004756.1:160000-168774 GCA_014155875.1 Cepaea nemoralis | reverse complement strand
CAAAATCGATCATTTAAAACCTCCATGTAAATACACATCCCCTTTACCCTAAAATTTTAAGTGATCCTTCGACAACTTGATCACTACTTCACCAGTATTTGGGACCCTTTTTTTGGCTATGTCCTTACTTATTTTACCATCACCGTTTCACTACACGTACCATATCCTATAATTTAAGTGGTCATTCGACTACTTGACACCTACTTGACCACTATTTGAGCACCACTTGACCAACTCTTGATCATCACCATGTCACCATACCTACTTTCACCGACAATTTAAGTAGTCATTCGACCATTTACCACTACTTGGCCACTACTTGAGCACGTCATCGATCACTGTAACCAACACAGGTTCACTACACGTACTTTCCCTTACAATTTAAGTGGTCACTCGACCATTTGACCAGTACTTGCCCGCTACTTGATCACTACTTGACAACGTCACTACTTAATTTATTCATCTCTGTTTCACTACACGTACCATACCCTACAATTTTCTCACTTGAGCGGTTGACAACTGGTTGAGCACTACTTGACCACTGCTTGACCACGTTGTCGACCCTTTTACCATCACCGTTTCAATATACGTACTTTTCTCTACCTTTTAAGTGTTCATTCGACACTTGACCACTGGTTGACCGCTACTTGACCATGTCATCGATCACTTTAACCACTACCATAATCTTAGGGACATCGTCATCTACAATTTAAGTTGTCACTCGACCACTTGACCACTACTTGACCATTGGCTGACCACTACTTGACTACTAATTTACCACCCGTTAATCATCACCATATCATTATAACTACTTTTCCCTAAAATTTCCTCACTTGACCACTACTTGACCATTGGTTGACCACTACTTGACCACTAATTTACCACCCTTTAATCATCACCATATCATTATAACCACTTTTCCCTAAAATTTTCCTTACTTGACCACCACTTGACCACTGCTTGACCACTATTTGACCACTAATTTACCACCCTTTAAGCATCACCCTATCATTATAACCACTTTTCCCTAAAATTTCCTCACTTGACCACTGCTTGACCATCTGTTGACCGCTAATACCTGGTACCCACCCCTTACCACCGAATGATACTACACTATATCCATTACAATCAGCGATCTTTAGCTTTCAAGGTTTCATTTGTAACACATGTTATGTTAGTGAATAAGCTACTATGAACATCTACATAGCACTAATAACCACCCTTATCAACTAATTTCACTAACCCATACCCACTACTATCCCCACCACACCTATTCCTTCTATTCGTACTATTGTACACCACCAATGCGCTAACAGTTCAAAATATTTTAACACACCACTCACCCACGTTTTTACAACCCTTTACTTAATGACTTTTCCGTATGCACCCCCTCCACGTCTGTTATGAACCGACCACCGTCACACCCGCCGGAGATTTTCCCACACTTGCCGACGTATAACTCCCCGGTACTACGTTCCAGAATTTTCCACTATGCCATTACTTATTTAATATGCATTGTATTGTCTATACATGGTTTAATAAAAACATATACCTTACTTGACTCTTTTGTTATTTTGTATTTTTTATGTTGTTATAGTACCCAGTGTCACTAGACCACACCTACTCGGACCACACCTATTAAAAACGAGTTATCGCCCTTGACTTTTTAAAAAATCCGGAGAGTTATCGCCCTTTGAGGCGCAAATCGCTTTTGCGCCTCAAAACCGGCGGCTTTTGTACATATATACTACTTACGTATGTATCACACATTGCGTACAATCAAATGAACAAGTATTATAATATAAATTTCCATTCACTGAGCACTGAAATTGTGGAAGATACCACGGAACAAAACAGATAACACGATGACGTTAGCATGGCCATGTGTCGCCCTTCTGTAGAAATTTGGCGTCACATGTGGCGATATATTATCCTTCGACACTGAATCAGTTAAGATTCTACATCTGTGTCTCCTTGTTTCCTAATACATCTTTTAAGCCTGCCTCTAGTGGCCCGCACTATCGACCCGCGAGTCTAATGTGTATTACTGTAGTGCTGTTGAAGTAAACTAAGTAATGGACCCTCTTATACGCCTTAGGACATCCGTGGCGAGGGCGTTGCCAACGTGGTTCGTAATTCCGCTCACCTGCGACCGAAATACAGCTGTGCGCGATTTGGCAGCAGACCGCGTTGCACTGGGTTTTAAGTTTAACGAATTGGTATGGGAGCCGGTCGTTCAGAAATCAATGGCAAACTACTGAACGTAAACTTACCAAGAGATCACAACAGCAGTACCATGCTGGTGTTGATAGCGATGTGTTATAAAGGATATGTAAACAAACAAACAAACAAAAATGGCAGAGTAAAGGACCTTACACGCGCCTTAAGACATACTGAATATATGGCAAGTAGGCAGAGTAAAAGACCGTTCACGCGCCTTGAGACATACTGAATATATGGCAAGTAGGCAGAGTAAAGGACCGTACACGCGGCTTAAGACATACTGAATATATGGCAAGTAGGCAGAGTAAAGGACCGTACACGCGCCTTAAGACATACTGAATATATAGCAAGTAGGCAGAGTAAAGGACCGTACACGCGCCTTAAGACTGAATACTGTATATGGCAAGTTGGCAGAGTAAAGGACCCTACACGCGCCTTAAGACATACTGAATACTGTATATGGCAAGCAGGCAGAGTAAAGGACCTTTCATGCGCCTTCCGGGGTGTTGAGTGTATGCTGCTAGCTTATGGTTGCCAGACATTCCGGTTTTTTCCCCGGATCTCCAGTATTTTATTTTCCTTCACGAAAAATGTTGTCATGATGCTCGTTTGTCTTAGTTGTTTTCTTCCCATAGCAAATGACAGATTTAATTCAATCAAACTTCTGCTCAACTTTCAGCTAGGAGGACTCTTTCATTCTGTGGTTAGCCAGAATCGTGGTCATCGCATTCCGGACATGTACCTAGAACCTCAGATTTAATCCCAAACATCCCCGGCAGCGTATATCCACGAAACTGTTTTATTTAATCACTTCCGATGTCCACACTAGTAAATACAGTAGTTCAGTTTTCACTGCCCCTCTGTGACGAGTATGGCTAGTCGGTTTCTGCCTGTTGTGGCTTGTTCGGTGTTAGTTGTAAGCATTTAACACCGTGATCCCCGTGTCGTGTGACTTTAACTGATTCAGTGGCAAACAAAAAAAAAAACATAGGTTTAAACCAAAAACGATAAACAGTCAAATAATCAAGTATTGTAATGTAAATTTCCGTTCACTTGGCGTTGAAATTGCGGAAGATATCGACGAAAGAAAACAAATAACACGATGACCCTAGTACGGTGATATATCGTCCTTCTGGCGAAATGATAGGTCACATTTGGCGATAGATTTATTATCCCTCGACACCGAATAAATTAATGAAGTTCTTATTTCATATTTGCGGTAATAATTCAAGTATTTTTATTAGCGTGTCAACGGATTTCAAAATGCCGAAGAGAAAGTGTTCATTGAACAAATTAAAAATGCAATACTCAGAAGAAGAATGGTCTCTCATAAAACCAGGAAGAAATGGCCGTGAACTAGAGTTAACATATGCAAATGTTCCATTCCCATTTCGCATGGAGGAAGCGCGGGCATAACAGATCACAATGGAAGCGCGAAGCACAAATTGATGACGTATAGTGCAAGCATTTCAAGAAGAATGGGTGGCTATTTAATGTCCAAGTGATCAGAACAGGATAACAATAGAGACGGTGGCATAATCAACAGAAATGCCACCATACCTTAAACATCATATGTAGTGACAGTAGTCATTTTTTCAACATCTTTCATTCTTCTTATTCTTAACAAAAATGTCCCAATTTCTCAGTCACATAATCTGGCAACCATATGTTGGCTCTATATTTTTGTGAGATGTCAGACGGTGCGTGATGGCGTTTACATGCATCCATTGTGGACGGAACATTTACAGCGCGAATTGGTCTGATCAGTCACATTCGTATCCGCCAAGGGTTGTAGTTATTATGCCTTTTTTGAAGCACAATGTAACAAACTATCGCCTGTCAAGACAAGGTACCAGTAATTTTATAGACTAACCGCCGCTCGATGAATGATGTGTTTACTATCACTCAGACGGCCGACTTAGCTTTCCAGGACATTTCATGGTACCCAAATTAGTAGTTGGGGTGGCAGTAACGTTGTTGTGACAGCAGCATTAGTAGTAGTGATGATGGTGGTGTTGATGGTAGTGGTAGTGTATTAGCGGCAGAGGAGATGGTAGCGTTAGTGATACTAGTTCTAGCAGTAATAGTAATATCAGCGACAACTGTAGTAGTAGTAGTAGTAGTAGTAGTAGTAGTAGTAGTAGTAGTAGTAGTAGTAGTAGTAGTAGTAGTAGTAGTAGTAGTAGTAGTAGTAGTAGTAGTATCATTAGTAGCAGCAACAGCAGTAGTGATAGTAGCAGCAACAGCAGTAAACTGTTTTGTGAATTAGTGAATACAGTGCGGTATTGAACAAGTACGATGGTATTTCATCAATTGGCTATTGTTTCACCGAACAACAGTTTGCCCATTCATCTGGAGTCTGCCCACATCAGAGACAACAGCAACCGCACTAACACGCGCAGCCTTCACTTCCTGCCCCACTGACGGACTATTCAGCTACTTAGTCCAGATCTCGCACAGTTTCCGTGACCGACCGTCCGCCGAGGCCCGTGTACACGCGAGGCTGAGCTTAACAAACAGCGCATGACAGGGAGTCTTGAGCCTGGTCTGGTTACAAGAAATAGCCATTAAGAAGTTGGGACTAAATGTCACTTGTCAATAGTTTGACAAGACGGTGGGGTCCGGACAAGTGGTTCGTTAACCTGTAACATATGTAGGTAGGATTGTGTTGTAACATATGTAGGTAAGATTGTGTTGTAACTTATGTAGGTAGGAGTGTGTTGTTCGCAAAATAAAGAGCGGTTAGTACAGGAAAGGGGGGGGGGGGGGGGGGGGAAGAGGGGACTGGTATTATTGTGTGCATTGATAAATACTGGGAGGGAGGGAGGGAGGGAGGGAGAGAAGGAAGGAAGGAGGGGGAGAGAGAAGGAAGGAAGGAGTGGGGGTGGGACTGGTATTATTGTGTGCATTGATAATTACTGGGAGGGGGAGGGAGAGAAGGAAGGAGGGAGAGAGAGAAGGAAGGAAGGAGGGGGAGAGAGAAGGAAGGAAGGAGTGGGGGTGGGACTGGTATTATTGTGTGCATTGATAAATACTGGGAGGGAGGGACGGAGAGAAGGAAGGAAGGAGGGGGAGAGAGAAGGAAGGAAGGAGTGGGGGTGGGACTGGTATTATTGTGTGCATTGATAAATACTGGGAGGGGGAGGGAGAGAAGGAAGGAGGGAGAGAGAGAAGGAAGGAAGGAGGGGGAGAGAGAAGGAAGGAGGGGGAGAGAGAAGGAAGGAAGGAGGGGGAGAGAGGGAAGAGAAGGGGAGAGAGGGGAAAGAGAGAGTGAGAAAGATTCAGCGAGGGAAGAGGGAGAGAGAGGGAGCAGTGAGGAGCGAGAGGGAGCTAGGGAGAGAGAGACAAAGGAAGATGAAGAGACATAGGGAGAGAGAGAGACAAATAGACAGAGAAAAAAAAAAGAGGGACAGGCTAAAAGCTTAGCACCCGTCCAGTACAAACGTATCTTAGTACGAACCCTGTTTGACCTAGTCTGGAAGACATAAACTCAAGACCCACTGACAGAGGAATCTCTGTCATAAAGCGACCCCACTCCGACTTCTAGAGTACTTGTAATGTACGTCCCCAAATCAAAAACGAAAGGAAGTCATCCTTTCAGTCAAACAGATCAGAGTGGGGAAGGATCCCGTTACGCCGCGTTCAGGAGTGAAAGTTTAAGCGCACTAAACCTCTAGGCCACGCAGATCCCCAGTGGCGAGTCACCTGGAAGACTTGAGTATTAGCTCTTAAGCTCAATGAATCGGCGTTAAGATCGTCTGAGACCACGTCTTACTGGCATCTATGGGGAAGGAATTTGGGTGGATACTTTCCTCTCCGCCCCATACCCAGGTACCATCTCCGCGGGGACTCCTGCAGAATCCCCCCCCCCTCCCCCCTCGCCGTTGGTCATGTGTCTGAACCCGAATCGAGATGGACTCTTTTAACAAGTGACCTGGGCGACCTGAGAATGTCATGGGAAGAAAAGAGGACTGGCGTGATATTTACCACACCAATCATCGAGGGCCAGCTGTTCTATACACATAATATGGGCAAGCACCGCATAGTATTCATTCATTCAGTAGCATGTCCTTTGCAGAACCTCGCTCCCATAACAACCTTCCGGAAAACCTATCGATCATAAGCAAGATGTCCCGCGTCCGATACACTCATCCGAAGATCATCTGCCACATCCTGCACCCATCTTGTCTTTGGCCTTCCTCTTCCTCTCTTCCCAGGCATATAGCCCTCCATTATACCATATAGTATATATATAGTTAATACACCATCAGGCGAGTCAAAGGGTCCTTGGCTCGCACTGCCTGTGATGGACTCGTACTGCCTGTGATGACTCGTACTGCCTGTGATGACTCGCACTGCCTGTGATGGAACTACTAACGGTCCATGTTTTACACGTCCATAGCGCATCGGGAATTTAGAGCTAGATTTGTTTTCAGACCAAACGGCACTCAGTGGCTGATGTGATCGGCCGCCTTTACTTCCCAGACAATTCCTGATATCAATGTTAGGCAAGTCGGCCTGGGAGCCCAGGTCAATTTCAAACATTCTAAACCGTCTTGATGCGGATCGAACGTAGAACCACGGGTACGGCAGGCGAGCGATTTTAGCCGTTACCCACCACGGATTCCATGTGAGAGGAGGCTCATTCATTCATTCATTCATTCATTCATTCATTCAATCATTCGGGAAGCTGCGATAAATATAACGGCGCCGCCATAAGGACAACATCAGCAGGCGGCAAATACAGAATAAATAACGGGATATCACACTTGTGATCTGAAGTCATTCCCGGCAAATACTTTGATATGTGGTTTTATAAACGAATGATAAGAACACCGGGGACGGGTAGAAATTGCGTCCGCTCGGTATGAACTCAAGTGTAGTCAATTCACGCGCTGCTTCTTCTAGTACACTGGTCTGATTTTGCGTGTTGAGTAGCTTTCCTTATTACCAGTGACTCTTGCCATCAGGCGAACTACATCCGACTTCTGAAGTACTTGTAATGTACGTCCCCGTGCTGACCTTGACATGCTCACAAAGAGAAGTAGTTACCAGCATCAGAAATAGACGTCACATTCTGTGTGTATGTCATGAGAAGAGGAAAGGTGGAGTATGTCGTCACAACGGGAAGGTTGAAGGGCAAGAGAGGCAGTGAGAGACCAATAGAGAAGGTGCTGGACAGTTGGACATCAGGGCATACAGGAGCATCGTTATCAGAAATGACTGCACATGAGACAGAAAGCTATCGACAGACATGATCACGAAAGCCACACGGCATGGACTATAAAAAGGCATTTTAATGCCATTCCCAGGAGCCATTACCCCATATGGACAATGAGGATAAAACCGTGGACAACTGCTTTTGCGGCTGACTCAATCAGAGGACAATCATTCTGAGCCGGTAATGGACCCTTGAGGTTGAACGGGGTAAGGGTAATGGTAGAATCGAATCAAAAAACAAAACAAAATTTAAAAAAAAAAAACATCCGGGCCATGACTTTCGCTGGGTTTCTCGCTAGTGTCTTAACGGCGTAATGACGAGATAGTGGATTTATGAAGACAGTTTTAAACGCCTCTCTTACGTTACGATAACGGACGCTCCCTCACTATGCTAATCGATGACCTCAACTCTATCAGTGCCAGAGATAAATCCACCAGGATGCATGCGGCCCGCGACTATTTAGGTAAAGGCATGCACGAATTGGGACCGCAGTAGCGTTGTGTGAGCACGCTAGCCCAGCGCCCAAGTGGTCATGGAGTAGAGTCAGCGTCGAGAAGGAATTAAATACTGACCCGACTCAGCAAATATCTTGTGGAAATTAAGACCGCAAGGCCGTGATATCCATCCACCACTTCGCCCCTGGAGTGCTGATTGGTCTATACAAACATAGGTCTAGCACCATATCCCCAATAGGGCATACGGCTTGTGAAGTGCAGCTGACCTTTATACTGATACATGTAGGTTTTCTCTCCATCCATCATGTGCCATGCCGGTAAGCGTGGGCGGTCATGATTCGCCATTCTCAATCGATCACCAGAGTCGTGGATCAGCTCAGTGTTCTTGTCTCGACTATGACACGTAATCAAGCCATCCAGGTATTTACTTCTCTGTCTTCCCCATGTTCTCTTTCCCTTCGATCTTGCCAGTTGTCACCAAGTTCTCTAATTTATTTCTTCTCATAACATGTCCAAAAAATGTTGACTGTCTACGTCTAATTTCTCTTATCAGTTTACGATTTTCATGTGTTTCTTGTAGGACTTGGTCGTTGGATTTTCTGTCTGTCCACGGTATTCTTTGCATTTTCCTCAGAAACCACATTTCCACAGCCATCAGATGTTTTCAGCTTGACTGCTCATTGTCCACGCTTCACATCCATACTAAAGTACAGGCTCTATGTAGCACCTAACACTCTTTTTTTTATTGGTCAGTATGTTTTTCATCTTGCAAAAGGCTACCTTCGCCATGGCGATTCTTGTTCTAATCTTTGGCGAGGTCAAAGAAATCATCGCAGTTCACGATATTATGAGATGAAATGCGCAGTTTCCTTTCT
>JACEFZ010004756.1:0-152500 GCA_014155875.1 Cepaea nemoralis | reverse complement strand
TTACGTCTGCATCTGTGTGAAATCGTTGCCCCTTGAGAGCTTTTTTAGAGGTCGAACAAATAAAAATCACATGGTGAAAAATTAGGTCTATAGGCTGGATGTTACAGAATTTCCCACTTCTTCCTTGAAATGCTTCCCGCACAATCTTTGCGACATGCGGATGAGCATTATCATGCAACAAAATCACACCGCGAGAAAGCATGCCGGGTCGTTTATTCTTGTTGGCTTTTTGCAGCTTGCCTAGTGTTTGCAAGTAGTGGGTAGAATTGATGTTGACGCCAGGTTCTTTAAAGTCGGCCAACAATAGCCCTGCGTGGTTAAAAAATGCGCTCAGCATAACCTTACCAGCGGAAACCTGTAACTTGAATTTTTGGGCATTTGGTGATCCAGCATGCTTCCATTGCATTCTCTCTCTCTCTCTCTCTCTCTCTCTCTCTCTCTCTCTCTCTCTCTCTCTCTCTCTCTCTCTCTCTCTCTCTCTCTCTCTCTCTCTCTCTCTCTCTTGCTGCTCGGCTCAAAGTCGTAACACCATGATTCATCGCCTCCCACGATGCGGAAAAGAAATGCATCACCCTCCATTCTGTAACGCAGCAAGTGGTTCAAACACCATCCCACGTGTTCCTCTTTTTGGTGGTCGGTCAACATCCGTGGTACCCACTGCGAACACACCTTCCAATATTGCAGTTTCTTACGAACGACCTTTTGAATGGTCCCAATTGACAAATCAAATTCTTTCGCTAGCGAACTTATGCTTCGACAACGGTTCATCTGTACTGCTGCAACAATTTCGGCGATGGTTTTTTTCTGTTGCAACAATATGCGCTTGACCTGGCTGTCGAAGATCTGTCGTGAACGAACGTACTTTCCGAAACATTCGTGCCCAGTCTGTCACTGTTGTCTTCGACACACATTTGTTACCGTACGCTGCCTGCATTCTTCGATGAATGTCCACTGGTCGACATCCTTCAAATGAAAGAAACTGAATCACCGCTCTTTGAGCTTCTTTGGACGGATTTTGGATCAACCCGACCATTTTCTCAACGGTCAGAAACAGAACCTATGCATTATGAGACGATAAGCACTTGCTCTTTTATTCATTGGTCAGTACTTATCACATGACTATGATATGATCATGTTCAACGTACGCAATTACGCGCGGTGCGGCACGAACGGATTTCAAATGAACGCCCTTTATATTTTAGTAAAACGACAGACAATACACAGAATATTCACACCAACCCTCTGCTACTAATATCAAACGTTGCCATTACCTAAATCACACTTACGCAGAAGAGCTGCCAACTTAATTATCCAAGACGGAATTAGAAATGGGGTTATCAGAAAGACAGTGTGATCATCACATTGTGCCACATATATGGAAAGGCAGAAGATCTAATGGTACGGCCATCTTGTTAGAATGCAACACCATCAACTGAAGATCTGATACGACAGCAGGAGGATAACCGATAAGAGAACGGATTAACGATATCATAGACACTGTACAATCACACGGAACGACACTATCTAATGCCACCCATCGGGCGAGTCAACTATTCCTCCCCACAACGCTTGGTGGTAAAAGTAGATGATGATGATGATGATGATGATGATGATGATGAGATGAAGATGATGATGATGAGATGAAGATGATGATGATGATGATGATGACTGGCCTAATCCCAGCGAGAAGGAAGGTGCCGCGCTGAATCATGACCTGGTTAAGTTCTAAAACGCCTTTCCGCAGAAGTAAAGGTCTGGTACTGGGCTCGCACAGTCGGCTTGTTTCTGAGCTGGGAAAGTGGAAGGAGAGCTCGGCAACACAATCCCCGCACCACCAACCTCACTCCCATAGATGTGAGTACTTCTCAGGACCCAAATGATCTAAACACCAATGCGTGGAGTGGCTTGTCTCCACTTCTGGAGAGGCTGATTCAGAGGAGAGTAAGCAAAGGGTTTGAACGACACTCAACACGTTGGGTAAGACACAGGCGGAAATAAATGAGTCTGCCACTGGTACATCAGCATGGGAACTCTTAGCTGCTGAAGGGGGAGACTGAACACGCGTGGGAATGTCTCGTGTGTAGATATGCTGATCTTGTGATTATACACACCGTCATGCCCTTGGCAGAAAATCCATTATAAGCATGTCATATATCCTTCCGTCCTGTATGATTAGTGTCATTATTTCACAGAATATAGTGCTACGGACCACATATGTAATAGTGTAATAGTAATAGCCTGTAATAGTTTCGGGTAATTTACATAATATGTAAATATTATGTGATGTTCAATATATATATATATATATATATATATATATATATATATATATATATATATATATATATATATATATATTATATATATATATATATATATATCACATTACACATGGAGGTTTCTGGAGCGCGCCTAGCGTGTGCAGAGAACATTTGAAACACCGGCTGACGGTTTTACCTTAGCGCTTCCAACACGGTACAGCACGCGTCACTGGGGCGAGAGAAGGATAACAAAAATATAATGGTAAACTATGAATCATTTTCCAAAACAGTTCACAAGCCAACAATCAAAATAGGGTTATTTTTCTGTTTAACGGGTAATGTTATGTGGGTGAATATATGTTAGGAAGCTTGTACCATTTGCCGAAAGTTTGTAATTCCAATAGGCGATGTAGGAAATCTTATATCAGGGGCACAGCTTCTATTATTGCTACAGTTTCTGTTGTGTTACAATAGTAACTATCACTACAATAATAACTGCTGCTACAGCGGCTGCTGCTTCCGCCGCTACTACTACTACTGTACAAAAATTATCTACTACAAATTCAGCTTTAGTAGTAGTGGTAGTAGCAGCAGCAGCAGTTGGGAGTAACAGTAGCAACAGTTTTAATAATGGTTGTGCTAACAGCCGTAGAAGTTGCACTAACACCACCACCACCACCACCACCACCAGAAGCCTGTAGTAGTAGTAGTAGTAGTAGTAGTAGTAGTAGTAGTAGTAGTATAAGACCTGCTTTCACTATCCCTAAGCTGCAGACTCCGACACTTCTTCATAATACAACAATCAGGCAATACCATTGATGATAACGTTTCAACACAAGCTACTAGTACTAGCGGCGCCGATGGAGGGAAACAGTTTGGGAATCACTGTGCCGAGATAAGCTTAGGGAGAAAAGTGGAAACTCGGAAATATCAAAACCTTCAGACGTCTTTCAGCAGCAAGTCACGGAAGGTGAACGCAGGGAACCGCTCTCACCTTAATCTAAATACCAGGGCTGTTACCTTTGTTGCTGTAGCTGTTTCCGTCCCTGGTTATTACTTTATGAACATAACAATGTGGATCCTCTGAAGGGTTTACGGTAATATATAGCTACGTGGGATTCTTCTTCTTCTTCTTCCTTTTCTTTCTTCCTTCTTATTCTTCCTTCCTTCTTCTTCCTTCTTCCTTGTTCTTCCTTCTTTCTTCACCCTTCTTCTTTTTCTTCTACTCTTTATCCCTCAATGGGGAATAGGCCCTTATCAAACCCAAGCCAAGACGGCCTATCCTTTGCTATCTCCTGTGATTCCTTCCATGTTCGCCCAATATTATAAGTCTCTTCTCCACTATTACTTTGTTTCTGCCGCTATTTCGTTCGCCTTATGGTTTCCAGGAAGTAAACACAGATCTATATCGTTGCTTTATTGGCTACACAAAAGTTTTCAATAAAGTGAGACATGTCGACATGATAAGGATGCTTGAAGATCTACAAATTGATGCAAAAGACCGTGACTTGTAAAAAACATATATTGGAAACAACAAGCTGCTATCAGAATTGATAACAATGTAGGTAAATATCAGCCTATTAAAAGAGGTGTGAGACAGGGGTGTATAATGTCTCCAGATCTTTTTTCCCTGTACAGTGAAAATATTTTCAGAAATATAAAAGATATGGAAGGAATCAACATTGGTGGACGATACACCAATAACATTAGATATGCAGATGATACAGTCTTGATTGCAGACAATGAACAGGGCCTGCAAAATTTAGTAGATGCGGTTGTTGCACTCAGTTAACAACTAGGGTTAGAACTGAATATTAAGAAGACACACATTATGGTCGTCACTGGGAAGAAGGAAATACCACAATATGATATACGAGTAAATGGGCATATTCTTAAGCAAGTGAATCGATACAGTTATCTCGGCACAGTAACAACTGATGGGAGATGCCTTGAAGAAATTAGAACAAGAATTGCCATTTCGAAGGTAGCCTTTTCCAAGATCAAAAACATACTGACCAATAAAAAGATATCAATTGAAACCGAGAAAAAGAGTGTTGAAGTGCTACACAGAGCCTGAACTTTTGTATGGATGTGAAGCGTGGCCAATAAGCAGTCAAGCTGAAAAACAGCTGATGGATGTGGAAATGTGGTTTCTGAGGAGAATGCAAAGAATACCATGGACAGGCAATGAACAAGTCCTTCAAGAAACAAATGAAGATCGTAAACTGATTAGAGACATTAGACGAAGACCGTCAACATTTTTTGGGCATATTATGAGAAGAAATAAATTGGAGAACTTGGTGACAACATCGAAGAGAAGAGACCAAGGGGAAGACCGAGAAGTAAATACCTGGATGGCTTGGCCACGTGGCATGGTCGAGACAGGAACACTGAGCTGATCCACGACTTTGGTGATCGAGTGAGGTGGCAGAACATGACCCACCACGCTTATCGGCATGGCACATGATGGATGGATGGATGGTTTCCAGACAACAGTGTCCAGTTATATTATCCTCAGGTTTTCTCAGCTTGTGTGCTGTTTCAGACAAGAGTGTATATAGTCTGTCCAGAAATGAATGCCGTCATTCACGATCAATTATTTTGAAAACTGTCTGTTGCATCGTTATGAAATTTTTCCTGCCGTCTTATATTTACCCCCACCCAAGGAATAGTGTCTTGATAGGCCCAAAAGCAACTTAAATCATCGAAAGCGGCGACATTTCTTTGATGTTTTGGCGAAAATGTAATGAATTCACGCTAACAAACTAGTCTTACAGTAAAGCACGTAATTTCGAGTAACGACACAAGTACAAGGCTTAGCCAGATTCATATGGGAGTGGGTGCAATAAAAAAGTAGCTTAAAAGTCGACAGGGTCGGCTGCATTGCACCGGGTTTTCATCCCATATGGCTCAGTCTCTTTCCGCAGGGCGGAAAGCGTCGCACAAAGCACGAACTCCGTAGCTCCAGCGACGACCTTCGGGAGTCTCCGAAAAAATGCACACGTGATATGAAGGACATGGCCCGGAATCAAACATACAACCTTCGGAGCCCGAGTCAGGCGGCTTGACCACTTCACCACGGAGACTCCCGAGAGGGGTGCAATGTGTAAATTAGTAAAGACAGAGAATTTACAGAGGCATGGGGTAAATAATGTGTAAATTGACAGCAAAGTAGAAGGAATATATTTCTTACCTTATTTTTTATTTCCTTCTTGTTTCTTCAGCTGCTGGTTAATAATGTGTACACAAGTATTCATGTTACTAGGATGCATTTAGCTTTTTATATTGAGTTCGTGAAAGCTTCCAAATAGCTGTGCGTTAATGTGCGCATGGAATGACCATAAAATGAGACCGCAATTTAGTCATCATGTGACCATTTTTAAGGATCTGTTCAGCTGTCTGTGTAGTTTGTTCACACGTACACATGGGTGACAGACCCGCTTTGAGTCTTCGTGAAAGATTGTCTCCTCTGCTGTTTACCGTTCAGAGATGGGACATGATTACCTGCTTTGCACTATGAAAATAGTTGTCAGTGTCTTTGTAGTGGGCTTTCTTCTTAACGACCAAGATGTTGGTCCTGTTTTCATTGAAGTTTATAGATTGATTTGTATGCACGTATGTTGTCCCCTAATTTGACAACGTGTTTGCTCTCACGTTTCTTGTTATGCCACAATATGTCAATTTCCACCGCAATATTACTCTTCTGTTGGTATTCAATGCGTTTAGTGTTGTTTTTTTTTTTTTTCAATACCAGTTATTTGTCATCGCTGAGGGCTTGCGGAATTGAAAATTCATTACCGTGGAATACAAACTGTTGCCATTGACATTGTGCTGATGCTGTAATGTTTAGGGCCTGCAATTCGTCTTAATAGTTGGAGCAAAATATCCCAGTAAGTGTGCACGTGGATTAAGGTCTGCTATCTGCTCAGATGTTAATCTGTGTCGGACGATTCCAGTAGGTTGATGACTGCTCTCGGTTGCATAAAATTCAATCCATCCTTTCTTCCTCTTTCAACACATGGTCCTCACATTTTTTCCAGTAACTTTTATCAATATTTAATAGCGCGGACTGGGTTAGTATCTTGACGTCAGACAATTTGAATGTAGTATTGGCAGCTGCCACCTGTCCTTTAATTTTAGCCCACACAAGTTCTATAGCAGTGGTTCTCAACCTTTTTTGGCCCATGCCCCGTTTACCATATGTTCAGAACATCATTCCCCCCCCCCTTTCGAATTTCCTCCCTATAAATCCCCCCACCCCACCTTTACACGGTATATATAAAGATGGAAGCTTAATTTAATAACACATACTAGAACAAGTCTAGACATCTACATAAAACGTGATTTGCGGGTCTACTTGCGTTAAAAAAAAAACCGAATTTCATTAGGGTGAGAAGTACAGAACCGTCAAATTTAGAGGGAAAAACACTATCAAGTAACTGGTTCTTGTATTAATGCGATCTTGAAATAATCTTACTCCCCTCCCATGGACGCCCTAAAATTCGCCCCTGGGGGGGGGGGGGGGGGGGGGAAATTCCCCTCCGGTTGAGAACCACTGTTCTGTAGGGTTTAAATGAGAATGATACGGCGGAAGTCTCAAGCACCTATGGCCTTGCCCTTCTATCAACTTGTCGAATTGATATTTCTTTTTTTTTTTTTTTTTTTTTTTTTGAGCCTGTTTTACAAGGGAAAACAACTGTAGCTTGAAATATGTTTCTGGAAATGGTATATTGTCCCTTCGGAGCCATATCTTTATTGCTTCCTTTGTGCTTGATGCCGTAGGTATTTTGTCTTCTTGGGCAACAACATTGTGGTATGATGCACTGTCCATAATTGGACATGACGGTCTATCTAGGGATGGAAAGTACTGTATTCTCGAGCCAATCTCTAAATACATTACCATTCATCTCATTATGATAATCCCTATTGTCTGTATGCTTTGATACAAACACGAGTCCAGCATTCTGTAGTGCGCCATTATGAGTACTACCAGCATAGGCTATGACCAAACGCTGTCCTTTACTACTGGGCACATAACGCTTTATCTTTCCATCCACTGATTGCCATTCCTTTTCACTTGTGTGGTGCGCATTGATCCACGTTTCATCCAAATACACTATGTCATAATTTTCTTTGTGCATTTCACTTATTTCACGAAGGTATCTGCTTCTCATGGCTCCTAAATGCGGTTGCTCGCAAAGGATATTTCTACCTTCCTTGTACTTTCTAAAAGTGAAGCCTAATGTCCTTATAAGTTTCCACAAAGTTGTTTTGGATAGAACAATGTTATTGTTCTTTCTCAACCAAACCCTAAGTTTTCTTAC
The DNA here is from genome assembly GCA_014155875.1 of Cepaea nemoralis. Classification (NCBI taxonomy): domain Eukaryota; kingdom Metazoa; phylum Mollusca; class Gastropoda; order Stylommatophora; family Helicidae; genus Cepaea; species Cepaea nemoralis. The sequence goes on along the minus strand of JACEFZ010004756.1, from coordinate 144,915 downwards.
AGTCACTGTTTCTTTGGCATCCATCATTTTTACAATAACTCGACTTATGACATCCTTGTCAAAGCTGTCTACAATTGCCTTTCTACTTACCAGTTTACTTATCGCCTGTTGGTTTCATTCCAGATTCATTGCACCCATGGACGAAATGACCGTTTACTCAAACCCAATACATGCACTGTTCTATTTTCAGGATTTGTAACAGTATGAAACAGTTTCCTGCGATCACCTTCTTGATAAAAACATGTGTACAACTTCATAGCGATGCTTTGAAGTGTACAAAATTTCACATTCAATCCAATTTAACAATATTCACACATTCACATATTAGCTATCAATATTATATTAATGGTAAGATTTATTTATATATTTATTTCTATAATCACGTTTCATGAAAGAACCCACACTGACGACACCTCTGAACAATCCCATTTAACTGCGCGCAGTTTGTGCCAAAACGGAAACCACGAGACAATTTTTTAAAAATAGCGCGGATGTGTCTTGGTGAAGGTATAATACTTTTAAAATTATAGACTTAATCTCTGACCCGTAAATTATATACCGCATATAAACAAACATTGAAATCTGCTGTACAATCTCAAGAACAACAATTTTGTTCTTGGGTGGACATAATGATAAGGTTATATGCTAAATCTCATAATTTTCCCTCAGTTGGTTACTGAGATATGGAATTTTATATTGGGGCAGAAAAAAAGTAAACAGACTATAGTTATATTGTCCTCAGGTTTTCTCAGGTTTGTCCTATCTTGTGGGTTCCAGACAACAGTGTCTAGTTATATTGTCCTCAGGTTTGTCCTATCTTGTGGATTCCAGACAACAGTGTCTAGTTATATTGTCCTCAGGTTTTCTCAGGTATGTCCTATCTTGTGGGTTCCAGACAACAGTGTCTAGTTATATTGTCCTCAGGTTTGTCCTATCTTGTGGATTCCAGACAACAGTGTGTGGTTATATTGTCCTCAGGTTTTCTCACGTGTGTCCTATCCAGCGACAGCGTCTTTTCCTCACTTCCTGGTTCACTGGGAATTGTTTAGTTCCCTCAACCAGTTGCACACTGACGATTCTATCATACCAGTCCCTGTAGTATACCAGCCACAATCCCCCTGCCTGCCTTTTTCCGTATGTAAAACAAAACCAATGGTGCCGTATTCTCAACACCAGTAGGTTGAAATATCACCCCTTAAAACAGCCATGCATCAAACAACACGGATGCCAGAAGCTCCGCCTCATTGGTTATGCCTGAGAGAAACTCGGTGACGCGTCGATGGTACTCAACTTTTTCTAAAGACGACTTGGCGCCGTCGCTGCCTCAGCTACAGATAAAAACTCAGGCATCGTTTGCGAAAGGCACGCCAAAGAGAGCGATGGCGGAGGAGAGATAACAAAGAGTGCAGAGAAGAGAAATAACTCGTTTTCTGCGATTCATGGATGGAAAGAATGTACAGGTAAAATATACAACAGTGTGGCGTCTGGTTAAGTTACTGGCATCATTCATCTTCTCTGACCTCCAGCGTTATACACAGACATGCTACTACTGCTATTGAGTGCACTGCACTAATTTTTGCCTGAGAGTTAACTTCCCTTCTAACCAATGTCCCTAGCCATCAGGCGAATCCACTTCGACTTGTCAGCTATATGTAATTGAAGTCCCCAAGTCAAGGATGAGGAGTCAGCATTGAAGTCCAACTGACCGGCGTGTGGAAGGAATGCATTACGCCGCAGTCAACATAGTAACCCAGCATCTAACTACCAATACATCTACCCACCCACTGTGTAAGTTGATTGACCTGTTTTCTACCCACCCATCAATGCACGTTAAGGTGTTGTTGGACAGTTCGAGCAGTTGTGTTGTATGTACATGGACGCCCCTGACATCGTGAGGCAGCGAGCTCGTGATGCTTGTATGGATCCCCCATGCCAGACTTCTGCCAAACATCCTGCTCCCCGTGCACAGTCCACCATGAGCCTGGACCAAACAGGCGTGAGATGTCGTTGGTGGCCCCTTAAAAAAGCAGTGACCAGAAAATCACACTGTGGAAAAACATGTGACATTCATCAGCCTGTGGGAGAAGGGAGTGGCTTGACGTTCACCTGTTCGAACGGTGATCATGGGTTGGAGTCCACATCCCAGAGATGAACTCTGATTTGGACTCTCTGGTCGACTGAGCCTTAAATGAGTACCATGTAAGTCTCTGGAGAAGGTGACCTGTGTGGTAATGACCACATCACGGTGTGATCGCGGTGCCGATTGGTGTATTTAGAATTGGAGTCTAGCACCATGCGCCTTAAGATGCGTAAAAGGGTTCTTTAATTACTGACTGACTCAGCTGCTTACCAAAAGTCGTGGGTAAGTTATGTGCTTTGAAAGTGTGCTGTACTAGCAGCCCACCTTGTTCCAGACGTACTGGTCATCCTTTCCCCCGGAGAAAACAAGGCAAGGCCGAGAGAGGGATCATGCTGTATGGACAACACATGTTCTCTGAATCCAAGCCCAGGCTTTGAACGATGGAATTTTAGTTCCAATCCACATATTTCGGTCTGTAAAGACGGCAAGGTGCCACTTACTGACTTGAAGCGCTTTACTTGTCCTTTGATAAGGAATAGCCCTACGCCGCTACCCAAAAACAAATGGGATCAATGTCCACCCAGTGTGATTCCTACTACGCAACAAGCTCAAATATCCACCGCGCGAGAATCCTTTTTTTTTTTTTTTTGTTCGCATATCCTTTTAAGGACATCGCTGTCAGCATCAGCATCTTTCAGCTGATTGTTGATTTCTTGGCAAGATTACGTGCAGTAGTTTGCCATTGCTTTCTGACCGGCCGGCTCACATACCCCGTAAGTTACCAACGCGGTGAGAACTGAGAATCCTACTGAATAATAATTCGGGTTAAATGTTCGTCACATGAACGTGCCTCCCATGAATAACCTGAGGCTCCGTAAACGGAAGTGAGGCTAAGCTGCCATGTGCCGATTGCAACAATTTATTGGGTGAGCCTACTACCATAGCATAATTTACGGTCTGCATTTATGGAAGTGTCCTTGGATGGTTGGGAATGCCCAAGCTCTGCCCCTGCCTTCTCGTGAGGGTCGACCGGCTAATCTGGAAGGCTCTAAATTGTCCTGACATAGTCTTTATGCAACCGAACTGATCAAGTTCTAGCCAATCAAAGGCGTTTGAACTCTTTTAACAATCAGGTGCCGTCTCCACACTGAATGTTGGCTGCAATGGATCTCCAACACTGTCTGTCTCTCGCCTTGACTGTACATTCTGTCAGGCTGATGTTCGTCCATCTCTTGATGTTATCTTCCCACTTGTATCAGTGTTTACCTCTTGCTCGCTTGCCCTCAACCTTTCCCTCCAATATGTTTTTTATAAGCTAAGCATGTCTTTTAACGTGGCCGAAATATTTCACGTGCCCCCCTCTTCATTTCTTTCATCAACTCTCTCTTCATTCCAAGTTTTTCTAGAACCTCTGCATTTGATTGTTTTGTTTCCATGAAATACGACAAGAGGAGCGGCTGGCCGACTCGCTAGGACGCCGGATTTTCCTTCGGGAGACCCGGGTTCGATTCCTCGATAAGGTGTGCGAATTTTTTTCTGTCGTGGGCAAAAAGAAAATCCTAACCTGCACAGTTCGCGGCGACTGCACTAGCCAGGCGGCCTTAGTTCCGCAGGCTCAAAGACACCACAAGGTACTATACAGTAGCGCTGAATATACATAGCATTTGAGAATTCTCATTTTTAATGCGTTATTAATCTTTCTAGATGTTAATACTGATTTCATGCCGCTGAAAGCATTTTTGGACATTCCTATTCTCTGTTTAATTTATATTTCTCTTTTGTCATAATCTGTTATTATATGTCCAAGTCTCCCTCTAAGTTATTGATTGGTGTGAGAAGAAAACTACTTCGTGTGAGACCAGCGTCAGGTTGTCAGCGAACTTACATCTGACTGTCGGGTAAACTCTGTGCTTTATATATATATATATATATATATATATATATATATATATATATATATATATATATATATATATATATATATATATATATATATATGCGCGCGCTAGGGATTCAGAATGTCAGCGCCAGCATAGGCATTTTTTAATTTAAAAAAAAAAACTCAATAAGGAGTGGGGGAGGGTGTCACCACTTGTAGATGGACAGGAGAAGATGACGTCATCGGTATGAGGCCGCCGTATGCACTACGAGATTACTCGGGAGGGCTAACCGGTCAACAAATGCCCGAAAGAGGTCGGATGTGTCGGCCGAATGTAGGAAATGTCGTAACTGGAAAATGACAAGGCAATTACATCCAAACAAAAACATATGACTAAAGAACAGGAAAGAGAATCTATATACCTTCTTACCTGATTACTTTAATTACCAGTCTGTCTGTTAATCCATCAAAGATTCAATTTATATATTTACAATCCATCAACCGACCTATCCATTCACCTATCCACCAACTGATCTATCTAGCCATTCATCTATTCATCCATCCATCCACCCATCCAGTCTACCTATCTGTCCTCCCGCTAGCAAGCACGTGCGTAGTATGTATGTAACCCTGCCTGACTATCCACTTACCCATCCACCCACTCACTTACCTACCTAACCATCTATTCATCCATCGATCCACACCCTCCCATCCACCACTCTCCCATTCACCCATCCATCCATCGACCCAGCCACCCACCCACTCACCGACCTGCCTACCCATCTGTTCGTCCATCCATCCACACCCTCCCATCCACCCACTCATCCCTCCGTCCATCTACCCACCGACCATTCTATTCAATCATCTACCAATTTTTTCGTCGGCCCATCCACACCCTCCCATCTATCCACACACTCCCATCTATCCATACCCTCTCATCTATACACACCATCCCATCCATCCAAACCCTCCCATATATCCACACCCTCCCATCCATACAGTCATCACCCAACATTCCTATTCAAATTATTCCACGACCACAAACCACAGTTGGAAACTAACAATCGTCTCATAAAACAACCAGACATCAAGCTCTGAAGCAACACCAGATCAATGATCAATAAACATCTGTCTCGTAACTCCATAACTGTCACATGTCAGATCGGCATGCCCTAGCCATGTTCTCAATCAAACCATTTAGTGCTTGGCTGGTTTTAACCCCACTTCTCTTGCCCAGAGACAGTTCCTATGCATCCGAATTCATCAAGTTCTAGCCAATCAAGGGACGTTTGAACTCGTTTTTTTTTTTTACCAGCTCTTCCTCTAAGTTATGGATTGGTGTGAGAAAGAAACTACTTCCTGTGAGAAACAAGCGTTAGGTTGTTAGCAAACTTACATTGCTACATCTACTACATTGCGCGGGGTTCTATCCCATATGACTAGGCCTTCTTTCCTTAGAGCGACCTGCCGAAAGCGTCGCACAGAGCACGAACTCCGTAGCTTCAGCGACGACCAGGCATCTCCGAAAATATTTCAGTCTTTAACTGAATGGTGGTGTCCAGAGACGAACCCCCGATATTCTTATAATGTTTCTGTTACATAAGAAGTTTCATATCCCACAATTCTTCTCTAGTGTTTGAGAATTGGTAATATGGCGGTAGATGGAAGAATTATTAAGCGGCTCGAGTTTCCACTGATCAACACATGCAGACAGACGCAGAGAATGATTTATCAACTTTTTTCTGCCCACTCATCTATATTTATTCTCAGCACGGAAATCTAAAACATTTTCACATACAGAGAATTCGATTTATCAACTTATTTCTGCCTACTAATCTACACTTACGTCTGAAAACGCATCTAACACCATTTAATCCGTTTTCATTCTTTGACTCCCTGAAGAAATCAGCATCCCCAACACTGGTTTACCGACTCTCATTGCCATCCTATATGGTATGTGAAATGAAAACCGGAACCACAGCAGGGCGATACCATCTGTATGGCTATTTCCATATACGGAAGGTTACCACTGAGTCCTGCCCGGAAATGAAAGGAGAGATAATGGCAGTGCCCCGGGAATCTGAGCAGAGTAATGGAAACATGAAATGGCAAGTCCGTCTTAAATTTCACGGAGAATAAATCAACGGGTCAGACACAATGACCCGGAATATTCACGGAATAGGCTTCTCTTCTTTTCCTCTTGGGGGTCTTACTCCAACTTCGATCCGGTGTAGGATATGAACAAGGATGTTTTGAGCACCGAAATCTTAGTACAGGTTTTCTTTCCATTGGGGGGGGGGGGGGCAGATGAAGGCAAGAACAGTATTCTGGGAGCCCTATGGTGCTATTCTACTTCTTCTTTTACCCGTTTTACTCTTTTTTTTTTAAACCAACCCTCACTCTAAGTTATGGATTGGTTTGAGAAATAAACTTCTTCGCGTGAGAGGCCAGCGTTAGGTTGTCAGCAAACTTACATTGCGCCAAGTTCTATCCCATATGACTCGGTCTTCTTTCCGCAGAGCGACCAGCCGAAAGCGTCGCACAAAGTACAAACTCCGTAGCTTCAGCGACGACCCCCCAGCGTCTCCGAAAATATTCCAGTCTTTAATTGAATTATGGTATCCAGAAACGAAACCCCGACGTTCGTAACGCCAGGTAGGTGGCATATCCACTTGGTCAGGAAGAAGCCATGGTTCTGCGTTCAGACGTTCAAGAATGGCTGGGTTTTTGTTTATTAATTCTTGATCCGCGATATTCTTATGATGTTTTTGTTACATTGAAGTTTCATATCCCCCAATTCTTCTCTAGTGTTTGTGAATTAGTAATATGGCGGCAGATGGAAGAATTGTCAAACGGCTCGAATTTCCACTGATTAACACATGCACACAGACACAGGGAATGATTTATCAACTTATTTCTGCCCATTCATCTATATGTATTCTCAAAACGGAAATCTAAAACATTTTCACATACAGAGAATTTGATTTATCAACTTATTTCTGCCCACTAATCTATACTTAAGAAGTTAAAGACGCTGTTCGTAATCCCGAATACTCACGTAGCGAAACACAGCTGCGCGAGATTCGGCAGCGGATCGCGTCGCGTTGGTTTCTTACGGAAGGTATGTGAGACGGTCAGAAATCAATGGCAAACTACTGAACGTAAAACTTGCCAAGACATCAACAGCAACTAAAAAATGCTGGTGTTGACTGCAATAGGATATGCACGCACGCACACACACACACGCACACACACACACACACACACACACACACACACACACACACACACGAGCGCGCGCAAAACATCTACACTTACGTCTCAATACGCATCTAAAACCATTTCAATCCGTTTTCATTCTTTGACTCCACGAAGAAATCAGCATTCGCAACGCTGGTTTACCGACTTTCATTGCCATCCTACATGTTATGTGAAATGAAAACCGGAACCACAGCAGGGCAATACCATCTGTATGGTTATTTCCATATATGGAAGGTTACCACTGAGTCCTACCCGGAAATGAAAGGAGAGATAATGGCAGTGCCCCGGGAATCTGAGCAGAGTAATGGAAACATGAAATGGCAAGTCCGTCTTAAATTTCACGGAGACTAAATCAACGGGTCAGACACAATGACCCGGAATATTCACTGAATAGGCAGGCTTCTTTTCTTTTTCCTCTTGGGAGTTTTACTCCAACTTCAATTCCGTGTAGAATAAGAACATGGGTGCTTTGAGCACCGAAATCTTCATACAGGTTTTCTTACCCTGGGGCAGTTGAAGGCAGGAACTGTATTCTGGGAGCCCTATGTTGCTCTTCTGCTTCTTCTTTCACTCTGTATCCCCCATCTGGGCAGAGGCCTTCAACCACCTCACTCCAAGGCCTCCTATCCTTAGCTATCCGTCTTCTTCTTCTGCGTTCATCGGGATTTATTTTTTTTTCGGACGTGACTGCGTTGTGCCTGTTTACAGCAGAGCTGCGTTCTTGCGCCGTTAGGCCGACACATCCGACTTCTGCGGGCATTTGTTGACCGGGTTAACCTTCTCGGCCTTAGCTATCCTATGTAGTGCTTATTATATCCTTCCCCACCATATTATTCATGTATGTCTCCAATTCTCTTGTCCGTGAATCATTAGGTCTTCCTGTATTTCTTTTGCCGTGTGGGTTCCAGACAAGCGCCCTTCTAGTTATACTATTCTCAGGTTCTCCCAACGGATGTCCGATCCAGCGCTTGGTCGTTGATATTGGTCTAGTTCCCTCAACGAGCTCCCCATCGGTGTTTCTGTCATACCATCGTATTCCTTCTAGTTCGCACAGACACCAGTTACTGAACGTTTGTGATTTAATTGTGATTGTGTTCGCTGTCCTCCACGTTTCTGATCCAGACAGTTGTGGTGATTTAACGTTAGAGCTGAGTACTCTAAGTTTAGTGCTCAGTCTAAGGTGCTCACATTCCTGCAGATTGAAGCCGCACTGTTATTAATCCACCTGCTCTGACGTGTCTGAAGAACTGGTCTTCCACATTAATCTTGCAATACAGATAGCACTGAATACATTCACCCGTACTGATAGGCACTCACAGAAGTAGAGGCCAGAAATAGGGATTAGAGAACACACTGGAAAATATAGCAATTGAAAGCTATAGTGCCCGCGCTTATACAGTGAATTTTATTGGGCCGAAAGGATACGAGGGCTGGCTCTTAAACTTCCGGTACGCTGACGTTGCGCTGGTGTCGATCCCTACACCAGCACTAAGTCTGATCTAATCTTTGACTTCTTGTTCAGAAAGCCAATGGCCACTTTTTTTTTTCTTGCATATCCTTTTTACAGGACATCGCTATCAACATCAGAATTGTACTGCCGTTGTTGATGTCTTGGCAAGTTTACGTTAGAGCTTACCATTGCTTTCTAAACGACCGGCTCCCATAGCAACTCGTTAAAACCCAGCGCAACGCGGTCTGCTGCTCAATAGGTCGCAGCTGTGTTTCTAACGCGGGTAAGCGGGCTTACGAAATGCGTCCTTACGCCCTTCGCCACAGAGATCGGTAAATGGCAAACTGCTGAACGTAAAATTACCTACAAAAATAACATAAGCTTCATCGCGACGTCCTGCAAATACTTGCTTGCTTGCTTGTGTTCGCTGGCTGTGAACTCCAGCAGTGAAGTCCTGTATGTCGGATGAATACATCCTGTTGTCCAACATCAGTGTGATGTCATACCGGACCTGAGGTTTCCGTGAGAATCCGTTGTCCCATGTCTGGCTTATTGGTGTGCAGACTGGTGGTTCCTCGCCATGCAAGCAGATACTCTCCGACTTCGGAGGAATCATCGATCCTACTGATGTTAGCCAGATCCCAGAAGGGACCTGTTGCCCAGGACGCACGGCGTGGGCGTGTCAGCAGGTCTTGGCCAGTATAGATCCCGGCCCTGGTGCCTTGGAAACACCTCTGCGTCCCGTCCTGCAAATGACATGCGACATTCTAAAATGTTCTAACTAGAGTTCGAACCTGCCGCCCCCAGATAACGACAGCGCCTCGCTGAAGGAATAGGCGTACTTCAACGGACGCCAACTATACAACCCAGACAAGGTGTCTTCTTTAAGTTCTATCATCCATGTAAACCCACAACTATTGAATGTGGGACAGAATTCGTATCTAGCCACTGAAATACATGGAACATCTTCCATTCTTATATATATATATATATATATATATATATATATATATATATATATATATATATATATATATATATATATATATATATATATATATATATAAGCGCGTGCGCAATCCCGCATACCGCATTTGAAACACAGATGTAGGCGATTTGGAAGCAGACCGCCTAGCGCTCGTTTTCATGCAAAAGTATGAGCATCGGTTGTTCAGACAGCAATGGCAAACTACTGAACGCAATCTTGCCTAGTTACTCACAAGCAGCCAATAAATGATGGGGTTGACTGTGATGCCATGTAAAGGACATGCAACTAGCATATATATATATTGAATTGGCAGCCATATGTTAGAACTGGTTCTATGTATTTTAAAAAACAAGGACATATACAATCTTTAAAACAGAGACACCAGGATTCCGTAGGCAAACTTCATCGGGTTACGGTGAATGGCAAGCTTCGGACCAGACACAGATGGTTGGACTAGGGGTTGGACAAGTAGCTGGTTGGACAACGCAAGCTTTCTCATCTAGGGATTGGACTGCAATACCCTCTATACGCACAATCGCCTCTATACACACAATCGCCCATATATAGACAATCGCAAGATTTCTGATCTAGGGATTGGACATGCAATACCCTCTATACGCACAATCGCCTCTATACGCACAATCGCCTCTATATACACAATCGCCTCTATACACACAATCGCCTCTACACACACAATCGCAAGCTATCTGAACACGATCTCAGTACAGTCTACATGCGACCTTACAAAACTCTAGAAAACTAATGATTATTTTCACGATATATTTCCCGAAAGCTAATTACTATTACCCAACAAACAAATAAAAAATGGATTTAAAAATGTTCCGAAGCAGAAGCCCGCTGTGGGCTTGTGATGTGCAAGGACCGTCACATATTATAGGCCTGAATGCACGGGCAGATAGGTGGTCGGGCATTACCTCACTTTAGCGAACGACGAGCACAGGCATCAAAACAACGTCCGACCTAGCTCATGACGTCAGCATAGCTTCCTTATTTGTAAAATGTCCCGTAATCATGTTTGTACATGCCCCATGTGGATATAATACACACGTTGTTGTTGTTGTTGTTGTTGTTGTTGTTGTTGTTGTTGTTGTTGTTGTTGTTGTTGTTGTTGTTGCTGAAGATTAACATAATGGGAGTTGTAAATGAAATAGAGTACGAAAGGAGAGAGATCGGAATGTTAGAAGGGGTTCATTGCCCTTGGAAAATAAAGTTCGTTCGTTTAATCGTTCTTTTCTGCATGTCTGTCTGTCTAGTCATGTGAATATAAACATACTCTGCGCAGATCTGCCAAACTGTCTTATGTCTGTCCTGCCTGTTTGTCTGCCTGTTTCGTTTTACGTTGTAAGTATAAGTAACCATGGAGTAACTTGAGTATGTAGCCACAAACCCACTATGTGTGCGTACGTGTATGCGAGCGTGTGTGCGCGAGCGCGTAGTGGAAAAACTATACAGATGTCAATAAGCTCAAGTTGAAAGTATGCGGAGGAGAAGCAAAAGGAAGAAGGAGGAGCAAAAGGAAGGAGGAGCAAAAGGAAGAAGGAGGAGCAAGAGGAAGGAGGAGGAGCAAGAGGAAGGAGGGGGAGCAAGAGGAAGGAGGGGGAGCAAGAGGAAGGAGGAGGAAGATGAAGCAGGAGGAAGCAGGAGAATGAGAAAGAGGAGTTGGCGGAGGAGGAGGAGTTGGCGGAAAAGGAGGAGTTAGCGGAGGAGGAGGAGTTGGTGGAAGAGGAGTGATTGATGGAGGAGGGCAAAAAGGAAAGAAGCAGCGTTTCCCAGCTCGTCCCCTTTTCCGCTATTTCCTCTATATCCCAAAGACTAAATACTCGGGAAAAGGGGAAATTACTCATTATACCATATTTTTTACAATGTTTCAGTAAGTTCCATATAACACTAGACTACAACGCGCAGGGTTCTCAATACCACAGACAAAAATGTTTTAGCTAGGTTTTCTTTTAAAAAGCAAACACACTTTTCCTAACACTAATTATACTTGATTCTTTCAGGGGGCAGGCCCCCGCCGGGGGGCGCTCTCCCCCTCCAAAACCCGGGCCCAACCGACCCCAGCGCCCATCTTTTGGCTTTTTTGCACCCCGCCATTCCCAAAGCCCCGGGCAAGGGAAAACCGGAAGTGTTCGCAGTATTTTTGCCGAATGCGACGTGGGGGTTACGGGGGGAGCAATGTAATATGGTAATTACTGGCGGAATCCCCTACAAAAACATCCAAATATGCCCATCTCGGGAAAACGACAGATAATAAAAATTCTTTATTCACACCAAAGTATGTTTACAAATTTTAAAACCTTGCACATTATCCAAATCACACTTACGCAAAATCAACACCTGTGAGATGAGATGCTTGAGGAGAGCTGCCACTCAACATTCCGAGGCCGAATAAGAAATGATGTTATATAACAGACAGTGGGATCAACACCCTTGTGTCACATTATTGAAAGCCAGAAGATCAAATGGTTTGGCCATCTCATTAGAATGCAAACAACCATCAACTACCAGCACTGGCCCTACATCAAAGAAGATCTGCTGCGAGAGCAAGAGGACGCCCAAGAAGAAAATGGATTGACGACATGAAAGACATTGTACAATCACACGGAATGACACTATCCAGTGCCACCCATTCGGCGCTGGAGCGTCAATTATTCCTTCCCACGACGCTTGACGGCAAAAGTGGATGATGATGATGATGATGATGATGATGATGATGATGATGATGATGATGATGATGATGATGATGATGATGATGACCGGCGAGTGTTGTATATATGGTGACTATGTTTTCCTCCAACCTTATTGACATGCGTTTCGAATTACCACACTAAAGACATTATAGTGCCCTGCGTTGACTTGGGAGAGAGGATGAATTTAACATGACTACAGAAGCAACAATCATTAGATAGACAAAAATGTATCAACCCTTACATTGACCTTGAGATGAAGATGGAGTGTATTTTTTCCCAAACAGGAAGTACACAGATGACAAGGGCCCCAAAACGTTGGAAAAAAAGGCCAAAAATGAATATAATGTTTCTTTCTTCTTCTTCTTCTTCTTCTTTCTTTTTTCTTCTTTTTTTCCCTTTTCTTCTTCCTCTTCTTATTCGTTTACTTCTGCTTTCGTTCGTTTAAAAAATGTGTCTGCATCTGCAATGATGTTTCCTCTTGTGGGAAGTCTTGGAGTAGTGACCTGCTGTCTTCCCTATAGGAAAGGCAAAGAATAGAAACCCCTGAAAACCTACCATGCATGTCGTAAAAACGAGGGGTAAGAAGGGCTTTGCCTGGGACGGGGTTTCCTAAACCCCTAGAAAACTGTTAGCTATATCATCCAAAACCAAGAATAAACCCTCCCTCCCAACAAGGTTGGGGGGGGTTTTGGTTGAGGCAATGTTTTCCTTTTGGGAGGTGAAAAAAGGGTACTCCCCAAAAGACGTGTTAACTGCCTGAACACAAGAGTGTTTCCCGTTATATATAGAGCCAATGTTGGCTTTGGCATGGGAAGGGGGACAATAAGGGGGCAGGGTGAGAGACGTCTAACGGTTGTAGAAATGTGTTCCGAAGGAAAAAGCAAACATGCCACAGACAGACAGAAAAAAAAAAAAAAATGGCACAGATAAACAGACAGAAAAACAGCAAAAATAACACATACAGAAAGAAAAAAAACGACACTGTCCCTTTTAAAAAGCAAAATTTTCAGCGAAATTCGTAGAGAAATTGGATATGACAGTAACGATTTGTATGGAAGGCGTGGGGGGGGGGGGGGGGGGGGAGGAAGAAGAGTCAGAAGAGAAACTTGAAACTTTGGGACAACCGTAAAAGTGAGGGAAAACAGCAAGGGGCAAAAAAATAGTGAATGGTTTGCCCACGTGGCATGATGTGGACAAGGACGCAGATTTTATTCGAGGCTCAGTGATCGTGATCGCCCACGCCTGTAGGCAAGGTGTGTGATGATGATGATGATGATGATGATGATGATGACGATGATAAGTTCATGGGTATACATACATTAAAAGAGGTTTTAAGGCTTCATTGCACGGGATTGTATTCCATGTGGCTCCATCTCGTTTAGCAGAGCAGCCTGCTGAAAGCGACGTACACAACTAGAACTCTATAACCCCCAGCGACGATCCCCAATGAGTCTCCGAGAACACTGCCCCCGTGAAGCGATTGACGGGGTGTAGGTATACATAGATACACACGGGGTAAACAGATGTGCAGACTTGTAATGTATCGTGGAATGAACGCTGGCTACGAACAATGCTTTATACGCTGCGGAATAAGATGCGCTTGTGTGAGCCAGAGAACACATCTTTGGCCCTTAGCACACACATTTTTTTTTTAAACTCAAGCCACAAGCTGAAGTGGCTGTTTCAAAAACCAACAGCTAAGGACAGTTCTGATGTTATTACCGTCAGTTGATGGGGAACGCCTGAACATTTTTAAGCACGGTCGGAAAAGTTCGACGCTCGGTTCGTCACATAGTAAGTAAGAAGACGGGCCCCAACAAACCTCCGTACTGATAAAAACTAGCACGGCCAACACGAGAGGCGCTTTGAGGAAAAAAGGGGCTCGTCAACCAACACAGAACTGGCATTGTTAGCCGTCGGACGCTGATGCATATGTTGGAGGGAGGGGAGAGATCTGAGCACCTTGGGGATTAGGTGTGTAAGGATGACACGGAAAAGAAAACAAATACTTCCCTGCATTCAGACTACAAAAATGTGATAGCCTATCACATCAAAGACCTACAAAATGTTATGGCTCTATCACATCACAGACCTACAAAAATGTAATGGCCCTATCGCATCACAGACCTACAAAAATGTTATGGCCCTATCACATCACAGACCTACAAAAAAGTGATGACCCCCTCACATCATTTTTTGTTTGTGTGCATATCCTTTACAGGACATCGCTGTCAACACCAGCATCTTTCAGCTGTATGTTGATTTCTTGGCAAGATTACGCTCAGTAGTTTGCCATTGCTTTCTGAGCGGCCGGCTCACATACCCCGTAAGTTACTGATGCGATTCGAACCACTGCTGATTCTCACCGTCATCACGTCACCCACGAGAGTATACGAGATTACTGGAGAAAAGTCTAAACAAAAATAGATGACCCATCCATCACAGACCTACAAAATATGATGACCCCCCTCACATCACAACCTACAAAAATGTGATGGCCCCTAGGGATCACAGACCTAAAAAAATGTGGATGCCCTATCACATCACAGACGTACAAAAATGTGATAGCCCTATCACATCACAGACCTCAAAGCAGGAAACATCTTCCTGTCAAATCCTCTTACCTGTATGATTTGATCTAGTCTGCTATGAGTGTCCGTCAATAGTTGTACGTACATCTGCCAAGGTTGTTCCTTTCAGCGACGAGGACGCGGCGTTCGTCCACTACGTGCCGCTGGTGCTGTACCCCTTCCTGCTGCTGCAGGGCATCGTGGGCAACCTGCTGGCCATCCCCGTGCTGGTCAGTGTTAGCCGGACGGCCTGGTCCACGGTCTTCTACCTGGCCTGCCTGGGCGGGACCGACCTCATGTTGCTGCTGGTGCGCTGTGGCGATGCCTGGTTAGTCCCTGTCTGTGGGTGGCCGCGTGTTGTGTCTCTCTGTTGTGTCTTTGTCCGTATGTTTACGCCCGTGTGTCTACGTCCGTGGGTCTATTTCGGGTGGTGAGAAACATGCATGTGGACAGATCGGCAGCGTCGGCACCCCTTGGTGGAGTATTGGTGCATGCTAAGACAGACGTGGTCGAGGCCCTTTGGGACCGTGTGTATAGTGCGGAAGAACAGATAGATCACCACGACGTGGAGAGAATGGTGCTGCAGGGGATATGACAGACAGACAGGACTGGAGGAAAGGCCAGAACGGACACATAATCAGACTGCTACTGGTACCATTAATGCCAGCACGCTTTCTAGGGTATGGTGTCAGCTGCGCTAACAGTTATGCTTGAATGTGCTCAAAACCCCAATAACAACAGCTGCCTTACAGGCATGGAGTATACACAACAAATAGCTTTTATTTCTACAAACAACAAGTCACGGTTAGCTACGTCCACTATCTCGTCGTATCACGTCCCCACTAATTCCGGACTTGGATACACTCCACGTCCTCTCGTCAAGGCGAGTTGTAATTTGATTCTTTACGCACTTTCACTTGTAACCTACTTTACTTACGACCTTTTGTGTACAGGGTCATCCCAGGGCTGGCGGCCCACTCAAGCGACACAGCTGGTCTCGCTCACTGTGCTGTAACTTGCTCAACGGCCTGAATGCGGTTGCATGTGTGCTGACAATCTCCTTGCTGTACAAACGATCTCGATGCCAGTTAACAATCTCTACAGATGGTCAGTTGTTGGTTTCATATAACTTTCAAATCTCTGCCCTTATCTTCCCATTTCACCTCTGGCTTGTTGTTTCTGCGATGTTGACTTGATGGCATTCCCAGCAGAGCGACCCCGTCTGCCGGTTGACCGCGCTTGCTCAACACATCACGTGGCATGAGCTCGCTATCGGATTGGTTCCTTCAATTTAACCACCGTAGCGGTCTTTCTCCTAATTCACTGTGACCAGTCGTCACCAATGCTAACTATTTTCTGACTTGTTATCAGTCCTCCGAGTAGACTCATGGCAATTAGTATTGTGATTCTTCACTGACTGCTGAAGATGAGGATGGAGCACCTAAGGGAATGTCCTGAGTTTTGTGATGTTGGTTCTTGACTCAACTCAAATACAGAAACGGTTGACTATAGAGGCACGTGATCACACTACTTATATAGCTATCATTAAACATGACCGTTCCTTTTCATAAACCTATTTTTAAGTGCAACGAACTAATCAGAAAGGCAGCGGAGATATTTCTTAGATGATTGTTGCGAATACATTGGACGGTCAGAGTAACTATGAATTGCCTGAAAAAGGCCAATGAAAGTATAACACACAACTATTTTTTTTTTTTAAAGAAGAAGAAGAAACAGACAGTATTATGTGGTCATATAATGAGACGAGGAACACTAGAAAACATCGTGACGAATGGAAAAATCAGCATATATCAATAGCAAAAATCAGAATATCATAAACAGAGTAGACCCCAGAACACCAAAGTCGAAATCTGCGAGGAGACACGAACGCTTACGCAATTTGGCAAGCCACGTGATGATGATATTTATATATTATGCTTTGACTGTTTTTACCTGCACGTCCAGCCTCGTGCTTGCCGCTTCCAACACTTGTTTCCTGTTGTTCTTGAATGAAAGAACGCAAATCCTTTCAAACGGTGCTTACATCTTTCAAGCCATATTGATTGCCTCGGAAATATGTCTTTAATCTCACCGGATCCCATCGACCCCGTTTGCCTGGCAATTCCAAGTATATCAATCTAGTCAGCCTGTCTGTGCCAGATGTGTCGAATGTTGTTGTTGCGCTCATCAGTCTGTCTGCGGGACCTTTGGTCTAGTCGCGCATATGATTACGACACGAGTGCCTATGTTATAGATATGTTGCGTATGTTTTAACTAAGACATGCGTGCGTATATATTGTCTAAGACACGTGTGTGTGTGTGTGCATGTATTTGTCTAAGACACGTGTGTATGTATTTGCCTAAGTCACCTGTGCGTATGAATTTGTCTAAGACACATGTATGTATTTGTCTAAGACATGTGTGTGCATTGTCTAAGACACGTCTATGTCTAAAAAGAAACACAGACAGAGAGAAAGAGAAAGAGAAAGAGAGAGAGAGAGAGAGAGAGAGAGAGAAAGAGTGAGAGAGTGTGAGAGTGTGAGTGTGTATGTGTGTGAGAGAGAGAGAGAGAGAGAAAGAGTGAGAGAGTGTGAGAGTGTGAGTGTGTATGTGTGTGTGTGTGTGAGAGAGAGAGAGAGAGAGAGAGAGAGAAAGAGTGAGAGAGTGTGAGAGTGTGAGTGAGTGAGTGTGTATGTGTGTGTGAGAGAGAGAGAGGAGATAGAGAAGAGCGAGAGATGAGAGAGAGAGGAGAGAGAGAGAGAGAGAGAGAGAGAGGAGAGAGAGAGAAACAAGCAATAAACGAAGAATCAAAGACAGATATCATAGGACAGACGGACTGACGGACTAAGGGGACTGCGGAGTCTCGAGGTATGGTTGTCCGCCTCGAGTGCTGAAGATCCGGGTTCAGGCCCCGATGATGACCGGATTTTTTTCACGTGGACTTCTAGTAATAAAATTTCCCCTGGTCTCTGGGTAGTGAGATCGGACGCTCGTGTGTATTGTTGCGCACATAAAAAAATCCCTTGGCAGTTGGAAATAGAAAAAGAGTAGCCTTACAACGCTGCCCGGGCAAAATTTCGAGTTAAAATCTAACCAAAGTATTTCAGGATCCTCGACGGAGCTACGGAGTTCGTGCACTGAGCTGAGTTTCTCCAGACTCAGGTTTGAGTTAGGAGGAGAACGGAGTACTTATGGGTTGTACCCCGTGTGCCGTGATGTTGATCCAGCGACTAAACAAAACTGACGGACCGATGGACGGACGAATGGACGGAAAGAAAGAAAGAAAGAAAGAAAGAAAGAAAGAAAGAAAGAAAGAAAGAAAGAAAGAAAGAAAGAAAGAAAGAAAGAAAGAAAGAAAGAAAACTGTCACCTATCTTTCCCCCATCTGTCTCCGACACCTGTCTCTGACACCTACTCTGTCACCTGTCTGCAGTTACCAAGAGCTGGTCAAGGTCAGCCTCGGCAAGAGGATCCTGGACTCCTCGGACGCGGCCTGCAAGACCTACTACTTCGCCTTCACGTGCATCAAGCACATCAACCCCTGGCTGGTGGTGGCCATCTCTGTCGAAATGATGGTTGGTTGTATAGGCTATTCTCTCTCTCTCTCTCTCTCTCTCTCTCTCTCTCTCTCTCTCTCTCTCTCTCTCTCTCTCTCTCTCTCTCTCCTTTATTTCTCTAGCAATCTCGTTCTTTCTCCTACAATCTCTCTTGCACTTTCAGCCTAAATCTATCTCGCACTTTTAGCATGAATCTCTCTCGCACCGTGTCTTCATCTCTCTCTCTCTCTCTCTCTCTCTCTCTCTCTCTCTCTCTCTCTCTCTCTCTCTCTCTCTCTCTCTCTCGTTTCTTTCTTGCTCTTGCATTTTCTCTCACACTTTCTTTCTATTACAATCACTCTCACACGTTCAGTCCTCATCTCTTTAGCACATCGTCTCTCTCTCTCTCTCTCTCTCTCTCCCTCTCTCTCGTTTCTTTCTTGCTCTTGCATTTTCTCTCACACTTTCTTTCTATTACAATCACTCTCACACATTCAGTCGTCATCTCTATAGCACAGCGTCTCTCTCTCTCTCTCTCTCTCCTCTCTCTCTCTCTCTCTCCTCTCTCTCTCTCTCTCTCTCTCCTCTCTCTCTCTCTCTCTCTCTCTCTCTCTCATTTTCTCTCACATTCTCTCTCCTGTTCTCTGTTAAGTAATCTCCCTCTAGCCCTGGCACTGTCTCACACGTCTGCTGGGGCCACTTGCTGACGGCTGGAATCATGCGGGAAAATCGTCTGTGTTTACACTGATAACTCTAGGAAACTGCCACAGCAGTAGCAAGAGACACGCAGAGAGGGGGAGACATAGAGAGGGCAAGACAGAGAGACAGGGGAGTGAGACAGCGCGGGTATAACAGAGTGATTGAGACAGAGAGACGGGGGTGGGGGGTGAGACAGAGTGGGTGAAACAGAGTGTTAGAGACAGAGACGGGGGGGGGGGGAGACAGAGTGGGTGAAACAGAGTAGTAGAGACAGAGAGACAGGGGAGTGAGACAGAGTGGGTGAAACAAACAGAGTAGTAGAGGCAGAGAGACCAGGGGAGTGAGACAGCGCGGGTGAAACAGAGTGGTTGAGACAGAGAGACAGGGGAGTGAGACAGCGCGGGTGAAACAGAGTGGTAGAGACAGAGAGACAGGGGGGGGGGGGGGGGAGACAAAGTGGATGAAACAGAGTGGTTGAGACAGAGTGACAGGGGAGTGAGACAGCGCGGGTGAAACAGAGTGGTAGAGACAGAGAGACGGGGGGGGGGGGGGGGGGGGGGTGAGACAAAGTGGGTGAAACAGAGTGGTAGAAACAGAGACGGGGGGGGGGTGAGACAGAGTGGGTGAAACAGAGTGGTAGAGGCAGAGAGACAGGGGAATGAGGCAGAGTGGGCGAAACAGAGTGGTAGAGACAGAGACGGGGAGGGGGTGAGGCAGAGTGGGTGAAACAGAGTAGTAGAGACAGAGACTGGGGGGGGGGTGAGGCAGAGTGGGTGAAACAGAGTGGTAGAGGCAGAGACGGGGGGGGTGAGACAGAGTGGGTGAAACAGTGGTAGAGAGAGAGACGGGGGGGGTGAGACAGAGTGGGTGAAACAAACAGAATGGTAGAGGCAGACAGACAGGGGAATGAGGCAGCAGAGTGGGTGAAACAGAGTGGTAGAGACCAGAGACGGGGGGGGGGGTGAGGTAGAGTGGGTGAAACAGAGTGGTAGAGACAGAGACGGGGGTGAGACAGAGTGGGTGAAACAAACAGAGTGGTAGAGGCAGAGAGACAGGGGGAATGAGACAAGAGTGGGTGAAACAGAGTGGTTGAAACAGAGACGAGGGGTGAGACAGAGTGGGTGAGAGTGGTAGAGACAGAGACGTGGGGGGGTGAGGCAGAGTGGGTGAAACAGAGTGGTAGAGACAGAGACGGGAGGGGGGGTGAGGCAGAGTGGGTGAAACAGAGTGGTAGAGGCAGAGAGACAGGGGAATGAGGCAGAGTGGGTGAAACAGAGTGGTAGAGACAGAGAGACAGGGAAGTGAGACAAAGTGTGTGAAACAAACAAAGTGGTAGAGACGTAGAGACAGAGAGACAGGGAAGTGAGACAAAGTGTGTGAAACAAAACAAAGTGGTAGAGACGTAGAGACAGAGAGACAGGGAAGTGAGACAAAGTGTGTGAAACAAACAGAGTGGTAGAGACAGAGAGACAGGGAAGTGAGACAAGTGTGTGAAACAAACAGAGTGGTAGAGACGTAGAGACAGAGAGACAGGGAAGTGAGACAAAGTGTGTGAAACAAACAGAGTGGTAGAGACGTAGAGACAGAGAGACAGGGAAGTGAGACAAAGTGTGTGAAACAAACAGAGTGGTAGAGACAGAGAGACAGGGAGACAGGGAAGTGAGACAAAGTGTGTGAACAAACAGAGTGGTAGAGACAGAGAGACAGGGAAGTGAGACAAAGTGTGTGAAACAAACAGAGTGGTAGAGACGTAGAGACAGGAGAGACAGGGAAGTGAGACAAAGTGTGTGAAACAAACAGAGTGGTAGAGACAGAGAGACAGGGAAGTGAGACAAAGTGTGTGAAACAAACAGAGTGGTAGAGACGTAGAGACAGAGAGACAGGGAAGTGAGACAAAGTGTGTGAAACAAACAGAGTGGTAGAGACGTAGAGACAGAGAGACAGGGAAGTGAGACAAAGTGTGTGAAACAAACAGAGTGGTAGAGACGTAGAGACAGAGAGACAGGGAAGTGAGACAAAGTGTGTGAAACAAACAGAGTGGTAGAGACAGAGAGACAGGGAAGTGAGACAAAGTGTGTGAAACAAACAGAGTGGTAGAGACGTAGAGACAGAGAGACAGGGAAGTGAGACAAAGTGTGTGAAACAAACAGAGTGGTAGAGACGAGAGACGGGGAAAAGGACAAGGGAAACACGGGTGGTAGAGACTAAAAAGGACAAAGTGAGACAAAGTGTGGAAACAAACAGAGTGGTGAGAGAGACAGAGAGACAGGGAAGTGAGACAAAGTGTGTGAAACAAACAGAGTGGTAGAGACAGAGAAAAAACAGGGAAGTGAGACAAAGTGTGTGAAACAAACAGGGGTAGAGACGTAGAGACAGAGAGACAGGGAAGTGAGACAAAGTGTGTGAAACAAACAGAGTGGTAGAGACGTAGGGGACAGAGAGACAGGGAAGTGAGACAAAGTGTGTGAAACAAACAAGTGGTAGAGACGTAGAGACAGAGAGACAGGGAAGTGAGACAAAGTGTGTGAAACAAACAAGTGGTAGAGACGTAGGACAGAAGACAGGGAAGTGAGACAAAGTGTGTGAAACAAACAGAGTGGTAGAGACGTAGAGACAGAGAGACAGGAAGTGAGACAAAGTGTGGGGAAACAAACAAGTGGTAGAGACGTAGAGACAGAGAGACAGGGAAGTGAGACAAAGTGTGTGAAACAAACAAAGTGGTAGAGACGTAGAGACAGAGAGACAGGGAAGTGAGACAAAGTGTGTGAAACAAACAGAGTGGTAGAGACGTAGAGACAGAGAGACAGGGAAGTGAGACAAAGTGTGTGAAACAAACAGAGTGGTAGAGACGTAGAGACAGAGAGACAGGGAAGTGAGACAAAGTGTGTGAAACAAACAGAGTAGTAGAGACGTAGAGACAGAGAGACAGGGAAGTGAGACAAAGTGTGTGAAACAAACAGAGTGGTAGAGACGTAGAGACAGAGAGACAGGGAAGTGAGACAAAGTGTGTAAAAACAAACAGAGTGGTAGAGACGTAGAGACAGAGAGACAGGGAAGTGAGACAAAGTGTGTGAAACAAACAGAGTGGTAGAGACGTAGAGACAGAGAGACAGGGAAGTGAGACAAGTGTGTGAAACAAACAGAGGGGTAGAGACGTAGAGAAGAGAGACAGGGAAGTGAGACAAAGTGTGTGAAACAAACAGAGGGGTAGAGACGTAGAGACAGAGAGACAGGAAGTGAGACAAAGTGTGTAAAAACAAACAGAGTGGTAGAGACAGAGAGACAGGGAAGTGAGACAAAGTGTGTAAAACAAACAGAGTGGTAGATACGTAGAGAACAGAGAGACAGGGAGGTGAGACAAAGTGTGGTGAAACAAACAGAGTTGGTAGGACAGAGAGCAGGAAGTGAGACAAAGTGTGTGAAACAAACAGAAGTGGTAGAGACAGAGCATACAGGGAAGTGAGACAAAGTGTTGAAACAAACAGAGTGTAGAGAAAGGCCAGGTAATACAGCAGAGAGAGAAGACAGACAAAGACAGATACGCATTGCACAGGCAGGATACAGACAAGCGGCCAGACAGACAGGCAACGCCAGAAGCCTCATTTACAACAGAGTTCAAGTTCAGAACAGATATACTGGCCCACTGAATTAACAGCAAAACTTATCCAGACTGTATGGAACTTAAAGAGCAACCCCACAAACACGTCCGAGAGCATCCAGAGAACTTCCAATAACTGTTGTAATCATAGAAGATGTTACTGCAAGAGATAAGTAGAGGACGAAGCAGAAGAAAACAGACCTGGCCGTCGTTTCGGTTTGTAGATGGAGACGATATGGTGTACCAGGCCGGACACTTGAATATTTTGAAATAGGCAGACAGCTTTAAAATGGGGCGGCAATGGTGAGGGGGTCAGTAGGTGAAATATTGAAAGAAAGACGGTTGCCACAAGTGACATGATTCACTGCCGGGAGATTGCTGCATGCAAATGATGGCAGGACATGCTCATAAATACGCACAGCTTTCTGTCAGGGAGTCGAATGTATTCACGATGAGCCCAGTGGGAATTCCCGTTCTCAGACTGCAGGATCTAGTACAGAATATTCTAGAATAACATTCCAGTACAGAACGGTCTGCAGGGTACTTTCTAACAACATTGATGCTAATCAATATATTCTGGCAGAATATATTTTAATACCGAATCTTTTAACAGAGTCGGCCTCTGTGACCTAGGGGTCTTGAAGACAGCTTCACACTCCCGATATCATCATCATCAGCATGTGCCATGCCGATAAGTGTAGGCGGCCATGTTTCGCCATCTCACTCGATCACCAGAGTCGTGGATAAGCTCTGTTATCTTGTCTCGACCATGCCACATGGCCAAGCCATCCAGGTATTTACTTCCCTGCCTTTCCCTTGTTCTTTTCCCCTCAATCTTGCCAGTTGTCACAAAGTTCTCCAAGTTATTTCTTCACGTAACATGTCCAAAAAATAGTGACTGTCTACGTCTAATTTCGCTAATCAGTGTACGGTTTTCATGTGTTTCTTGTAGAACTAGGTCATTGGTTTTTCTGTCTGTCCAAGGTATTCTTTGCAATTTCCCCAGATACCACATTTCCACAGCCATCAAATGTTTTTCAGCTTGTCTGCTCATTGCCCACGCTTCACGTCCGATATACAGGGTGTGAAGTCGGCGGCAGGCCATTTGAGAGCAGATTGCTTTGTGTTGATTTTCATGATGTTGTTAACATCGGCAGTTCGGAAAGCAAATGGCAAACTAATAAATGTAAAACTGCATTGAAAATCGCAAACTCCTATTTAAAGCTGGGGTTAATTCCGACATCCTGAAAGGACAAACAAGTGACTTTACTTTGAACAGATTGCGTGATAATATAGTCAAATTAATGTGACAGCCAAAATGAGCAATATGGACATTCTGAGGGAAGCTAAGTCGCTGAGCAATATGGACATTCTGAGGGAAGCTGAGTCGCAAAGACAACTTATCACAAACATCAGAAAGAGGCAGTCATCTTTTTTGGCCACGTTAAACAAAATGTGGAACATGTCGTGACAACTGGAAAGATTTGAGGAAAGAAAGATAGGGGAAGACAACGTGGAAGATTTTTGACAGTCTTGTGTATGGCTCGGAAGGGAGTCACAACATGAATTGATCGGAGATTGCAATGTGTGGAGAAGCATGATCACCCACACCAGCCGGCAAGGCACTGGATGATGATGATGATGATAGTCTTTTCTGTCCGACATTCTCATTAGGCATTATGTATACCGTCGCTGGCATTTCGATCCGCCAGACAGACAGAGTGAAAGAGGTCGGTAGACATAGAGAGAGATACACAACACCGACATATCCACAGAGAGGCCAACATATGGACAGAAACACAGACTGAGACATTTGTAAACAGACAGACGTGTTATGTAGAACTTCTTCCCGTTGTGAATTTGAATAATGAAGAACAAACAACACACCACACAACATATTGCCTAGCACAGGAAACACACAAACCTGATGCCTTGTAGTTAGGCTGGGGACAGTCAAAGGCTAGGGACAGCAAACCCGAAAAAAATACTTGTCGAAGTCGGATTACAGAGCCACAGGCTTGATGAAACAGTGAAACGTAACGCACTTAATGATATCAATATAATAAATTCATTCATTCATTCAGTAGCATGTTCTTTGCAGAACCCCGCTCCCATAACAACCTTACGGAAAACTTCTCGGTCACAAGCAAGATGTCCCGCGTCCGATACACCCATCTGGAGATCATCCGCCACAACCTGCACCTATCTTCTCTTTGACCTTCCTCTCTTCTCAGGCTTTTTTTTTTTTTTTCATATCCTTTACAGGACATCGCTGTCAACACCAGCATCTTTCAGCTGTATGTTGATTTCTTGGCAAGATTACGCTAAGTAGTTTGCCATTGCTTTCTGAGCGGCCGTCTCCCATACTCCGTAAGTTACCGATGCGATTCGAACCACTGCTGATTATCACCGTCATCACGTTACCGACAAGAGTATACGAGATTACGGAGAAAAGTCATAACCTCTAAGCCACGAATATACTCCTCCATTACTGTTTTCTCCAAACTTTTGTGACGTTTCAAGTTACCAAAATATTTCAATTTTCTTTGTTTTATCGTCTTTAATAGCCAACCTTCTTCAATATTCAGCTCTTGAAGTATGCATGCATTTGTTCTTTTCTTCATCCAAGACATTCTTAGAACCTGTCTATAACATTTATATTCAAATGCATTTATGAGCTGTTCAGCATGTTTAGTAAGTGCCCAGGTCTCATAGGCCTATGTTGCAATGGGAGAGATGCGTGCTCTTAAAATTATATACAATTAAGTAATGAAAATAGAATTATTCTTCTTCTGCCAATCCATTCTATCTGTGGCTATCTCCTGCAGCTTCCTCCATGCCATCCCAATATTATTCATCTCTGTCTGTAATTTTCTTCTCCCGATGCTTTCACTTCATTCACCTTGTGGGTTCCAGACAAGACAGTGTCTAGTTATACTTCCTCAAGTGTTCTCACTGTGTGTCCTATCTTGAGTGTTCCAGACAAGACAGTGTCTAGTTATACTTCCTCAAGTGTTCTCACTGTGTGTCCTATCTTGAGTGTTCCAGACAAGACAGTGTCTAGTTATACTTCCTCAAGTGTTCTCACTGTGTGTCCTATCTTGAGTGTTCCAGACAAGACAGTGTCTAGTTATACTCCTCAAGTGTTCTCACTGTGTGTCCTATCTGAGTGTTCCAGACAAGACAGTGTCTAGTTATACTTCTTCAAGTGTTCTCACTGTGTGTCCTATCTTGAGGGTTCCAGACAAGACAGTCTCTAGTTATACTCCTCGAGTGTTCTCACTGTGTGTCCTATCTTGAGTGTTCCAGACAAGACAGTGTCTAGTTATACTTCTTCAAGTGTTTCTCACTGTGTGTCCTATCTTGAGGGTTCCTGACAAGACAGTGTCTAGTTATACTTCCTCAAGTGTTCTCACTGTGTGTCCTATTCTTGAGTGTTCCAGACAAGACAGTGTCTAGTTATACTTCCTCAAGTGTTCTCACTGTGTGTCCTATCTGAGTATTCCAGACAAGACAGTGTCTAGTTATACTTCCTCAAGTGTTCTCACTGTGTGTCCTATCTTGAGTGTTCCAGACAAGACAGTGTCTAGTTATACTTCCTCAAGTGTTCTCACTGTGTGTCCTATCCTGCCTCTTTTCCTCACCTCTTGGTTCACTGGGATTTGTTTTCTGACATAACTCTCGGATCTAAACAAACGTGCAATGTGTGTGTGTATGTGTGTATGTGTGAGTGTGTGTGTATGTGTGTGTGTGTGAGTGTGTGTGTATGTGTGAGTGTGTGTGTATGTGTGAATGTGTGTATTTGTGAGCGTGTATGTATGAAAGTATGTGTGTATGTATGAAGGTATGTGTGAATGTGTGTGTGAGTGTGTGTCTGTGCGTGCATGAATGTATGTGTGACTAGTTCCCATAATGACACGCGCTGTATAGGCTATTAATTATGTATACAGTAGAAGCAAGTGTGGGACTTCGATGTGACCACCCGGGATTGCTAATCGGGGAGACGGACGGTGGATGAGACAGTCGGAGGGGGAGAGAGAGGGAGAGAGAGAGAGAGAGAGAGAGAGAGAGAGAGAGAGTGAATGGGTAAAAGCGATAGTGAGAAAGAGTCATTGAGAAAATGGGAGGTCAGAGAGAGAGAGAGAGAGAGAGAGAGAGAGAGAGAGAGAGAGAGAGAGAGAGAGAGAGAGAGAAGAGAGAGAGAGAGAGAGATGGGTATAGCGAGAGAGTATGTGCGAGAGTGAGCATTTGCAGCATAGAGTTGGTAGGAAGATTGTGTTGTAGAGTGCTTTCTTAATATCTATTGATACATGTTTGTTCTTTAGTATTGGTGTCACTTGTCCAATGAATTGGTTTGCCTTATTGCATCTATTTTCGCTCTTTTCTGATTTGCCCTTTGATGATATTATAATTGAATACTAGGGTATAATGCCTGTGATTACGCGGACAAAACATGAGTAAAATTGTGCGTATTTATACGCGAGAATTTAGTGAATTTTGTTGGAAGTTGTTTAACCTCAACGCCCACTCAGTTTTAATGCGTTTCTACTACATCTGTGCAATCTTTCTGTGTTATATTCTGTGTCTACTGCATGTTGCGTGTAATGCTGAGTGTAACCGTCTCTGACTGTTTGACCCCAGATCGCCACAAGATGGCCCAAGAGAACGTACTTGATGTGCACGCTGGAGCGAGCCCGCAATGTGGTCATGCTGGTCGGCATCATCATCGTGTGCCTGGACATCAACCACTTCTGGACGTACGGGGTACCCAAGCCAGGTTTCGCATGCATGTACGTGAGACAGGTGGGGCGTGTCCTCGGTAGACGTGTCAGGCACAGACAGACAGGCAGACAGACAGGCAGACAGACAGGCAGACAGACAGGCAGGCAGACAGGCGGGTAGGTAGGCAGGCGGACAGATAGACGGACGGATGGGCAAAGTGATAGAGTGAAGAAGAAGAAAAGAAGGAGGAGGGGAAGGAAGAGGATAAAAAGAACAGACAGACAGATAGACGGACAGAGCTGCATGCCTTAGAGCAGTGTTTCCCAACGTGGGGCCCACGCCCCACAGGGGGGCAATTCGAATGTTCAGGGGGGCAATTCGATTGTTCAGGGGGGGGGGGGCAATTCGATTGTTAAGGGGAGCAATTCGAAAATGGACTCGTCCAGAGTTTAAGTTAACCGTATGGCGACTCTCAGTCGCTACTCGAGCTGGGTAAACGTCCAGTATAAGTCAGATCTGTCCGCCATGTTAGTAGCCGTGATTTCATTGTTAGACGTTAGAGGCGAACTACTGGTTATACTGGGCTGGCACTAAGCATTTTGCGCTATTTGTTCTGAATGGTGCGAAATGCTTAGTGCCGGGATCTCAGTTTCTGCAGTGTTTCGCAGTAACGCTCAGCATTCACCGTTGGTGTTAATTTGAAATAAGCGTCCGTTAAATTGTTGTAAAAGTCTCGTTGTTTTAAAACATATATACATTGTATAAATATAAGTGATATATAAATGGTATGTAAATTCAATTGGTAATTTTTTTTAAAAATTAATTTCAGTTTTAGAAGCATCATTTTCCAGAAAAATTTGTCAAATGAAAAAGTATGTTTTTTTTTTTTTTTTTGTGGTGGGGTAAATGTGCCATACATATTTAAATATGCATTTTTAGTCTACGTTTACTCCAGTTCATATTATATTTTTTAGTTTTTAATTGATCTTATATTTATTTATTTCAGCCCATAGTGAAATGAGTGGTGCAAGCAAGAAAACAATTTGTCAGTATTCGGAGGAATATTTAAAATTTGGTTTCATACCCGCTGTCCACGATGAACGGTCACCTTTTTGTCTTTTATGCCAACAATGCTTGACCAACGAATCAATGAAACGAGGTCATCTTGAGGCACATTTGAAGGCGAAACATAATGCTCATATTAATTCAGATTTGAATTACTTTCAAACTTTAAAGAAAAATTTTGAAAAAAGAGTAACATTAAAGTCTCTATTTACTGCTCATAATGCAACTATCAATCGTAATCTTGAGGCTAGTTATCAAATTTCATTACTCATCGCTAAATCTGGGAAAAGTCATACTATATGGGAGAATTTAATCAAACCATCTATATCAGCATTTCTTAAAACGGTTCTGGAAAAAGATGACAAAGACTTTAAAGCTATGCCACAAAGTAACAATACTGTTAGCAGAAAAATAGACGAAATGAGTGAGGATATTGAAATACAACTTGTTGAAAAGCAGAAAACAAGAAAATTCTCGGTGCAAATGGATGAATCAACTTTGAGAGACAATGAGGCCGTTCTTATAACTAACATAAGATGTATTGATAAAGGTAATTTTGCTGAAGAAATTATGTTCTGTAAATCATTAGAAAGCACCACTACCTCCAAAGATATATATAGAAAGCTAAAAAATTACTTAGATGTCAATAATATCCATCCATCATGTGCCATGCCTGAAAGCGTGGGTGGTCATGACTCGCCATTTCACTCGATGACTAGAGTCGTGGATCAGCTCACTGTTCCTGTCTCGACCATGCTATGTGGCCAAGTCATCCAGATATTTACTTCTCGGTCTTCCCCTTGGTCTGTTCCCTTCGATCTTGTCAGTTGTCACCAAGTTCTCCAATTCAATTCTTCTCATAACATGTCCAAAATATTTTGACTGTCGACGTCTAATTTCTCTAATCAATTTACAATTTTCATTTATTTCCTGTAGTACTTGGTCATTGGTTTTTCTGTCTGTCCTTGGTATTCTTTGCATTCTCCTCAGAAACCAAATTTCTACAGCCATCAGATGTTTTTCAGCTTGACTGCTCATTGTCCAATAATATACCAATTACTGCTCATTGTCCAATAATATACCAATGAAAACTATAACATCTTGTGCTGCAGATGGTGCTCCTAATATGATTGGGAAGAAAATGGTTGCTTAAAATTGATGAAAGATGGGACTCCAGAAATGCTTCTTGTGCATTGTGTTATTCACAGGGAAAACCTGGTAGCTAAAAACATTTCGCCTGTTCTAAATGAAGTACTAAATTTAGTTATAAAGTGTATCAATGCTATTAAAGCTAGTACCAAATGTGAACGACTCTTCAAGTTATTTTGTGAAGAACAAAATGAAGACCATGTGAGACATACTTCACACTGAAGTAAGATGGCTCTCGAAAGGGAACTGCTTGAAAAGATTTATGGAACTATTTGATACTCTTAGTGATTTTTTAAGCGACAAACCTGAAATGAAAAATCTGTTAACGGTCGATGGTAAGGCCTTTGTGAGCTACTTAGTCCTTATCTTTGAAAAACTAAATATATTAAATAAACAACTTCAAGAAACAAATAAAACTCGTATCGGTGCAAAAGCGAAGATATTTGGTTTCATTACCTTTATTGAATTATGTCAGACATATACTTACTACAAAAATTTTGTAAAGTTTCATTGGCTCCAAAAATGTGAAGTGACTGATACCGCTATATATGTTATTGTCGACCATCTGAAAATTGTATCAGCTGATTTAAAAGAAAGATTTTCTGATTTGAAACAAATTGATTTCCCAACATGGATGATGCAGCCAATGTTAGTGGATTTGTCTGGTATTTCAAATATGCAGTATCAAGAAGAACTCGCAGAAATGCAAAATCATGAGTCAATTAAAACTGTAGTTAATATAAAAGCAGCGATGGCATGGCTTTGTGAGGAAACCGAAATCAAATATCCAAATGCAACCAAATGTGCAAGAGAACTATTGTTACCGTTTCCATCTTGATATTTAGCTGAATGCGGATTTAGTGCCATAAATGATTTGCTGCTAAAAAAAAAAAAGAAATCGGCTGGATATAACAAAACGGGGAGACTTAAGACTGAAGTTAACTAAATTGGAACCTGACATAAAATCTCTTTGCAGCAGGCATCTAGTGCAAGGATTTCACTAAATTTAAATAATAAATAATTACTAATAATTAAGATAATATAGAACAATTTTCATTAAAATTATTTTGAACTTGAATTTCAGTTCTTAGTTATATGTTTTGAAAATTTTACTTACTGTGTTTGCTCAGTAATTTCCTAGTGATTTCTTCCTAAAACCTATCATTCAAGTTTCTTTAGTGAACATTCCGATTTTTGAATATTAAAAATTATGTATATTTTTTTTTTTTTTTGGGGGGGGGGGGGTATAATAATTTTAGAAAGGCTTAGGTGGGGCATAGCACACAAAAGGTTGGAAAACACTGCCTTAGAGCATGTCGGAGGGACAGACCGACAATGAGAGAGAGAGAGAAACAAAACAAATGACGCAAATACAGTGTCTTAGACAAAGATTGCCAGAATGGCAGACAGACAGAAGCAAGTAAAAAATGATGAACGGACATACAGTAGACAGACAGAAAGACAGACAGACAGACAGGAAGTGAGTAGGGGATATGTGTATTTAATGGGTCTGATCGGACGCACGCACGGATGTACGGACAGACAGATAATGACAAGTAATGCATTGTCTTTGTAAATAGTTTCACATACAGACAGAGGCAGGTAGACAGGCAGACGCACACAAGTGACGTGTGTTTCCGCAGAACAGTGTCAGACACTGAGAGGCAGAAGCAAGCAGAAAGCTTCAGACAGACAGGCAGGCTGATAGTAGAATAGGCAGACAGGTACAGAAACAAAGGCAGACAGACTAACTGACAGACAGAGTGTGGGGTGGGGTGGGGGCGAAAAAACAGCAGACAGAGGCGAGTAGAGATGTATCAGACATACAGCAGGCTGACAGACAGACAGATGAGCAGATAGAAGAAAGTAAACAGCACCAGGCATACATTAATGTAACAATTAAGCAAAATGTTAAAATTATAAAAAGGTAGTAGGCAGACAGACGGGTGCAAGTAGAAAGTGACCGATAGACTGAATGAGGCGGACTGACACTACCAACACGGAGAGAGGCGAGTGATGGGGACTGCTAGTGTCCTGTGGAGACCCAAGTCGGAGAAACCAGACGGTATGATCAATGATGATTAGATCAGTCACATGAAAAATATGACAAATCAAGGTATACCTTGCGGCCTGGTGAAACAACAGTGAAAGATAAACTATATGTACCAACTGAGTGAACTAAAAAAGGCAGTTAAATTTATACAAGAGATAACATTGCAGTTATTAACAAATTTCAAGAGAACAAAAGAAGAGGAAGAATCACAGGAAGCAGCGGCAGTGTAGTGGGTAGCTCGCTGGCCTCTCGGCTAAGTTGTCGTGTGTTGAAACCCCGTCGAGACCTCGATTTTGTTTTTAAATAACCTGGACACCCAGAGTGACCCAACTGAATGAGTACCGTGAAATATGCTGAGAAGACAAGGTGATCGATGTGTTACTGGCCACATCACTAATCCAGGCGCGTATTTATCAATATGGCTCTAGCACCATATACCCACCGGCTCTGTGCAGACGAGTGCAATCTGTAATCCCGCATACTGCGATCGAAACACAGCTGCGGGCCATTTGGAAGAAGACCGCCTTGCGCTGGTTTGCGTACAATGGTATGAGCGCTGGTTTGCATACAATGGTATGAGTGCCCGTCATTCAGAAAGCAATGGCAAACTACTGAACGTAAACTTGCCTAGGAATCACAAACAGACACAAAACGATGGGGTCAATTGCTACGTCCCATAAAGGATACGCAACTAACTTGTTTAACCATATGCCCAATATACATCACGACTTACACATAGGAATCTTGACTTTGTTGTATAACTTTGCCATATACTGCAGACAACTCCAGGCTTGGGAGGGAGACATTTACTTTAAATAATTACAGCCAGTCTCTGAAGGGGAGAGAATACCAGTACAGGAGATACATTAGGTAAATTGGCACCTGGTGGGGGTTACACGCCGACTAGCAGAAACAAGGGACAGGTAGACTGAAGGGAGGAAGGAGGGATGGATGGGAGAGTTATGGGGGGTTAGACAGGCAGAAGCAGAGAGACACACAAACAGGCATGTAGAGGGAGGGAGGAGGGAGGAAGGAGGGATGGATGGGAGAGTTATGGGGGGTTAGACAGGCAGAAGCAGACAGACACACAAACAGGCATGTAGAGGGAGGAGGAAGGAGGGATGGATGGGAGAGTTATGGGGGGTTAGACAGGCAGAAGCAGACAGAAGGAGTAGACAGACAGACAGACATGATACAGTAGAGAGAAAGGCGGGTGGGCAGAGACAGGCAAGCAGGCAGACATACAGACAGACAGACAAAATACAGAAGAGAGAAGGGGGGCGGGTTCGGGCGGGGCAGGCGGATGGACGGCGGGATTCAGATAGACAGATAGACAGAACTAAAGCAAACATCTTATTGCAGATACATCGAGGCTTTTCAGAGAACTTCAAAGACTGGCTCTGGCCGGCCATGGACTGCGCGGTGGAGCTCATCCTTCCCGTAATCATCGTGACCATCTGCTTCTTCCTCACCGCCGCCAGCATGATCCGGCGCCCGGCCAGCCGCAACCGAGATCTGGAGGTGGAGATGAAGAACTACTTCCTGGAGCTGGCCACTCTGCGAGACTTCAGCACCGTCTGCTTCATCCTCTGCCTGCTGTTTATATGCTTGAACACCTGCAGGATCACCTACACGCTAACCACTCTAGTGTCCATGATGGGCTATCTTGATGTGGACTGCCCAATCCTCAGAGGCATCAAGACTATAGACGTCACGCTGAACTTCCTCTTCTACAGCGCAAAGATTTACCTCTACATGGCTTTCAGCCCCATGTTTCGCGCCAAGCTTCGAGATAGTTTCATCAACGCCCGTCGGAAGATCCAACGCTTTTGCAGAATGGTATGCCTTTGTGGATACAAGTGGGCGCCCGTACCTCCCAAGGATAAATGCGACGTCGCCAGAACGGCATCAGGTCAAAACAAGCGTGCCGATCCAGAAATGGTGAGTGGCAGTAAATCAAATAAACTGGCCCAAGCTCAGGCTGCCCATGGTGCTCATCCAGCTGCACAGGCCGGAAAGGAATCTTACAAAAGTGCTCCAAGTAACAAAGACCACGCCGAGGACACCAGATATTGGCATCGGCCTTAAGCATTCAAACGCCACAGAGGTGCCGGAATTTGTGAGAGCAGACTCAACACGGAATGGCCAGGGGAGGCGCTAGCAATGACGTGAACGCCACTAAAGTGTAACTGACTACATGTGTGCGTGCGAGTATGAGTGTGAGACAGTTTGTAAAGTACAGTATTTGTATAGCTAATGCATGCCCTCATCAAAATAATTTACACCATCT
Organism: Cepaea nemoralis; assembly: GCA_014155875.1. NCBI lineage: Eukaryota > Metazoa > Mollusca > Gastropoda > Stylommatophora > Helicidae > Cepaea > Cepaea nemoralis. The sequence goes on along the minus strand of JACEFZ010004756.1, from coordinate 110,864 downwards.
GCAAAATAATGTCTGCTTTCTTGTCTTCATTAAGAGAAAGGGTGTTAACTTGTAAACCGCATCATATTTTTGTTGCGGGGCATCTGAAGGACGTCGCTCTCAACTCGTCCGGCCAAGAATATTCTCGATCATGTACAAGTACAATTGTATGAACTTTACGGAGGGTGAATACAAAACTTGGACCAGCAATACTTTCATACACTGCACAGTCATTAAAGATACAACCTGTACTTCTTCCAGATAAATTGTCATGCCCAAGATATCTTCTATATCTGGTGTCTGTCTTCGCCCTGGTCCACCGTTGCCTCTTCTACCAGAATCACGCCTTCCGTCACTGTTCTTGTCAAGACAATGTTTGGCCACAGCATTTCGGTGTCAGAGACATGACATCGTTCTTGTCAAGCCAATGTTTGGCCACAGTATTTCAGTGTCAGAGACATGACATCGTTCTTGTCAAGCCAATGTATGGCCACAGTATTTCAATGTCCGAGACATGACATCGTTCATGTCAGGCCAATGTATGGCCGCAGTATTTCAGTGTCTGAGACATGACATTGTTCTTGTCAGGCCAATGTATGGCCACAGTATTTCAGTGTCAGAGACATGACATCATTCTTTTCAAGACAATGTTTGGCCACAGTATTTCAGTGTCCGAGACATGACATCATTCTTGTCAGGCCAATGTATGGCCGCAGTATTTCAGTGTCTGAGACATGACATTGTTCTTGTCAAGACAATGTTTGGCCACAGTATTTCAATGTCCGAGACATGACATCATTCTTGTCAGGCCAATGTATGGCCGCAGTATTTCAGTGTCTGAGACATGACATTGTTCTTGTCAAGCCAATGTATGGCCACAGTATTTCAGTGTCAGAGACATGACATCATTCTTTTCAAGACAATGTTTGGCCACAGTATTTCAGTGTCCGAGATGTGACATCGTTCTTGTCAAGCCATTGTATGGCCATATTATTTCAGTGTCTGAGACATGACACTGTTCTTGTCAAGGCAATGTTTGGCCACAGTATTTCAGTGTCTGAGACATGACACTGTTCTTGTCAAGCCAATGTATGGCCACAGTATTTCAGTGCCTGAGACATGACATCTGTTCTTGTCAAGACAATGTATGGCCACAGTATTTAAGTGCCTGAGACATGACATCGTTCTTGTCAAGACAATGTTTGGCCACAGTATTTCAGTGTCAGAGACGTGACATCGTTCTTGTCAAGCCAATGTATGACCACAGTATTTCAGTGTCTGAGATATGACACTTTCTTGTCAAGCCAATGTTTGGCCACAGTATTTCAGTGTCTGAGACATGACACTGTTCTTGTCAAGACAATGTTTGGCCACAGTATTTCAGTGTCTGAGACATGACACTGTTCTTGCCAAGACAATGTTTGGCCACAGTATTTCAGTGTCTGAGACATGACATTGTTCTTGTCAAGACAATGTTTGGCCACAGTATTTCAGTGTCAGAGACATGACATTGTTCTTGTCAAGACAATGGTTGGCCACAGTATTTCAGTGTCAGAGACATGACATTGTTCTTGTCAAGACAATGTTTGGCAACAGTATTTCAGTGTCAGAGACATGACATTGTTCTTGTCAAGACAATGTTTGGCCACAGTATTTCAGTGTCTGAGACATGACATCATTCTTGTCAAGCCAATGTTTGGCCACAGTATTTCAGTGTCAGAGACATGACATCGTTCTTGTCAAGACAATGTTTGGCCACAGTATTTCAGTGTCTGAGACATGACATCGTTCTTGTCAAGCCAATGAATGACCATAGTATTTCAGTGTCGGAGACATGGAACTATTTATGAACCTGTTGTCTTCAATATACACATCTGGAGGAATGTCAGGATGATTCTTTCTCTTGGTCCACGATAATCAAAGAAGACCTTAGTTAGTTAGTTGCATATTCTTTACAGGACATCGCAGTCAGCCCCAGCATATTTTGGCTGTTTGTGATCTCTTGGCAAGTTCACGTTCAGTAGGTTGCCACTGATTTCTGAATGGCGGTATGTGGGATTACGAACTGCGTCCATAATCCCTTCACCACAGAGCATATGAGGGTAATGAATCCATGTGTTGACAACCAGTGTTACTTTGGTCATTTAATGGGAAAACGGGCACCACAGAACACTGAAAATAGTCCGTTGTATAGGTAAAAACAGATCTGGAGATATTACACACCCGTTGTATACCTTTCTTAATAGGCAGATATTAACCTACTTCGTTATCAATCTTTATAACAGCTTGTTGTTTCCAATACATGTTTTTACAAGTCTTTCCCAATAATTTGTAGATCTGCAAGCATCTTCATCATGTTGTTATGTCTTACTTTATCAAAAGCCTTTGTGTCGTCAATTAAGCACAGATGTAGGTCGTTTACTTCTATTGAACTCTCAATTAATGTTCTCAGCAAATATACAGTATTTACTTCTACAAACCCACATTGTTCTTCCTCTATTTCTGGTTGTATTTTCTCCCTAACTCTTTGCTACTATGGTTCATCAAATAAGGGGAATGTTGCTTGTATGCATCATCATGTAACATGAATGTTGATTGTATGCCTCATAATGTAAGATGAATGTTGCTTGTATGGCTCATTACGTAACATGAATGTTGCTTGTATGCCACATCAAATAAGAGGAATGTTGCTATTATGGCTCATAGAATATGAGGGTGTTGATTGAATGGCACATGAAGTCAGAAGAATACTGATTTCATAACATATCAAAACAGAGAAATGTTGACTCTATGGTGCATGAAATAAAATGAATGTCAATTTTATATATATATATATATATATATATATATATATATATATATATATATATATTATATATATATATATATATATATATATATATATAAAAGATATTGTACGACATACAAAATTTAGGGATGGAATGAGAATATGAGAGAGAGAGAGGGGGAGAGAGAGAGACTGAGAGAGAGGAGAGAGGAGAGAGGAGAGAGATGGAAAGAGAGAGAGAGAGAGAGAGAGAGAGAGAGAGAGAGAGAGAGAGAGAGAGAGAGAGAGAGAGGAGAGAGATGGAAAGGGAGGGAGAGAGAGAGAGAGAGGAGAGAGAGAGAGAGAGAGAGAGAGAGAGAGAGAGAGAGAGAGAGAGAGAGAGAGAGAGAGTTGAAATGAAGAATCAGAATAACAGATAAAATAGACAAAAAGTCAGCAAGAAAGAAGGAGAGAAGAAGTGCATGGGAGAGTTGCTGGCAGTCAGCTAGCCGGCAAACAAGAAAACCAGAGACCCAGAAAGATTGAATCAAAGTAAGTGTCAGCAAGAAGACAGTCTAAGTGAAAGTGAGTCAGTGCCAGTCAGGCGGTGGCTGTGACAGTGAGGCGGTGGCGGTGCCAGTCAGGCGGTGGCTGTGCCAGTCAGGCTGAGGGAGACTATATGAAACAATATGTGAGACAATGAGACCAGTACAAATAAGAGTAAGAGAAAGGCAAAGTTAGATTAAAGGAATGAAAGAAGAGGAGAGCAAGTCAGTGAGCTATTCTGGTAGACAGTGTGTGTATGAGTAGTGACTTATTAAGGAATGTATATAATGAAACTTGTAACATGATTTTATGCCAATCTTACCATGAACTAGCACAATACTGCAAGTAGTTGGATCAAATAAAATTGTACTAACATTTCATCAAATGCTTTCTTTGATTCCACATGGATCATCTTGTATGTTTCTGTTCTTACTGTCTAGTATTTGTCAAAAATTATGTCAATAAGGTACAAAAATGAGGTGCAGAAAAAAAAATGAAGAGAGAATAGGACAAACAAGTTGACAGAAATTAGCATGACCATGAACTTTAGGCTTAGACCAGGAACTTCAGACTTAGACCAGGAACTTCAGACTTAGACCAGGAACTTCAGACTTAGACCAGAAACTTCAGGCTTAGACTAGGGTATACGGATGTCTTCTCTCATACTCTATCCCTTATAGTATTGTATTGGGACTCTTTGCTGGCTGTTGAAGATGTGGACGAAGCACATATGGGAATGGCTCAATTCAACCCCACCCCCATTGGGGCATAAACCCTCTACTAATCATCCCAAGCCATTTATCTCATGCCGTTCTGTCTGTGTCCTCCAATTATTATTCATTTGTCCATAATTCTATTCTCCGTATATTTTTATGTCTTCTATTTTTATTGCCTATGTAGATTCCAGACAAAAGCCTTTCTAGTTTCATTATTCTCAGATTCTTTTTAAAAAAATGTCGCTTAAATGTCGACAGGGTCGACTTCATTGCACTGGGTTTTTATCCCATAATGGCTCTGTCTCTTTCTGCAGCACGGCCCGGAATCGAACCCACAACCTTCAGAGCCCAAGACAAATGGCTTGACCACTTCACCACGGAGACTCCCTCTCAGGTTCTTTACTCTGTGTATGCCCTACCCAGTGCCAGGGTCGTCAGTCATCTCATTAGAATACAATATCATCTACCAGCACTGGTGCTACATCAAATAAGATCAGATATGAGAGCAAGAGGACGCCCAAGAAGAAAATGGATTGACAACATCAAAAACATTGGTACAACAGGTTCAACATCACCAGTTAAGAGTTGAGTGGCTTAGATGTCAGATATCCGATCCTGGTTTCTACAAATCTGGCTCCACCCACACAACTATCAGTGCTACAGTCACAAACAGCTTAAGTACTCAGTCTCATCATTAACACAACTATCAGTGTTACAGCCACAAACAGCTGAAGTACTCACACTCATCACTCACACAACTACTAGTATTACATCCACAAACAGCTGAAGTACTCACACTCATCACTCACATAACTATCAGTGTTACGCCACAAACAGCTTAAGTACTCACATTCATCGTTTACACAACTATCAGTGTTACAGCCACAAACAGTTGAAGTACTCACACTCATCACTCACACATCTATCAATGTTACAGCCACAAACAGCTGAAGTACTCATACTCATCATTTACACAACTACTAGTGTTACAGTCACAAATAGCTGAAGTACTCACACTCATCACTCACACAACTGTCAATGTATGTTAGTTAGTTAGTCGAGGTTCCAACTTCACAGCAACGGGTCGTCCCCATTTTGCTCCGTTCCTGTGCCAGTGAATATCACACAAAATGCTCCCCACTGTCCAATATGAAAAGTGGAACAGACAGGAGTCTCGGCAATCCAACAGCCCGCACAGGTACACTGCATAATGCCGCCACCAGAATGCCAACACAAAAGTCATTCACGAAAACAACAGTTCATCGTTGATGGAATCGGCAGTCACCAGAAAGACCTCATTGACCCGGTGACTGATGGGAATAGTGGACACCAGAACAAAGGGGAAAGAATGCAAGGAGCTCCACCACAGTTACACATTTGTCTACTCTGGAATATAACAGCAAGAAAGAGCAAAACATAGTGTGAGAATAGTCATCGAAACCACTGCTAGCAAAAGGAAAACTAGAAATAAAATGTATATCAGAAAGAATTATAACAGTGAGAATAAAAGAACAAACAATTACAACATATGTACAAATATACGCACCATGTAATACAAACAAAAATGAGCAAGAATGCGAGGACTTCTACGAAGACACACATGACATGCTAAATAAAATAGATAAGCAGGACAACATCATAGTTATGGGAGACTTCAATGCAAGACTAGGACATAACAGAGTGGGCATAGAAAAACATCTGGGGGAATTTGGAGATCAGCATAATGAAAGGAATTATAACGGATGTAGACTGATAGAGCCAACATGACCTCTATATAACAAACACATTCTATAAACATAAAGACTCACAAGTATACACCTGGTATAAATGGAATGATCTAGATACTAAAAGCCAAATTGATTTTATATTAACTAGAAATAACAGAAAGAGAAATATATTAGAGGCAAGGGCAGTGATCAATTTAAGTATAAACACAGATCATAAAGCAGTCGTTGCCACAATAAGAACCATCATAAGAAGAAAGCAAAGAGCAGGAAAATACATGCCATGCGAATCAGTAAACTTAAAAAAACCTTAAAGACAAGGCAGTAAGGGAAAATTATGAGAAAGAACTAACTGAAATCTTTGTAAAATTACCTATAGAAAGAAAAACAGTGGAAGAAGAATGGGAGATGTTCAAATAAAGCATTTTAAATACTACAAAAATAACATGTGCAACCATGAAAAAAAAACGCAAAACACGGATAAAGAAAATAACAGGTTGGTATAACGCAGAGATAAAGAAAGTGGTAAAAGACAAAAAAGAAAAATATAAAAAGTGGTTGAAGAGCAAACAGGAATGTGATTACATAGAATATAGAATAGCAAGAAGACATGTGAATAGAATAGTAAAGATGAAAAAACAAAAAGACGGAAGAGTATGGAGAAACCCTAAATAAAAACTACAAGGAGGCAACTAGAAACTTCTACAAAAAGATAAGTGCAATGCGAACCAGGAGAACCCTTTGACCCAACTGAAATAATTAACAGCGAAAATGGAGAACCAATAAGTGAACAAAAACAAATCCTAATAAGATGGAAGCAGTATTTTGAACAACTTCTCAACATCCCATCAGATGTCACAGGACTTCAAGAAACCTACAAGGATGCTACCGAAGAACTAGAACTCAGACATACTAAAAGAAGAAATTATAGAAGCCATCAGATTAGAATCATTGAACAAATCACTGGGACAAGATGAAATACCAAATGAACTAATTAAAGCAGCAAGAGAAGTAGGAACAGCATGGCTACATAGACTATTCAACCATGTTTGGGTAGAACAACAGACACCACGAGGCTGGGAAAACGCCATAATTATCTCAATTTGGAAAAACAAAGGCAGCAAAAGAGATTGCACACAATGCAGAGGCATTTCACTGTTGAGTCACACTGGGAAAATATTTTGCAAAATTCTTGAGAAAAGACTACGAACTACTACAGAACCCTAGCTAAGCGAAACACGCTTGGTATTAAGAAAAACAAAGGATGCACAGATGCCATTTTTGCTCTTAGACAACTTACACAAAAATCGAATTAAATGAAACACTCTACTTAGCCTTTGTCGACCAAGAGAAGGCATTTGATAAGAGTAGATAGAAACAAGCTGTGGGAAATCCTTAAACAATATGGTGTGAGTACACATCTAACAAACCTATGTAGAAGCTTATATAACAACAGAGAATGCATAGTGAGAGCAACTGGAGGACACTCAGAACCCTTCACCATAAGATCCAGAGTACGACAAGGTTGTGCCCTGTCCCCTCTCTTGTTCATAACATATATAGACAACATATGTAAAGAAACCAGCCAAACAGAGACCGCAAGAATACCTGCATGACGAGAACACAGAAGAAGAACCATCTGCATATCTAACCATTAGAGAACTCCTGTTTGCGGACGACCAAGCACTAATAGCAAAATCAGAAGCTGAATTACAAGACCACATGAATAGTCTAAATGAAATGTGTAGGGAACATAACATGAAAATTAGAACAAGTAAAACAGAGGTAATGACTATAACTAAAGAAGAAACAACGACAACAATTCACCTAAACGAACATCCCTTGAAACAAGTAAAGAGTTTTAAGTAACTAAGAAGTATAATATCTGCCATATGATGGTACACTCCACCAAAGTCATGAATGGGGTTTTTCCAGTTATGCACGGAAAATGGACAAATAGGAAAGGAAGATACCATTAGTAACGTAAACAACGTCACACAACAACAAAGGACTTTCTCTGTGTGTGATTCAGAAAAGAGGACGTGTCTTCCAGAGATCCGTATGCGACTTATTCCGAGCGTCAGCGAATAGATTTTTCAAGAGGAGGGATCGATTGGCAAATGGATACTTAAGGCAGAATCCGAAACCTAGACGTGATACAACTCAGGACAGCGAAATGACAGGTCCACGCCTCAAGGAGAACATTGGGAAGAAGGCAGGGAGTTCATGAAATGTGAAATATTTAAACGCCGCGCCCACATCTCGGGAGCAGTTTAATAACCACATGTGAATCATCCTTTGTTATTTGTTCCACTCGGTACAAAAAATAAAGTACGAGTCGGTTCCTTCCTTGGAGTCGTTTGATTATTCGTCACACTGTTCAAAGGTGAGTGTTAAGACTGAGTCAAATGTCATTCTATAATCCCAATATATCAAATGGCAGATCAGAAGACGAGATCGAAAATAGATGCAATAAGGCAAACCAACTCATTGGACAAATGGCACCAATACTAGAACAAACATGTATCAATAACTACTAAGAAAGCACTTTAGAACACAATCTTCCTACCAACTCTATGTTACCAAGTGCCAAACCTTGACAATGACAGAAAAGAGAAAAGAAAATCACAACAACAGAAATGAGGTTCCTGAGAAGAATACTCAAAGTATCAAGAAGAGATAAGATCAGAAATGAAGAAATCAGGACTAAAGTGGGGGTTATAGCAGCACTAGATTTTATTAGAAAGCAGCAAGTCAAATGGTTTGGCCATGCAAGTAGGTTACCAGTCAACAGCATACCACAACAAGGAATGATATACAGACCAGATGGAAACACAGGAAGGGGCTGACCACGTAAATGTTGGACGGAGGGAATAGCAGAGTCCATGGGAATATCGATACATGAAGCCCATAATCGGGCACTCTCACAATGTTTATACTTCACCTTCAGGGAGTGGCCAGCAGGGGCCACGGAAGTGGAAATCCAGCAACTAATTCAGGATAATGCTCGCCCGGGTGATGTGATTATCTACACAGATGGTTCGGTGTTGAGAGGTAGTAGAAGTGCCTGGGGTTTCTTGGCAAAGGCTAATGGTCGACATTTGGTGCAGGAGAACCTGGTATATGATACCACAACATCTAGCTTAAGAATGGAGGTGGAGGCAGTCAGTGCAGCTTTCCACTGGATGGAGAATACGATACACACACACATCGTGATTGTAACTGACTCAGAAAGCATGCTGAGTAGGGTGAGGACTGGCAAGCTTCGCGCCGAATGGCTTGCTTTCCTTCAGAAGTCACGGGTGGCAAGCATCGTCTGGATATTTTCTCCGGGGCAAGCTGATGTGTTGGGGAATGAACAGGCAGACAGATTGGCTGGCTCTGCAAAACTTGGTGGAGTATTGATGCATGATAAGGCAGACGTGGTTGCGGCCTTGTGGGAGCATGTGTACACCTCGGAGGAGCAAATGGATCACCATGGTCTGGCAAAAATGCGACAGCGTGGAGTGACGAGGGGATCTGGCCAATGCTCGACGCTTAGAGGAAAGGCGAGACGCACATATAATCAGATTGATACTGGTACTATTGGGGTTGGAACTCTTCGCTGGTTTCTGAGGATGGGGACGGAGTGGGAATGCCCCGAATGCTGTATGTCGGTTCCTACATCAATCAATCAATCAATACTTCACCTCGACACCACAAGGTACAAGACGAACATGATGAGATGAGATGAGACTAGTGTTACAGCCACAAACAGGTCAAGTACTTACAATCATCGCTTACCAAACTATCAGTGTTAAGCCACAAACAGATTAAGTACTCACACACATCACTCACACAACAATCAGTATTACAACCACAAACAGCTGAAGTACTCACACTCATCACTCACACAATTACCAGTGTTACAGTCACAAACAGGTTAAGTACTCACACTCATCGCTTACCAAACTATTGTGCTACAGTCACAAACAGCTTAAGTACCCAGTCTCATCATTTACACAACTACTAGTGTTACAGCCACAAACAGCTTAAGTACTCACACTCATTGTTTACACATCTACCAGTGTTACAACCACAAACAGCTGAAGTATTCACACTCATCGCTCACAGAGTTATCAGTTAACAGTCACAAACATCTGAAATACTCACACTCATCGCTTGCCAAATTATCAGTGTTACAGTTACAAACAGCTATAAGTACTCACACTCATTGCTTACCCAACTATCACTTTTATGGTTACAAGCTGCTTAAGTACCTACATTCATACATAAACCTGATGACTTGTATGTAGACTGGGGACAATCAAAGGCTAAGGAAAGAAAACCCCCAAAGAATGCTTGACGGAGTCGGATGTACCAAGCCACAGGCTGGATGAAACAGTACAACGCAATTCACTTGATGATGCTGAAGATTGATTATGATTATATCAAAGATTACAACAGTGGTTCTCCCCTCCCCCCTCAGGGGGGAATTTTAGGGTTTCCAGGGGGAATTAAGATTATTTTAAGATAGTGTTAATACAAGAACCGATTACTTGATATTGTTTTCCCTCATTACTTACCAGTTCTGTACTTCTCACCCTTCTAAAATTTGTTTTATAACATAAGTAGACCCGCAAATCACATTTTATGTAGACATCTAGACTTGTTCTAGTATGTGTTATTAGATTTAGCTTCTATTTTACGTATACTGTGTAGGTGCCGGGTGGAATTTATAGGGAGGAAATATGGGGGGGGGGATGACATTCTGAACATATGGTGAAAGGGTGCTGGGCCAGAAAAGGTTGAGAACCACTGGACTACAAAACTGTATCAATTATGTGCATCACAGCTCCCACAACTACTCGTGTTACAGCCACAAACAGCTATGTGTACTCACATTCAATCCCGGAACTTTGGCTCGGCGCTGGGTCCACAACGTGACAGTGTTCTGATCAGCTCCACAAGAACTGGATGCTGGTCCCTGTAGGCAGGCTCATCAAAAAACATCTGCAGCTGCATGTAAACACGGTCCAGAACCTGTTTCATCACATAAACCAGCCTCTCATTATCATCATAAGAATGTTGAAGAGTCAACACAAACTGGCCTCTCATTATCATTATATGTATGTTGAAGGATCCACATAAACCAGCCTCTCATTTTCATTATAAGTATGTTGAAGAATCAACATAAACTGGCCTCTCATTATCATTATAAGTATGTTGAAGAATCAACACAAACCGGCCTCTCATTATCATTATGTTGAAGGATTTACATAAACCTGCCTCTCATTATCATTATAAGTATGCTGAAAAATCAACACAAACTGGCCTCTCATTAACATTATGTTGAAGGATCCACATAAACCTGCCTCTCATTATCATTATAATAAGTATGTTGAAGAATCCACATGAACCATCAGCTCATTATCATTTTAAGTATGTTGAAGAATTCACACAAACTGTCCGCTCATTATCATTATAAGTATGTTGAAGGATCCACAAAAAATGACCTATTATTATCATTATAAGTACGTTGAAGAATCCACATAAACCAGCCTCTGATTATCATTTTAAGTATGATGAAGATTAAACACAAACCGGTCTCTCATTATCATTATAATCTATGATGAAGACTTGGTGTCTGTGACTTACAGGTTAGTTTTACAATTTCCAGACACACTGAGTTGATTGTTTGAAATCAGCAAGAGTTGATTTGGAAGCAGACTGCTTTGTGTTGATTTCGATGGCATAAAGCATCAGTTGTTCAAAAAGCGATGGGAAACTACTGAATGTAAATATGCCTAGTAATGCAAAAAATGCTGGGGTTGACTGCAAGTAACTTTTTTTTTAACTATGATGAAGAATCAACATCCCAGCACTTGGGATGACTGACTGGTTGGTGGGTGGATTGGTCAGATGATTGGTGGGTGGGTTGGCTGATCAACTGGCTGGTTGGTGGGTGGATAGATTGACTGATGAATAGGCTGATTGGTTGGGGACTTGAACACATGACCACCACACTTGCAGGCAAGCATGCTAGCCATTGTACTACTAGAGCTCTTGAATCCTCTTAAAGACAGCCTTATCTCTACATCTGCTACACTGGGGCTCAGGCTGTCTGAGGAGTGAGGTTGGTGGAGAGAAAACTCTCTCTCAACTTGACACCAAAGTGTAGCTGTGTTGCAGAGTTCTCCTTCTCCTCTCCGAACTCAGAAATCTGTGCAGTGTGCAAGACCACTACAGGACATTGCAGTCACCTAGGGTATGAAGGCTCATGGGCAGGAGGAATGGCAAGAGAGACTTGTCAGCAGGCACTAACAAGAGCAGCATTCTGCAAGCAAAACCATGATGATGGTGTCTTCAATGTCATGCGTCCTTGTTTGTGCTTGTCAGCCCCTTGTCTCTTTTTGCAGGAACCATGCCTTCCTTCAATCTTCATCATCATCATCATCAAGTGCCTTGTCAGCTGGGTAGGCATTCATGTCTCTCCACAGACCGTGGTCTTTGGTGTTCTTAGTCTATCCAGCATTATTTCTCTTGGTCTGCCCCTGCTTCTTCTCCCCCCCCCCCCTCGTACGTCTAATTTCTCTAATCAGTTTATGGTTTTCATTTGTTTCTTGTAGGACTTGGTCATTGGTTTTTCTGTCTGTCCATGCTATTCTTTGCATTCTCCTTAGAAACAACATTTTCTTTGGCAGGGCAAGGAATTCACAACATTCGTCTCAGGAACCATATCTTTGTCGCTTCCAAGTTCTTCCTTATTTATTCATTTACATTCCAAGATTCACTGCCATACAGCAAAACAGGTTCTATTTAGCATTTCAGCACTCTCTTTCTTACATTCAATGATAGTGACTTATTTGCATCAGATACCTTCCATCAACGTTCTGTCTCAGTCACGATGATGTTCAACTTGCCAAGCATGTTCTGGCTGTTGCAGATGAGGACAGGGCACATATGGGGATGTCCCGAGTGCTGTGATGTTTCTTCTTAGCTCAAACTCAATCCAGCTCTGTATCTGAGACATGTGCTCAATACGAGCCAGCCTTCTTCTATGTTCACATCTTTTAGAATCTGTGTTTTTCATCTTCCTGCTCCAGCTATTCTCAGAATTTTCTCTTACATAGAACTTGCCTCAAATTTCTTCTTTCATAAATTTGAAATGGTCTGAGATTCAATCTGAATGCTGTCACAGCTGAATGTTGTCAAAGCTGAATGCTGTCTCAGCTGAATGCTGTCACAGCTGAATGCTGTCACAGCTGAATGCTGTCACAGCTGAATGCTGTCACAGCTGAATGCTGTCACAGCTGAATGCTGTCACAGCTGAATATTGTCTCAGCTGAATGCTGTCACAGCTGAATGTTGTCTCAGCTGAATGCTGTCACAGCTGAATGCTGTCACAGCTGAATATTGTCTCAGCTGAATGCTGTCACAGCTGAATGCTGTCACAGCTGAATGTTGTCTCAGCTGAATGCTGTCACAGCTGAATGCTGTCACAGCTGAATGTTGTCTCAGCTGAATGCTGTCACAGCTGAATGCTGTCACAGCTGAATATTGTCACAGCTGAATGCTGTCTCAGCGGAATGCTGTCACAGCTGAATGTTGTCAGAGCTGAATGCTGTCACAGCTGAATGCTGTCACAGCTGAATGTTGTCTCAGCTGAATGTTGTCTCAGCTGAATGCTGTCACAGCTGAATGCTGTCACAGCTGAATGCTGTCACAGCTGAATGCTGTCTCAGCTGAATGCTGTCTCAGCTGAATGCTGTCTCAGCTGAATGCTGTCACAGCTGAATGCTGTCACAGCTGAATATTGTCACAGCTGAATGCTGTCTCAGCTGAATGCTGTCACAGCTGAATATTGTCACAGCTGAATGCTGTCACAGCTGAATGCTGTCACAGCTGAATGCTGTCACAGCTGAATGCTGTCTCAGCTGAATGCTGTCACAGCTGAATGCTGTCACAGCTGAATATTGTCACAGCTGAATGCTGTCTCAGCTGAATGCTGTCACAGCTGAATATTGTCACAGCTGAATGCTGTCACAGCTTAATGCTGTCACAGCTGAATGCTGTCACAGCTGAATATTGTCACAGCTGAATGCTGTCACAGCTGAATGCTGTCACAGCTGAATATTGTCACAGCCACAATACCAAACATAACACAATAAAGTCAACAGTAACAACAACAGTCTCACCTCTCGTATTGTAATATTCTCTATGACTGCCCCAAGGGAAGGAATGGTTGCAATTCTGACGGATCTGCAAAGGACAAAACCAGAACTTCACAATGTATACCAACAGATGGCATCTGACATGGGTACATTAGAAGCTTACTCATGTGTTTAAATGCTAGTGTGGATGCTATTGTTCAACTCCTATCCTTACCATGCTTACCTTATTTCCCTATCTTACTTTACCTTTCTTGATTAGAGTATGCACATATTAGAGTACACACATATTAGAGTATGCAAATATTAGAGTATGCACATATTAGAGTACTCACATAGTATATGCACATATTAGATTATGCACATATTAGAGTATGCACATATTAGAGTATGCACATATTTGGCTTCATGCTCCCTGATTTTGCATCCAACCACTTGAACTACAGCACACCTTTCCTGTACACAGAAGCTGTGCACCCATCTTTTATCATTTCTGTTATACAATGTATATGTTATCTAAAATAACATTTTCTTTAATATACTTTGTACAATTCTGTTATATATGTTATACAATTTATGTGTTATCTATAACAACATTTTCTTTTTTATATAATTTATGTATAATCATTTCTGTTATATACTGTACAATTTATATATTATCTACAATAATCATTTTCTGTTTTTGTACAATTTATATATAATCATTCCTGTTATATATGTTGTACAATTTATGTGTTATCTACGATAATCATTTCTTTTTTTGTACAATTTATGTACAATCATTTGTGTTATATATATTGCACAATTTATGTGCTATCTACAATAATGATTTCTGTCAACAGCCCTCTATGTGCTGTTAATGAAGAAAGTCAATAGGACTAAACATCAGACATGTGTGTTGTGGTTTAGCTTCATCCCTTACATTATTTGATGATTCTTACTTATCTATTTTATTTTTGCTACTATTTCCCCTTAATTTCTTTTTCAGAAACATAGCATTGTAATCTCTAAATACCATAACATAACACAATCTCTAACTGCAACTACATAACACATTCTCTAACTACTACAACATAACACAATCTCTAACTGCAACTACATAACACAATCTCTAACTGCAACTACATAACACAATCTCTAACTGCAACTACATAACACAATCTATAAATGCAACTACATAACACAATCTCTAAATGCAACTACATAACACAATCTATAACTGCAACTACATAACACAATCTATAACTGCAACTACATAACACAATCTCTAACTGCAACTACATAACACAATCTATAAATGCAACTACATAACACAATCTATAAATGTAACTACATAACACAATCTATAAATGTAACTACATAACACAATCTATAACTGCAACAACATAACACAATCTATAAATGCAACTATATAACACAATCTCTAACTGCAACTACATAACACAATCTCTAACTGCAACTATATAACACAATCTCTAAATGCAACTACATAACACAATCTCTAGCTATAACACATCACTAACTATCACAACATAGCACAATCTCTAGCTATAACACATCACTAACTACCACCACATAACAAAATCTCTAGCTATAACACATCACTAACTACCACAACATAACACAATCTCTAGCTACCACAACATAGCACAATCTCTAGCTATAACACATCACTAACTACCACAACATAACACAATCTCTAGCTATAAAACATCACTAATTACCACTACATAACACAATCTCTAGCTGTAAAACATCACTAACTACCACTACATAACACAATCTCTAGCTGTAAAACATCACTAACTACCACTACATAACACAATCTCTAGCTGTAAAACATCACTAACTACCACTACATAACACAATCTCTAGCTGTAAAACATCACTAACTACCACTATATAACACAATCTCTAGCTGTAAAACATCACTAACTACCACTACATAACACAATCTCTAGCTGTAAAACATCACTAACTACCACTACATAACACAATCTCTAGCTATAACACATCACTAACTACCACAACATAACACAATCTCTAGCTATAACACAATCTCTAACTACCACAACATAGCACAATTTCTAGCTA
Source organism: Cepaea nemoralis (assembly GCA_014155875.1). Taxonomy (NCBI): domain Eukaryota; kingdom Metazoa; phylum Mollusca; class Gastropoda; order Stylommatophora; family Helicidae; genus Cepaea; species Cepaea nemoralis. The sequence continues at coordinate 94,888 of JACEFZ010004756.1, read as the reverse complement.
TAACACATCACTAACTACCACTACATAACACAATCTCTAGCTGTAAAACATCACTAACTACCACTACATAACACAATCTCTAGCTGTAAAACATCACTAACTACCACTACATAACACAATCTCTAGCTATAACACATCACTAACTACCACAACATAACACAATCTCTAGCTATAACACAATCTCTAACTACCACAACATAACACAATCTCTAGCCTAGCTATAACACATCACTAATTACCACTACATAGCACAATCTCTAGCTGTAAAACATCACTAACTACCACTACATAACACAATCTCTAGCTGTAAAACATCACTAACTACCACAACATAACACAATCTGTAGCTGTAAAACATCACTAACTACCACTACATAACATAGACATGTAATCTATCAGAAATGCTAACTAGCAACAGAAGGAGTGAACAAGAATGACTTACATCTCTGGGTCATTGGACAAGGTGACCAGAGCAGGCACTACACGTGAGGATACCAGTGAGTCACTAACACCTTTGATCATCAGCTGAAACACACAGTGCACATCAGGTGAAACACAAAGTACACACCAGGTTAAACACAAACTACACAAAGTACACACCAGGTTAAACACAAACTACACAAAGTACACACCAGGTTAAACACAAACTACACAAAGTACACACCAGGTTAAACACAAACTACACACCAGGTGAAACCAGCTGCTTCACAATAAGCTTTCTATTTTGTTTTAAACATTAAAATATTGTCAAATGGTGCACTGATCATAAACAGAACAAATAAATTATGTCCAAAACAGTGTATTTCCTTAGTGACTTTAAACACAGAAGCCACAAACATAGGTTGCATAATTTATTGCCTGGCATATTTTGCTGCATCTCATCAGATGCATGTTGCACAATGTGGGCTGTGGATGCAAGGGTATTTATCATGTAAGTCAAGAACAAATTAATATCATTCTGCTTCACAATGTTCCAAACTGTACCACAGACAATGTTTCAGGCTGTACCACAGACAATGTTTAAAACTGTACCACAGACAATGTTTAAAACTGTACCACAGACAATGTTTAAAACTGTACCACAGACAATGTTTCAGACTGTACCACTACCACAGACAATGTTTCAGACTGTACCACAGACAATGTTTCAGACTGTACCACAGACAATGTTTCAGACTGTACCACAGACAATGTTTCAGACTGCATCACACATAATGTTTCAAACTGTACCACACACAATGTTTCAGACTGTGCCCCACACAATGTTTAAAACTGTACCACAGACAATGTTTAAAACTGTACCACAGACAATGTTTAAAACTGTACCACAGACAATGTTTCAGACTGTACCACAGACAATGTTTCAGACTGTACCACAGACAATGTTTCAGACTGTACCACGGACAATGTTTCAGACTGTACCACAGACAATGTTTCAGACTGTACCACAGACAATGTTTCAGACTGTACCACAGACAATGTTTCAGACTGTACCACAGACAATGTTTCAAACTGTACCACACACAATGTTTCAGACTGTGCCACACACAATGTTTAAAACTGTACCACAGACAATGTTTAAAACTGTACCACAGACAATGTTTAAAACTGTACCACAGACAATGTTTCAGACTGTACCACAGACAATGTTTCAGACTGTACCACAGACAATGTTTCAGACTGTACCACAGACAATGTTTCACACCACAGACAATGTTTCAGACCACAGACAATGTTTCAGACTTTACCACAGACAATGTTTCACACCACAGACAATGTTTCACACCACAGACAATGTTTCAGACTTTACCACAGACAATGTCTCACACCACAGACAATGTTTCACACCACAGACAATGTTTCACACCACAGACAATGTTTCAGACCACAGACAATGTTTCAGACCACAGACAATGTTTCACACCACAGACAATGTTTCACACCACAGACAATGTTTCAGACCACAGACAATGTTTCACACCACAGACAATGTTTCACACCACAGACAATGTTTCACACCACAGACAATGTTTCAGACTGTACCTCAAACAGAGATGCTGCTGCAGCTCTGACTAAGGCTGAAGAATGTGCTACACCATCCCACAACACTGACAGGAGCAGCTCGTGGTTGGACGGATTCTCACTGCAACCACCAACATATATGGTCACTTATAGGGCAATTCTAGGCTCTCTCTCTCTCTCTCTCTCTCTCTCTCTCTCTCTCTCTCTCTCTCTCTCTCTCTCTCTCTCTCTCTCTCTCTCTCTCTCTCTCTCTCTCTTTAGAAAAGCATTCAATATGATAGATCATACTATTCTAATTAAAAAACTAGAAACAATGAAAGTAAGCTTTAATATAGTGACATTAATAAAATCATTTTTATTAGACAGAAAAACAAGTAATATCACACAATAAATCTTTCTCAAGCCATTACCATTAATATTGGAGTTCCTCACGGGTCTATATTTGGCTCTCTGTTATTTGCCATTTATATAAATGATCACAAAGTTTATACTTCACCTCGACACCGCAAGGTACAAGAGGAACATGATGAGATGAGAGATGAGATAAATGATCTTCCCTTATATTTTTCGTCGTCCTGCGATCTATTTGCAGACGACTGCACAGTATATAAACACGCTGTTGATTGTAACATGCTAGAATCATTCTTGCGACAGGAAATAAATAGTGTGGTTAACTGGAGTCATGTAAACTGCATGCAAATTAACATTTCTAAAACAAAATCTATGTTAATAGGAACCAGGCAAAGACTTCACACTCTAAACTCACAGAGAACCCTTCAGCTGCACATTGGTAGCACGCCTATTGAAAGTGTAACCGAGCACAAGGCACTGGGTCTTATCATAGATCACAATCTAACCTTTAATTCCCATGTTCATGATGGTCTCGTTAAACAAATAGCCAAAAAAGTATACCAACTTGCCAAAATTAAAAATTTCCTTGACGAAAACACAAGAAAGATATTCTATACTTCCCACATGCAAACACATATTGATTATTGCTCCACAATCTGGGATGGATGCTCCAAATCAATAACAAAACGCCTTTATTCACTCCAGAAAAGGGCTGTGCATGTGAAAATCTTACCGACAATTCTAACCTACATAAACATCTTCAGTTACTGCCACTCCACAAACACCTACTTTTTAATAAGGCTAAACTAATTCACAAAATCTTATTTCAAAATGCTCCAAGCTACCTTTGGCCATTGTTCAAATATAACGCAAGACATAGCGAACAACTAAATATACTTCATGTCTCTAAACCTAGGATAGACATATAAAATAAGCCTATTATACTCCGCAAGAAATCAAAGACACCACCAATCATTATACATACAGTTGCAACCTGTTTGAACATTACCTCAGTACAGACTACATTCCCCCATAAAAAAAACAAAGAACTATAATAATGGTACATTGTCTGAAACGACAACTAGCCAATAAACATTCCCATATGTATGGCACGTTACACCTTCCTCAGGGATTTATAATGCTTAAGTTAAACATTGCCTCAGTGAGTCATGTATTACTGATTATTTTTCATTCCTTTTAATGCTTATTGTTCTTTTGTTGTCAAAGAATTGCTTCATGAGAGATATTGAATGAAAGAATGTATAAGAGGAAATGGAGAAGAAGGGCAGAATGTCAGACGGACCTGCGTGCCCAATTCTTAACCCTTTGAAAATAAAGATTGCTCGTTCGTTCGTTCTCTCTCTGTCTGTCTGTGTTTCTCTCTTTTAAGGGCTGAATGTAAGACAAGCCTGTGTGCCTAATTTACAACCCTCTGAAAATAAAGTTTGTTCGTTTCTCTCTCTCACACACACACACACACACACCCACACACAAAATCTCTCTCTCATTCCCCCCCCCCTCTACCTATTTCACACACACATACAGAATCTCTCTCTCTCATTTGTGTCTGTTTTTCTGTCTATATATTTCTATTTCTGTCTTTCTCTACCACTCTCCCTTTCTTTCTCTATGTATATATCTTTTGTCTATATATATATATATATATCTATATATATATACACATATATATATATATATATATATATATATATATATATATATATATATATATATATATATATATATATATATATATACGGTCATGTTTCACCATCTCACGTGATCACCAGAATCATGCATCGATTCTGTGTTCTTGTTTCAACCATACCATGTGACCAAGGCATCCTGATATTCACTTCTTTGCCTTCCCTTTATTCTTTTCCCCTCATATTCACACACAATACAAGACAAGACGAGTAACCAACTCACTCACTCTAATTCAACCCCCTACCCCTGCTCTCTTTTCCTACCCCATCTCACTCACACTCACACACACACACACATAAACAAACAGACATTTTAGGACAGATGCCTAACCTCAACTCAATAAGTGTTGCCTTTAAGCTGTCTAATGATGTCTGCAGCAATGCTAATGTACATAGAACTCTCTTGAGGAACTGGTTCAACCGGCTCTTGTCCTCATCCTGAAGAAAGCATCAACCAATAAATGAACACTCCTGGAAGTCAAACTGCAGGGGGAGGGGGGAGGAAAACTTACTAGACTAGGCATCTGTACAGGAGGTAGTCTGCCATTACTGTCCTACTTGTTGTTAAATAACCAGATTTATGGAGTGTGAGTTGTCGAAGCATAACTTACTAGACTGGGCATCTGTACAGGAGGTAGTCTGCCATTACTGTCCTACTTGTTGTTAAATCACCAGAATTATGGAGTGTGAGTTGTCGAAGTACAACTTACTAGACTAGGCATCTGTACAGGAGGAAGTCTGCCATTACTGTCCCACTTGTTGTTAACCTGAATTATGGAGAGTGAGTTGTCGAAGTACAACTTACTAGACTAGGCATCTGTACAGGAAGAGATCTGCCATTACTGTCCTACTTGTTGTTAACCAGAATTATGGAGAGTGAGTTGTCAAAGTACAACATACTAGACTAGGCATCTGTACAGGAGGAAGTCTGCCATTACTGTCCTACTTGTTAAATCACCAGAATTATGGAGTGTGAGTTGTCGAAGCATAACTTACTACACTAGGCATCTGTACAGGAGGTAGTCTGCCATTACTGTCCTACTTTTTAAATCACCAGAATTATGGAGTGTGAGTTGTCGAAGCATAACTTACTACACTAGGCATCTGTACAGGAGGTAGTCTGTCATTACTGTCCTACTTGTTAAATCACCAGAATTATGGAGTGTGAGTTGTCGAAGCATAACTTACTACACTAGGCATCTGTACAGGAGGTAGTCTGCCATTACTGTCCTACTTGTTAAATCACCAGAATTATGGAGTGTGAGTTGTCGAAGCATAACTTACTACACTAGGCATCTGTACAGGAAGAGGTATGCCATTACTGTCCTACTTGTTGTTAAATCACCAGAATTATGGAGTGTGAATTGTCGAAGCATAACTTACTAGACTAGGCATCTGTACAGGAAGAGATCTGCCATTACTGTTCCTACTTGTTGTTAACCAGAATTATGGAGAGTGAGTTGTCGAAGCACAACATACTAGACTAGGCATCTGTACAGGAGGAAGTCTGCCATTACTGTCCTACTTGTTGTTAAATCACCAGAATTATGGAGTGTGAGTTGTCGAAGCATAACTTACTACACTAGGCATCTTGTACAGGAAGAGGTCTGCCATTACTGTCCTACTTGTTGTTAAATCACCAGAATATGGAGTGTGAGTTGTCGAAGCATAACTTACTAGACTAGGCATCTGTACAGGAAGAGGTCTGCCATTACTGTCCTACTTGTTGTTAAATCACCAGAATTATGGAGTGTGAGTTGTCGAAGTACAACTTACTAGACTAGGCATCTGTACAGGAAGAGGTCTGCCATTACTGTCCTACTTGTTGTTAAATCACCAGAATTATGGAGTGTGAGTTGTCGAAGTACAACTTACTAGACTAGGCATCTGTACAGGAAGAGGTCTGCTATTACTGTCCTACTTGTTGTTAAATAACCAGAATTATGGAGTTTGAGTTGTCGAAGTACAACTTACTAGACTAGGCATCTGTACAGGAAGAGGTCTGCCATTCCTGTCCTACTTGTTGTTAAATCACCAGAATTATGGAGTGTGAGTTGTCGAAGTACAACTTACTAGACTAGGCATCTGTACAGGAAGAGGTCTGCCATTACTGTCCTACTTGTTGTTAAATCACCAGAATTATGGAGTGTGAGTTGAAGTACCAACTTACTAGACTAGGCATCTGTACAGGAAGAGGTCTTGCCATTACTGTCCTACTTGTTGTTAAATCACCAGAATTATGGAGTGTGAGTTGAAGTACAACTTACTAGACTAGGCATCTGCTACAGGAAGAGGTCTGCCATTACTGTCCTACTGTTGTTAAACACCAGAATTATGGAGTGTGAGTTCGAAGTACAACTTACTAGACTAGGCATCTGTACAGGAAGAGGTCTGCCATTACTGTCCTACTTGTTGTTAAATCACCAGAATTATGGAGTGTGAGTTGAAGTACAACTTACTAGACTAGGCATCTGTACAGGAAGAGGTCTGCATTACTGTCCTACTTGTTGTTAAATCACCATGAATTATGGAGTGTGAGTTGAAGTACAACTTACTAGACTAGGCATCTGTACAGGAAGAGGTCTGCCATTACTGTCCTACTTGTTGTTAAATCACCAGAATTATGGAGTGTGAGTTGAAGTACAACTTACCTAGACTAGGCATCTGTACAGGAGGTAGGTCTGCCATTACTGTCCTACTTGTTGTTAAATCACCAGAATTATGGAGTGTGAGTTGAAGTACAACTTACTAGACTAGGCATCTGTACAGGAAGGTAGGTCTGCCATTACTGTCCTACTTGTTGTTAAATCACCAGAATTATGGAGTGTGAGTTCGAAGTACAACCTACTAGACTAGGCATCTGTACAGGAGGTAGTCTGCCATTACTGTCCTACTTGTTGTTAAATCACCAGAATTATGGAGTGTGAGTTGAAGTACAACTTACTAGACTAGGCATCTGTACAGGAAGAGGTCTGCCATTACTGTCCTACTTGTTGTTAAATCACCAGAATTATGGAGTGTGAGTTGAAGTACAACTGACTAGACTAGGCATCTGTACAGGAAGAGGTCTGCTATTACTGTCCTACTTGTTGTTAAATCACCAGAATTATGGAGTGTGAGTTGAAGTACAACTGACTAGACTAGGCATCTGTACAGGAGGAGGTCTGCTATTACTGTCCTACTTGTGTTTAAATCACCAGAATTATGGAGTGTGAGTTGAAGTACAACTACTAGACTAGGCATCTGTACAGGAGGTGTCTGCCATTACTGTCCTACTTGTTGTTAAATCACCAGAATTATGGAGTGTGAGTTGAAGTACACATACTAGACTAGGCATCTGTACAGGAGTAGTCTGCCATTACTGTCCTACTGTTGTTAAATCACCAGAATATGGAGTGTGAGTTGTTGAAGTACAACCTTTACTAGACATGCACTGATACAGGAAGAGGTCTGCCAATTACTGTCCTACTTGGTTGTTAACTTCACCAGAATTATGGATTGTGAGTTTGTAAGTACAACTGATAGAATAGGTATCTGTACAGAAGAGGTTGTATTACTGTCCTACTTGTTGTTAAATCACCAGAATTATGGAGTGTGAGTGAGTTACAACTGACTAGACTAGGCATCTGTACAGGAAGGTAGGTCTGCCATTACTGTCCTACTGTGTTAAATCACCAGAATTATGGAGTGTGAGTTTGAAGTACAACCTGACTAGACTAGGCATCTGTACAGGAGGTAGTCTGCCATTACTGTCCTACTTGTTGTTAAATCACCAGAATTATGGAGTGTGAGTTGGAAGTACAACTGACTAGACTTAGGCATCTGTACAGGAGGTAGTCTGCCATTACTGTCCTACTTGTTGTTAAATCACCAGAATTATGGAGTGTGAGTTGAAGTACAACTGACTAGGACTAGGCATCTGTACAGGAAGAGTCTGCCATTACTGTCCTACTTGTTGTTAAATCACCAGAATATGGAGTGTGAGTTGAAGTACAACTGACTAGACTAGGCATCTGTACAGGAGGTAGTCTGCCATTTACTGTCCTACTTGTTGTTAAATCACCAGAATTATGGAGTGTGAGTTGAAGTACAACTGACTAGACTAGGCATCTGTACAGGAGGTAGTCCTGCCATTACTGTCCTACTTGTTGTTAAATCACCAGAATTATGGAGTGTGAGTTGAAGTACAACTGACTAGACTAGGCATCTGTACAGGAAGAGTCTGCCATACTGTCCTACTTGTTGTTAAATCACCAGAATTATGGAGTGTGAGTGGAAGTTACAACTGACTAGACTAGGCATCTGTACAGGAAGAGGTATGCCATTACTGTCCTACTGTTGTTAAATCCCAGAATTATGGAGTGTGAATTGTCGAAGCATAACTTACTAGACTAGGCATCTGTACAGGAAGAGATCTGCCATTACTGTCCTACTTGTTGTTAACCAGAATTATGGAGAGTGAGTTGTCGAAGTACAACATACTAGACTAGGCATCTGTACAGGAGGAAGTCTGCCATTACTGTCCTACTTGTTAAATCACCAGAATTATGGAGTGTGAGTTGTCGAAGTACAATTTACTAGACTGGGCATCTGTACAGGAAGAGGTCTGCCATTACTGTCCTACTTGTTGTTAAATCACCAGAATTATGGAGTGTGAGTTGAAGTACAATTTAAAGAGGCATTGTACAAAAGGTCTGCATTACTGTCCTACTTGTTGTTAAATCACCAGAATTATGGAGTGTGAGTTGAAGTACAACTTACTAGACTAGGCATCTGTACAGGAAGAGGTCTGCCATTACTGTCCTACTTGTTGTTAAATCACCAGAATTATGGAGTGTGAGTTGAAGTACAACTGACTAGACTAGGCATCTGTACAGGAAGAGGTCTGCTATTACTGTCCTACTTGTTGTTAAATCACCAGAATTATGGAGTGTGAGTTGAAGTACAACTTACTAGACTAGGCATCTGTACAGGAGGTAGTCTGCCATTACTGTCCTACTTGTTGTTAAATCACCAGAATTATGGAGTGTGAGTTGAAGTACAACATACTAGACTAGGCATCTGTACAGGAGGTAGTCTGCCATTACTGTCCTACTTGTTGTTAAATCACCAGAATTATGGAGTGTGAGTTGTCGAAGTACAACATACTAGACTAGGCATCTGTACAGGAAGTAGTCTGCCATTACTGTCCTACTTGTTGTTAAATCACCAGAATTATGGAGTGTGAGTTGAAGTACAACTTACTAGACTAGGCATCTGTACAGGAAGAGGTCTGCCATTACTGTCCTACTTGTTGTTAAATCACCAGAATTATGGAGTGTGAGTTGAAGTACAACTGACTAGACTAGGCATCTGTACAGGAAGAGGTCTGCTATTACTGTCCTACTTGTTGTTAAATCACCAGAATTATGGAGTGTGAGTTGAAGTACAACTGACTAGACTAGGCATCTGTACAGGAAGAGGTCTGCTATTACTGTCCTACTTGTTGTTAAATCACCAGAATTATGGAGTGTGAGTTGAAGTACAACTTACTAGACTAGGCATCTGTACAGGAGGTAGTCTGCCATTACTGTCCTACTTGTTGTTAAATCACCAGAATTATGGAGTGTGAGTTGAAGTACAACATACTAGACTAGGCATCTGTACAGGAGGTAGTCTGCCATTACTGTCCTACTTGTTGTTAAATCACCAGAATTATGGAGTGTGAGTTGTCGAAGTACAACATACTAGACTAGGCATCTGTACAGGAGGTAGTCTGCCATTACTGTCCTACTTGTTGTTAAATCACCAGAATTATGGAGTGTGAGTTGAAGTACAACTGACTAGACTAGGCATCTGTACAGGAGGTAGTCTGCCATTACTGTCCTACTTGTTGTTAAATCACCAGAATTATGGAGTGTGAGTTGAAGTACAACTGACTAGACTAGGCATCTGTACAGGAGGTAGTCTGCCATTACTGTCCTACTTGTTGTTAAATCACCAGAATTATGGAGTGTGAGTTGGAAGTACAACTGACTAGACTAGGCATCTGTACAGGAGTAGTCTGCCATTACTGTCCTACTTGTTGTTAAATCACCAGAATTATGGAGTGTGAGTTGAAGTACAACTGACTAGACTAGGCATCTGTACAGGAAGAGGTCTGCCATTACTGTCCTACTTGTTGTTAAATCACCAGAATTATGGAGGTGTGAGTTGAAGTACAACTGACTAGACTAGGCATCTGTACAGGAGGTAGTCTGCCATTACTGTCCTACTTGTTGTTAAATCACCAGAATTATGGAGTGTGAGTTGAAGTACAACTGACTAGACTAGGCATCTGTACAGGAGGTAGTCTGCCATTACTGTCCTACTTGTTGTTAAATCACCAGAATTATGGAGTGTGAGTTGAAGTACAACTGACTAGACTAGGCATCTGTACAGGAAGAGGTCTGCCATTACTGTCCTACTTGTTGTTAAATCACCAGAATTATGGAGTGTGAGTTGAAGTACAACTGACTAGACTAGGCATCTGTACAGGAAGGTAGTCTGCCATTACTGTCCTACTTGTTGTTAAATCACCAGAATTATGGAGTGTGAGTTGTCAAAGTACAACTTACTAGACTAGGCATCTGTACAGGAGGTAGTCTGCTATTACTGTCCTACTTGTTAAATCACCAGAATTATGGAGTGTGAGTTGTCAAAGTACAACTTACTAGACTAGGCATCTGTACAGGAGGTAGTCTGCTATTACTGTCCTACTTGTGTTAAATCACCAGAATTAGGGAGTGTGAGTTGAAGTACAACTTACTAGACTAGGCATCTGTACAGGAAGAGGTCTGCCATTACTGTCCTACTTGTTGTTAAATCACAGAATTATGGAGTGTGAGTTGAAGTACAACTTACTAGACTATGCATCTGTACAGGAAGAGGTCTGCTATTACTGTCCTACTTGTTGTTAAATCACCAGAATTATGGAGTGTTGAGATTGAAGTACACTTACTAGACTAGGCATCTGTACAGGAAGAGGTCTGCTATTACTGTCCTACTTGTGTTTAAATCACCAGAATTATGGAGTGTGAGTTGGAAGTACAACTTACTAGACTAGGCATCTGTACAGGAAGAGGTCTGCCATTACTGTCCTACTTGTTGTTAAATCACCAGAATTATGGAGTGTGAGTTGAAGTACAACTTACTAGACTAGGCATCTGTACAGGAGGTAGTCTGCCATTACTGTCCTACTTGTTGTTAAATCACCAGAATTATGGAGTGTGAGTTGAAGTACAACTTACTAGACTAGGCATCTGTACAGGAAGAGGTCTGCCATTACTGTCCTACTTGTTGTTAAATCACCAGAATTATGGAGTGTGAGTTGAAGTACAACTTACTAGACTAGGCATCTGTACAGGAAGAGGTCTGCCATTACTGTCCTACTTGTTGTTAAATCACCAGAATTATGGAGTGTGAGTTGAAGTACAACTGACTAGACTAGGCATCTGTACAGGAAGAGGTCTGCTATTACTGTCCTACTTGTTGTTAAATCACCAGAATTATGGAGTGTGAGTTGAAGTACAACTTACTAGACTAGGCATCTGTACAGGAAGAGGTCTGCCATTACTGTCCTACTTGTTGTTAAATCACCAGAATTATGGAGTGTGAGTTGAAGTACAACTACTAGACTAGGCATCTGTACAGGAGGTAGTCTGCCATTACTGTCCTACTTGTTGTTAAATCACCAGAATTATGGAGTGTGAGTGTCGAAGTACAACCTGACTAGACTAGGCATCTGTACAGGAGGTAGTCTGCCATTACTGTCCTACTTGTTGTTAAATCACCAGAATTATGGAGTGTGAGTTGAAGTACAACTTACTAGACTAGGCATCTGTACAGGAGAGGTCTTGCCATTACTGTCCTACTTGTTGTTAAATCACCAGAATTATGGAGTGTGAGTTGAAGTACAACTGACTAGACTAGGCATCTGTACAGGAAGGTAGGTCTGCCTATTACTGTCCTACTTGTTGTTAAATCACCAGAATTATGGAGTGTGAGTTGAAGTACAACTGACTAGACTAGGCATCTGTACAGGAAGAGGTTCTGCCTATTACTGTCCTACTTGTTGTTAAATCACCAGAATTATGGAGTGTGAGTTGAAGTACAACCTACTAGACTAGGCAAGTCATCTGTACAGGAGGTAGTCTGCCATTACTGTCCTACTTGTTGTTAAATCACCAGAATTATGGAGTGTGAGTTGAAGTACAACTGACTAGACTAGGCATCTGTACAGGAGGTAGTCTGCCATTACTGTCCTACTTGTTGTTAAATCACCAGAATTATGGAGTGTGAGTTGAAGTACAACTGACTAGACTAGGCATCTGTACAGGAGGTAGTCTGCCATTACTGTCCTACTTGTTGTTAAATCACCAGAATTATGGAGTGTGAGTTGAAGTACAACTACTAGACTAGGCATCTGTACAGGAGGTAGTCTGCCATTACTGTCCTACTTGTTGTTAAATCACCAGAATTATGGAGTGTGAGTTGAAGTACAACTTACTAGACTAGGCATCTGTACAGGAGGTAGTCTGCTATTACTGTCCTACTTGTTAAATCACCAGAATTATGGAGTGTGAGTTGAAGTACAACTGACTAGACTAGGCATCTGTACAGGAGGTAGTTGCATTACTGTCCTACTTGTTAAATCACCAGAATTATGGAGTGTGAGTTGAAGTACAACTTACTAGACTAGGCATCTGTACAGGAGGTAGTCTGCTATTACTGTCCTACTTGTTAAATCACCAGAATTATGGAGTGTGAGTTGTAAGCATAACTGACTAGACTAGGCATCTGTACAGGAGGTAGTCTGCCATTACTGTCCTACTTGTTAAATCACCAGAATTATGGAGTGTGAGTTGAAGTACAACTGACTAGACTAGGCATCTGTACAGGAGGTAGTCTGCTATTACTGTCCTACTTGTTAAATCACCAGAATTATGGAGTGTGAGTTGTCGAAGTACAACTGACTAGACTAGGCATCTGTACAGGAGGTAGTCTGCTATTACTGTCCTACTTGTTGTTAAATCACCAGAATTATGGAGTGTGAGTTGAAGTACAACTGACTAGACTAGGCATCTGTACAGGAGGTAGTCTGCCATTACTGTCCTACTTGTTGTTAAATCACCAGAATTATGGAGTGTGAGTTGAAGTACAACTGACTAGACTAGGCATCTGTACAGGAGGTAGTCTGCTATTACTGTCCTACTTGTTGTTAAATCACCACAATTATGGAGTGTGAGTTGTCGAAGTACAACATACTAGACTAGGCATCTGTACAGGAGGTAGTCTGCCATTACTGTCCTACTTGTTGTTAAATCACCAGAATTATGGAGTGTGAGTTGAAGTACAACTGACTAGACTAGGCATCTGTACAGGAAGAGATCTGCTATTAATGTCCTACTTGTTAAATCACCAGAATTATGGAGAGTGAGTTGTCGAAGTACAACTGACTAGACTAGGCATCTGTACAGGAGGTAGTCTGCTATTACTGTCCTACTTGTTGTTAAATCACCAGAATTATGGAGTGTGAGTTGAAGTACAACTGACTAGATTAGGCATCTGTACAGGAAGAGGTCTGCCATTACTGTCCTACTTGTTAAATCACCAGAATTATGGAGTGTGAGTTGAAGTACAACTGACTAGACTAGGCATCTGTACAGGAGGTAGTCTGCTATTACTGTCCTACTTGTTGTTAAATCACCAGAATTATGGAGTGTGAGTTGAAGTACAACTGACTAGACTAGGCATCTGTACAGGAGGTAGTCTGCTATTACTGTCCTACTTGTTGTTAAATCACCAGAATTATGGAGTGTGAGTCGAAGTACAACTGACTAGACTAGGCATCTGTACAGGAAGAGGTCTGCTATTACTGTCCTAATTGGCATGATTATACTGGCTGGTGACTATAGCCATGGTGTCTATAAAGAGATCTTCTGTCTAATGTGCAAACTGGAGGCCATTACCAACAACTATCTGTCAGCTGCTTTCAAGCCCAATCTGTCACCTGCTGACAATTTTATCTATTGATTGTATCTTGAGTTGCCATGATTTATGTCTATGTGACCTTGTCCTGCTTGTGAAAGAATATCAGACACCTCAAACATGTTCCTGACTCGTTCCAACTAGAGGAAGTGAAAGGTGGGATATTTTTAACAGCCTACCACTGTGAATATTTAGAATTGAGATGAACTTACTACAGCTGTAAATCTGGAATATTAGAACAGATGTGAACTTACTACAGCTGTGAATCTGAAATACTTAGAACTGAGTTGAACTTACTATAGCTGTGAATCTGGAATATTTAGATATATTGGATATTATTCACAACTTTCTACAGCTGTGAATCTGTAATAATTAGAACTGAAGTGGTGGGATATTGTTCACAACTTAATTCAATTCTTAAATTAAGTATTAAATATGATGGTAGTGTGCTAATCTAGGAGTGGAAAACTTACTGTGACAAGTGACGTGAGATATGCTAATCTAGGTGTAGAAAACTTACTTGACAAATGACATTAGAACACACAAAGCACATGATGGTAGTGTGCAAATCTAATTGTTGAAAACTTACTGTGACAAATGACATGAGAACACCCTTAGCATAGACCGCAACAATGCCAGTGGTCACTGGCAAGTGTCCCTGGCTTACTTGTGAATCTGTGAACGAAAGGATAGTGTATGTCAACTCTGTGGCATAAGCCATTCACATCAACTGTAGTCTGTCCAGAAATTAATGCCGTCATTCACGATCAATTATTTTGAAAACTGTCTGTTGCATCGTTACAAAATTTTTCCTGCCGTCTTATATTGACCCCCACCCAAGGAATATGTCTTGTCTTTGATAGGTCCAAAAGCAACTTAAATCATCAAAAGCGGTGACATTTCTTTGATGTTTTGGGGAAAATGTAGTGAATTCAAGCTAACAAACTAGTCTTACAGTAAACCACGTTATTTCTGGTAAGGACACAAGTACAAGGTGTAGCCAAATTCGTATAGGAGTGGGTGCAATAAAAAAGTAGCTTAAAGTAGCATTGCACTGGGTTTTTATCCCATATGGCTCAGTCTCTTTCCGCAGGGTGGAAAGCGTCGCACAAAGTACGAACTCCGTAGCTCCAGCGACGACCCTCGGGAGTCTCCAAAAAATGCACTCACGAAATGAAGGAATCGAACATACAATCTTCGGAGCCCGAGTCAGACGGCTTGACCACTTCACCACGGAGACTCCCGAGAGGGGTGCAATGTGTAATATTAGTAAAGACAGAGAATTTACAGAGGCATGGGGTAAATAATGTGTAAATTGACAGGAAAGTAGAAGGAATATATTTTTACCTTATTTTTCATTTCCTTCTTGTTTCTTCAGCTGCTGGTTAATAATTGTACACAAGTATTCATGTTACTAGGAAGCATTTAGCTTTTTATATTGACACAAACAATAGATTGCACGATTTATTGCCTGGCATATTTCGCTGCATCTCATCAGGTACATACTGCAGAAATCACACAACTTATGTGAATTAATTAGATAAATCCTTCAAACTGAAATATACACATGTTCGCACAGTAATGTCGATTGTCTACCACGGTAATTTTAAACTGACTAACATGTCTTTCTGCTTGCACAAGGGCGGCTTACAAAGGTTGATTATTATAGCTTCAGCAAACTTTAACAATCGACTACTTTGTGTGTTGAACAACACACGGAAGGCACTGTCTCTTTCAACCACGTGACCACTCTCTAGCACATGTCCCCCGACCGATGAAGCCGGACTGTTCCGGTGTGTCAGCCTGCCTAGGCTACCATCTTCTGTGTGTAGTATCTTGTCCACCCAATTCGGAATGTGTTCCGAAACTCTGCAATGTAACTGTCGCACAGTTCTGCCTATGTAGATGGCCTCGCATCTACATGTAAATTGGTAAATACAGTTTGATTTGGCGTACAAAGCTACAGGTTCTTTTACTGCTGGGACAGGGATAATAAATCGTGCAATCTATTGTTTGTGTCTTCGTTATTCAAATTCATCACTGGAAAACATTGTTTTGAATTTTTATATCGAGTTCGTGAAAGCTTCCAAATAGCTGTCCGTTAATGTGCGTATGGAGTGACCAGAAATGATACCGCAATTTAGTCATCATGTGTCTATTTTTAAGGATCTGTTCAGCTGTCTGTGTAGTTTGTTCACAAGTACACATGGGTGACAGACCCGCTTTGAGTCTTTGTGAAAGATTGTCTATACTGCTGTTTACTGTTCAGAGATGGAACATGATTACCTGTTTTGCACTATGAAAATAGTTGTCAGTGTCTCTGTAGTGGGCTTTCTTCTTAAAAATCAAGATGTTGGTCCTCTTTTCATTGAAGTTTATAGACTGATTTGTATGCACGTGTGTTGTCCCCTAATTTGACAACATGTTTGCTCTCACGTTTCTTGTTACGCCACAATATGTCAGTTCCCACCGCAATATTACTCTTCTGTTGGTATTCAATGCGTTTAAAATTCATCACTGTGGAATACAAACTGTAGCCATTGACATTGTGCTGATGCTGTAACGTTTAGGGCCTGCAATTCTTCTGAATATGTGGAGCAAAATATCCCAGTAGGTGTGCATGTGGATTAATGTCTGCGATCTGCCCAGACCTTAATCGGTGTCGGACGATTCCAGTAGGTTGATGACTGCTATCGGTTGCATAAAATTCAATCCATCCTTTCTCCAATAGTCATCTTCCTCTTTCAACACACGGTCCTCACATTTTTTCCAGCAACTTTTATCAATTTATAATAGCGCGGTCTGAGTTAGTATCTTGACGTCAGACAATTTGAATAGATTGATTGATTGATTGACTTAGAAACCGACATCACAGCATTCGGGTCATTCCCATAAGCGCTCCGTCCCCATCCTCAGCAGCCAGCAAAGAGTTACAACACCAATAATTCCAGTAGCAACCTGATTATATGTCCGTCTCGCCTTTCCTCTGAGCGTCGAGCCTCGGACCAGATCCCCTCGTCACTCCTCGCTGCCTCATTCTTGTTAGACTATGGTGATCCATTTGCTCCTCCGAGGTGTACACGTGCTTCCACAAGGCTGCAACCACGTCTGCCTTGTCATGCATCAATGCTGTAGGTATTTTGTCTTCTTGGGCAACTACATTGTGATATGATGCATTGTCCATAATTATACAAGACTAGGAACAAGACTAGACAATTATACAATCTAGGGATAGAAGCACTGTATTCTCGAGCCAATCGCTAAATACATCGCCATTCATCTTATTATGATAATCCCTATTGTCTGTATGCTTTGATACGAACACGAGTCCAGCATCCTGTAGTAAACCATTTTGAGTACTACCAGCATGGGCTATGACAAAACGCTGTCCTTTACTACTGGGCACATATCGCGTTATCTATCCGTCCACTGATTGCCATTCCTTTTCACTTGTGTGGTGCGCATTGATCCAGGTTTCATCCAAATACACTATGTCATAATTTTATTTGCGTATTTCCCTTATTTCACGTAGGTATCTGCTTCTCGTGGCTCCTAAATGCGGTTGCTCGCAAATGTTATTTCTACCTCCCTTTCTAAACTTGAAGCCTTATATGAAAGGACCCACATTAATGACACACCTCTGAAGATACTGCGACACCACTGAGCACTCCAAGTTTCACTTCTCAAGGCTCATTTCGTAAGGCCAATCCCGTGAAAAACATGAAAATTTACTATTGAACGCTCATGTTTCCTCGTGAAGATGTAATACTTCTAATAATGTGCACTTCAGCTCTGTCCCGTAAATTATATACCGCATATAAACAAACTTTGAAATCTGCTGTACAATCTCCAAAACAAAAATTATTTTGTTGGGTGGACATCATGATAAAGTTATATGCTAAGTCTCATTATTTTCTCTCAGCTGGTTACTGAGATATGGAATTTTATATTGGTGCAGACAAAAATAAATGGACTATACCACCTGTTGGGGTATCATCTTTGCACTCCATACAAGTCCATAAGGCTCAGATCCTCCCTTCAAAATATGCATCAGCATCAGGCTGCTAATGGTGCAAGTACTGTGTTCATTGACGAGACCCCTCATTCTCCTGATGTGCCTCTCATGTCTGGCCTTGCAGTTCATACTCTCTAATTCTGTATAATTATGTGGATTCACTGGCGTCAAAGTCATCCGCTCTCCACATCTCTCTAAGAACATTAATAACATCGGCACTACCCATAGACTGGACATTTGCAGGGAACGCAGAGCCAGCAAGTTTATCAGCTCGCTCATGTCCCTCAACTCAAGCATGTCCTGGAATGAAGAAGGTGACTCTACGATCACCAGACTTGTGGCATACAGAACCCACCTCGACCTTTTGGATCATGCTCATTGGATCACCTAGGACACAAACATGACTGTAATGTTAGTAGTCACTTTACAATGTTTCCTTATTTAGACTTACCAAATTCTTCTTCTGGTACTCGAACCAGCTCCTCAAACTTGACCTTCACCTGATGGTATATGTAAAACAAAAATGTGAACTGCCATGAAACAAACCAATTTTCAGCAAAAACTGTCTACAATGTGTAATAAACAAAATAGCACTATGTCGAGACATTATAAAGTTAGGTGTCCCGTTCCTTTAACAGCCACCACAATTTAGAAGTCGGCTATCAGTTTCACAGACTAGTGATTCACAGTGATAACATAACGTGGTTTTCAGCCTGTTATGAAGACAACAAAATGTTTAGACCAGGATTTTTAAACTGTTTTAACAGAAAAATATTTTGCTTTATCCAGGATAAGAAAGTTGTCTTTAGATGTCCAATTTCAACATACAACTGATACTTAAGAGGGATGATGTTTTGATTGGCCAAATTCTGGTTAAATTTCAACAGTTAGATCAAAAATTCATAAGACAAATACAAAGATAATGAAAATAAACCTAGCAACTGATAACCCGATCTCCCTTGATGAAGCCTCACTTCAAGAAGTGAAATCTGACACTTATTTAGGCAGCAGTGTAGACAAACATGGGGGAACCGATAGAGATATTGAAATAAGAATACAAAAAGCAAGAGGAGTTTTTATAGCACTGGGAAATTTGTGGGAGTCAAAATAAATTAAACAGCAGCAAACTTTGAATATTTAACAAAAATCCGTACAACGGGAGTCTCTGTGGCGAAGTGGTCAAGCCGTTTGACTTGTGATCCGAAGGTTGTGGGTTCAATTCCGGGCCGCACCCTTCGGTTTACGAGTTAAATGTTTCGGAGACTCCTGTGGGTCGTCGCTAAAAGCTACGGAGTTCGTGCTTTGTGCGACGCTTTCCGCTGCGGAAAGAGACCGAGCCATATGGGATAAAACCCGGTGCAATGAAGTCGACCCTGTCGACTTTTAAGCAACTTTTAAGCGACCGTACAACTGTACAGAGCAGAATCATGCAGCATGACTAAAACGATTAATAAAGTACAAACATTCATGAATAGGTCTCATCTAATCTCATCTCATCGTGTCCCTCTTGTACCTTGCAGTGTCAAGGTGAAGTATAAACAGCGTGACAGTGCCCGCTTATGGGCTTCGTTTATTGATATTCCCATGGACTCTGTTATTCTCCAAGTCCATCGTTTATGTGGTCGGCCTCTTCCTCTGTTTTCATCTGGTCTGTATATCATTGCTTGTTGTGATATACTGTTAGTTGGTAACCTACTTGCATGGCCAAACCATTTGACTTGCTGCCTTCTAATAAAATCTAGCGCTGCTATAACCCCCACTTTAGTCCTGATTTCTTTATTTCTGATCTTCTCAGGAATCTCATTTCTGTTGTTGTGATTTTTCTTTTCTCTTTTTTCAGTCACTACCCATGTTTGGTATTGGTAACATAGAGTTGGTAGAAAGATTGTGTTGTAAAGTGCTTTCTTAGTAACCAGTGATACATGTTTGTTCTTTAGTATTGGTGCCATTTGTCCAATTAGTTGGTTTGCTTTACTGCATCTATTTTCGATCTTGTCTTCTGATTTGTTATTTGATGATATTATACTTCCTGTACAAAACAGAAGGACCAAAATGGTTTGACAGAATCACCAATGTGGAGCTCACAGAGAGAACTAGACAAGTACCAGTGAACTAAGAGATGAAGAAAAGACGATTAGTATAACCTTGAACCCACAAGGACAATGAAACGAAGGTGGACACAAAAGCACATGAAGAAGAGAATCAGGAGACAGAAATGAAATATATGGGTTAGAGACAGGCGGAGCTGCAGGAGGTAGTCAATTATAGGTTGGCTTGGAGTGAGAGGGCTGAGCCTGTGCCCCAGTCATGACGGTGGTGTAGGGTGAAAGAAGAACAGAAGAAATGTTCAGATCTGAGGATGTAGGAAGGAAGATGAAAGGGAATTATAAGCCATGTTTGAAGACCCTCTATACTCTCATGCCTTAAGTATCCTATGTTCAAAGATCTCTACTCTCATGCTCGAAGAATCCCATGTTTGAAGACCTTCTCTACTCTCATGCTCTTAGAATCCTATATCATTTGATGTATAAAGTTCACAATGTCTACCAATTTCTATAATCATATTCATCATTATCATGTGCCCTGCCAGCTGGTGTAGGCATTCATATCACTCCACAGATCTTGGCCACTGGTGTTCTGGATCAACTCTGTTGATGATATTCCTCTATGCCTCTGTCTCAGTCCATCCAGCATTATTTATCTTGGTATCCCTCTTTTCCCATTGACCTTTCCAGTTGTTCTCCAATGCCTCGCTTCTCATCACATGACCAAAGAAAGCTGTTTGTCTCTTTCTTATTGTTGTATATAATGTTCTAGTTTCATTAACCTCTTAAGATAATCGTTGTTAGTTACTTTAGCAGACCAAGGAATTCTCAACATTGGCCCCAGGAAAAACACCTAAGTTGCTTCTAAGTTCTTCCTAATTTGTTCATTTATGTTCCAATATTAACTGTCATATAGCAAAAAAGGTTTTATAAAGCATATAATATAAGTACTCTATAATCAGGTTAATAAAATAAAAATAGCTAAATCCTGAAGCTGAATGTTCACAAATCAACTACCTTCTTCTCTGTGAATGTACGGCCAAATGTTCTGCACAGTCGAAAAGCAAACTGGCATAAGGCATGCACAACCTTCTGCATAGACAAGCCCACGCTCATGGTGACTTCCAGTATGCGGGGCAACCTGCAACAACAGATGATAGTTGATTCGCTCACAAACAGAATCATGTCTGTCTCTATACAACAACAGATGATAGTTGATTCACTCACAAACAGAATCATGTCTCTCTCTATACAACAACAGATGATAGTTGATTCACTCACAAACAGAATCATGTCTGTCTCTATACAACAACAGATGATAGTTGATTCACTCACAAACAGAATCATGTCTGTCTCTATACAACAACAGATGATAGCTGATTCGCTCACAAACAGAATCATGTCTGTCTCTATACAACAACAGATGATAGTTGATTCGTTGATTCACTCACAAACAGAATCATGTCTGTCTCTATACAACAGCAGATGATAGTTGATTTGTTGATTCGCTCACATACAGAATCATGTCTGTCTCTATACAACAACAGATGACAGTTGATTCACTCTCAAACAGAATCATGTTTGTCTTCATGCAACAACAGATGACAGTTGATTCACTCTCAAACTGAATCATGTTTGTCTTCTATACAATAACAGATGATAGTTGATTCACTCACAAAGAGAACCATGTTTGTCCTCCATACAACAAGAAAAGACAGTTGTTTCACTCACAAATAGAATCATGCTTGTCCTCTATACAGCAACATATGATAGTTGATTTACTCACAAAGAGAATCATGTTTGTCTCTATACAACAACAGATGATAGTTGATTCACTCACAAACAGAACCATGTTTGTCCTCCATACAACAAGAAAAGACAGTTGTTTCATTCACAAATAGAATCATGCTTGTCCTCTATACAACAACAGATGATAGTTTATTTACTCACAAACAGAATCATGTTTGTCTCTATACAACAACAGATGATAGTTGATTCACTCACTCACAAACAGAATCATGTCTGTCTCTATACAACAACAGATGATAGTTGATTCACTCACAAACAGAATCATGTTTGTCTCTATACAACAACAGATGATAGTTGATTCACTCACTCACAAACAGAATCATGTTTGTCTTTTATACAACAACAGATGATAGTTGATTCACTCACAAACAGAATCATGTTTGTCTCTATACAACAACAGATGATAGTTGATTCACTCACTCACAAACAGAATCATGTTTGTCTTTTATACAACAACAGATGATAGTTGATTCACTCACAAACAGAATCATGTTTGTCTCTTATACAACAACAGATGATAGTTGATTCACTCACAAACAGAATCATGTTTGGCTTTTATACAACAACAGATGATAGTTGATTCATTCACAAGCAGACATTCTAGAAAATCTGAGCATCAGAGAGACCAGCGAGATAAACAGCATGATATCATTGAAAGAACAGTGACAGAAGGCTGGTTCCTGGAAGACGAGGCAGGGGCCCACCAGAACAAAGCTGGACACAGAACATATGCAGACACCTCAGGTACTAAAATACATGAGGCAGGAAAACAGGCAAAGGATCTTACATCATCATCATGAGCATGGGCATTCCCCACCATCCAAGGAGGCTTCCATAATTGCAGAGCCAACACATAACGCTCTTGTAGTGGGCTCACAAAGGAATCGTCATGTCCTGCACATGGCTGCTTAGCCTCACTTCCCTATATTGGGCCTTCTGTTCACAACAGACTGCTCCTCCAAAGACCAGGATGGACCTGTATGCAGATGACATCCACACAGCAAGCTTTCGCTTCGGACTTACACATAATGGATTCGCTAGCCAAGCAATATTCCATTTTGTGCCACTAAAACGCATGAGGCAGGAGAACGGGCAAAGAATCTTTCATCATCATCATCATGTGCTATGCCAATAAGAGTGGGCGGTCATGTCTCGCGATCTTACACGATCACCAGAGTCGTGGATCAGCTCTGTCGTTTTGTCTCGATTTTTCACCATGTGGTCAAGCCATCTTTGGATAAGGGTAAAAAGGCCCTAGTGCACGCTTGCATATTTATTTTAAAACCACGCAGCAGCTGGAAATTAAGCAGAGCTGACTAAACAGGCCGTTGTTCAGGCTAAATTTCAAAATGACAAAACCTACCTACTAAATCATATTTATAGCATGTGTGAATACGGTATACACACATTTATATCCTTTCTGATACTATGGAGTTTGTGTACTGTGAGAAGATTCTCCTTGTATGATCTATGTGAGCAGATTGAAACATCTACAGGAATCTATGTGCAATGAAAGTGAAATTTTAGAAAAAAAACAGATCCTCTCAATTTGCGCATTTATCGGAGGAGACAATGCATTCCTATAAGTGTAGGTTGTGACAACATCATGGGAAGAATTACATAATATTCCCAGCTCTGCCCTTTCCTTACTCCAGGGCACCTCAAAGGCAAAACTTATCTGGAAAACTATTTTCTTGATAAAACACGAAAATGTGTGTATGTGTGTGTCACAATTTTTTTGGTTACGTTATGAGAAGAAATAAATTGGAGAACAGTGGTGACAACTGGCAAGATCGAGGGGAAGAGAACAAGGGAAGGGCAGAGAAGTAAATACCTGGATGGCTTGACCACGTTGTATGGTCAAGACAAGAACACTGAGCTGATCCACGACTCTGGTGATCGAGTGAAATGGCGAATCATGAACGCCTACACTTATCAACATGGCACATGATGATGATGTTTGTGTGTGCACATGTGTATCTTTATGCTGGTGTGTACGTTAGTGTGTGGGAAGGTGGGCAGAAGTTATGTGTGGTGTGGATCTGGTGGGGTTAAGTTAAAAGTCTAGAACAGGTGATGTGCGAGGAGGGTGTGATGTATGTGTGCATGTATGTGTGTGTCAGTGGGGTGAGGGAAAGGAGGGAAGAAGGGAAGGGAGGGAGGGCGGTAGAGGGAGAGAGAGAGAGAGAGAGAGAGAGAGAGAGAGAGAGAGAGAGAGAGAGAGAGAGAGAGAGAGAGAGAGAGAGAGAGAGAGGGAGAGAAGGAGAGAGATAATGGTCAGTGTGAAACAATAACATAGAAACAATGAACTATAACAACTCACAAGTTATTAACAATCCAGTTCAGTTCCTCCCATGGCTCAAACCATTCCTGGTCAATGTGAGCCTCAAATTTGGTCACAAGGTGGATCAATGAGTCCTCGCCACCTGACATGACAGCCAGGTCACTAAGGGGACTGTTGGCCTCAGGAAACCTTGTGGCTGCAGCAAGTCAAATGTTCACAGAATGAGACATTCAAACAATAGAACACTGCAGACTGTGAGGAGAACACTTAACCGTCTTGACAGATGATAGTTTGTTACACTGTGCTTCAGAAAACAACCCATGGCGGGGGAACCAGTGATGAAGTTATACCTCTCCATAGCACAAAGCCTACTTGTTCCTTGTCCAGGCTTCCACGCCATACAGCAGTGTAGAATATATGGTCCATAACTCATAACTATCTATTGCCACAGGAAAGATGTATGTTCTCAACAATTTTACTTTTGCTTCATTGCCAGGGCCACTGTGCATCTGACTTCTTTTTAACAGTGCCCATTTATTTATTTATTTATTTTTTTTTTGCACATTGTGCTTCAGAAAAGGCATAATAACCGGGACACCAGGGATGGAGTTACACCTCTCCATAGCACCAAGTCTGGGCCGAATTGTAGAGAACATGTATTGCCCATGCAGCATGATCCCTCTCTAGGCCTCCCTAGTTAATTCCAGAGAAAAGATAACAATAATACATTTGGAACAAGACAAGCTGTAGAAGCAGCCAGATCAGCAAAGCAATGCTCTAACTATTCGCCTGTCAGATCTTCAATCTTAGACCAGTTGCCAACCAAGACTTAGGGCCTGTCTGCCCTGCCATGACATTTAATCCATAGGTTGCATTTCTTCACACTAGGATCAGGGTATAACCCTTCCAAATTTGCTCCTCCGCCTGAAGCCGTTGGTACAATGTGGAGTGTTAAGTTTGAAAGAAGAATAAAGACAACGGTAGATGTGGTCCTCGATCTAGCAGGCTTGGGGTGATACAGCCAGTTGAGTAAGCCAAGGATGCTTTACATGCCTTGTATCACACTGGATATTTGGTGCTAGTCTCATGTTTGTATGGACCAATCAGCACTCAATGGGTGATATGGCCACTATTACATTGGCCACCTTTATTTCCATATATTATAACAACATGAAATCAGTATTAACATCTAGAGATCAATGTATTGAAAATGAGAATTGATCAATGTCTCCACAATGAAGGTTGGCTGTAATGGATCTCCAACACTGTCTCTCGCCCTGACTGTACACTCTGTCAGATTCCTGTTCATCTATCTCTTGATGTTATCTTCCATCTTGTATCATTGTCAACCTCTTGCTCAGTTGCCTTCAACCTTACCCTCCAGTATGGTTTTTATATATTATAAGAGTGTTGTGTCTTTTAATATGGCCAAAATATTTCCCTTGCCTCTTTTTTATTTCTCTTTTCATTCCCAGTTCTTTTTAGAACCTCTGTATTTGTTTGTTTTTGTTTCTACGAAATACAACATCTTCTGTATATCCACATCTCCAGGGCCTCAATTTGACTTTCTAATTACTTGTTCATTGTCCAGGCTTCCATGCCATACAGCAGTGTAGAAAATATGGTGTAACTCATAACTATCTATTGCCACAGGAAAGATGTATATTCTCAACAATTTTACTTTTGCTTCATTGCCAGGGCCACTATGCATCTGACTTCCTTTTAACAGTGCCAATTTATTTATTTATTTATTTTTTGCTCGCTCTTTGAACTCAAGCGTAGTCCATACACAACTACTTCTAGTAGTGCTGGACTGAATTTTGCGTGTGGATTAGCTTTCCCTATTAACAGTGTCCCTCGCCATCAGGCAAACCCACTCAAACTTCAGAGTTATTTGTAATTAACGTCCCCAAGTTAAGGATGATAGGTCAACATTTTAGTCCAACTGTCCTGATGTAGAAGTTGAATCCCCTTACCTCAGCATCAGCACACTGGATGTTTAAGAACATGTGTTCTTATCCATTCGGCCATGCTGACCTATGCCCATTGTCGTTAATTATGCAGCCAAGATATTCAGTTTGTGACATTCTCTATTTCTTCATTGATTGTGGGTTCGTACAAATTCTATATAATAATAATTTTGTTGCATATCCCTTACGGAACGTTGCAGTCAACACCAGCATTTTTCAGCTGCTGTTGATGTACTAGGCAAGTGTTACGTTTAGTAGTTTGCCATTGCTTTCTGAATGACCAGCTCCCATTCCAGCACGTTATAACACAACGTGACACGGTATGCTGCACAAATTGGCCGCAGCTGAGCTTTCGAATGCCTGGTACCCGACTCACGAACCGCGTTCGCAAGCCTTTAGCCAACACATTCTATACAACCATATAATCTGCCGTAAACACAAATGTTGATAACTTAATGTTTGACAAGCTGACAAAAAACAAAGAGTTAAACAACAAAATCTATGCACATCATTTAGAGTTGTTAGGTCTTCACCTCTTAGCATTTCTTCAATGGCCATGCCCCTAAAGTCCTATCCATATTTACTATTAATAACAAAATAGACAATACGAAGTACTAATGCTCTACCAAAATGTAAATAGAAAATAAGAAAAGCTTACTGTCTACATGGACATCCTCGGTGTCTGCAGAAGACGCAGGGCAAGTTTCTATAACCGTCAGATACAACAAAGGAATTAACTCTTCCAGAGTTGTCATCAGCAGGAGAAAGCGACTCTCATTCAATGGTAGTGATGTTGAGTTATTTGCCCTTTGAGCTGCAACCGCTCCCTAGAATTATGATAAAATAGCAAATAATATTGAAAACCGTCAATTAAATATTTTATACTATGATTATAAATATGGTTAAAACATAAAATAAAGTACTCATAGTTAATTATTTGCTTTTATAATATGTTAAGTTATACTCATAACATTCTTGAATTTTTTATGTAATTTTTTTTTACAAATTTTTCTTGTCTGTTAAAATGTTATATGTAATTCACAACTGAACATTACTATCAAAAGCTATAACAAATTAAGTACGAGAAAAGATTCTGTAGTTCCCAATTCTGTAATTCTCAATTACAACTGGGTTCCATTTCTCATTATAGCCTATCATGTTGTTAGTTAGTTTAGACCTATTTCCACACGAAGACACCATATGTGAATGCCCAAACATTATTGTAACTTCAGATTGTGTGTATTTGTAACAAATATACAAGACTACAAACTACTACATTCCACTATGTCTAGGGTTAGTGTTTCAGTGGCTAGGTAAAAATAATTTTAAAAACAAAGATTTCAAGCTGAAATATATAGCACACATATTCACACAGTAATATGAATTCTTGAAGGATTTATCCAATTATTTTAGTTTATGTTGTGTGATTTCTGCAGTATGTACCTGACAAGATGCAGCGAAATATGCCAGGCAATAATTTGTGCAATCTATTGTTTGTGTCTTCATTAATCAATTTAAGACAATGTTTGTCTTTGTTATTCAAGTTAAGACAAAGTTATGAAAAAAATGCACTGTATATATAAAATCTGCATGTTTCAATTTCTGCAATTTAATTTATCTGACATTGTAATGAAAAATGTACAGGTACAAATGAGACTCACTGTCTCATTTATACACAAGTATACAACACTTTGTGTTGTACAATCACAAAGCAGTGTGATAGTGTCACTGTGAACCACGACATCACTAAGCTAGGCACACTATTGGCACAGCTGTAAAATAAATGTGTATATAGCTGACTGTTTACAACATGGAAATGTTGCCTAGAAAAAGCCAAAAATGTTCTGCTTAAAATACTGCAACACAAATGCAGCAGAATTACTCATAAAGAACACAGTAAATTTAATATTGAACCAATATTATAACATTCGAACACATATTATAATATCAAACCCATATTATAACATTGAACCCATATTATAACATCAGACCTATATAAAATTGAACCCATATTATAACATCAGTTATACCGTTCCCATGCTATCCTAGCATTTTGGAGATGTATTGCTGGGTATATATTTTCATGACCAAGCGACACTTACAGCTGGTTTTCTCCCAGTTGCCTCACCTCCTAGACAATGTTCTGGTATCCATCTAAGGCCAGGTTCACCCTGGAGAAAGGTCAAGTAACAGTCAAGGACCCTTTCATACACCTTGGGGAAGACTGGGTATGTGGTGCTACCCCATACTTGAATAGACCAATGAGCAATCAGTTCAATATCATGCGGTGCTCTTGTCCCGATTATGCTGTATGACCTAGCCATCCAGGTTTTCATCATTTATCTCCCCCTTCGTCTTTGCCCATTAAGTGTGCCACTAAGGTTTCTCCCCTATTTCTTTATCTCATACAAGAGAGAACAACCTGATTCAATGCAATTATACAACAACAACCCAGTACCACCAAGCCTGCATGTATATGACACTACCACCCCTCTATATGACATGTATCAGTGATAGAAACTAATAGAAAACATTATGTGCATACCGCAACTTTTTATTACAAGCACAGTTAATAACTTTACACAAATCAATGACGCCAAAAAAGTATAAACCCTGTATAGAAAAGCAATTATGGCAACACTGCACTTAACTACATGGTTTATGGTTGCTGAAGACTAAAATGTGTACGATGGAATACCAAACATAGTTAATGTTAGAGCTGAAAGCTGCAAAGTTAATCATGAAAGATATATGCAAATTCACAGAATTACTGAACTATTGTGGCTAAATAGTTATATTAACAGGTGGAGATAGCATGGATAATGTTCGAATCACAGAATATCAGCTCTGTCAACTGCTCCCAAGCTCAATCCACAGCTAGCTCAGATGGTTTCAAGCCATCACTAGCTCAGTTGGTTTCAATCCACAGCTAGCTTACATGGTTTCAAGTTACAACTAGCTCAGATGGTCTCAATCCACAGCTAGCTCAGATGGTTTCAAGCCACCGCTAGCTCAGATGGTTTCAATCCACCGCTAGCTTGCATGGTTCCAAGTCACCGCTAGCTCACATGGTTTCAATCCACCACTAGCTCACTTGGTCTCAATCCACCACTAGCTCAGATGGTTTCAAGCCATGGCTAGGTCACATGGTCTCAATCCACTGCTAGCTCACATGGTTTCAATCCACCACTAGCACACGGTTTCAAGTCACTGCTAGCTCACATGGTCTCAGCCCACCACTAGCTCAGCTGGTTTCAAGCTAGTACTCCTCGGCTACCTTGGTGTCCTGCAGGCTAACGCAGGTACCATACTTTTCATGTGATAGGTACACCCCCAACCCATCACACAAACATGTTATGTATTAACTCATGTTATAAATTAATAAAAAGAAATCAAAATGGTGGTCTAATCCTGACAAAAATGCAAAGAACGTGGTTAGTTTTTCTTTGTCTTATTCTTCTTCTTCAGCTTTCCATGACAGTAATTCACTAAGTAAGAATAAAAACTGGTTTCCATTTCTCTTTATTCCCCGTGATGATACTTCTGTTAGTTATTTTGGACCTGGTTCCACACATAGATACCCTTTGTGTGTGCCTGAAAGGTCCTGTGCCTTCAGAGCACGGTGATTTGTGACAAATGTACAAGAGCATAAAATACTAGTTTCCACTACACCCTTGAGTAGGAGATGAGAAAGAAAGAAATTCTTCAACATCTTCCTCACAAGAAGTTGAAAATGTTAGTTGTGATCAACAAGGGAAATAAATGTTAGTAAAGAGATTACCTCCACCTTAGAGCATGCTGGTAGACAAGAATAATTATTCACTTCCTGTGTTTTTCTTTTTCAACTTCTCTCATTATGACAGCATAAGATCTCGATATAAACTCATTTCTCTAATTATGACATATTTTCTTCATTACTAGACTGTTCTCATTATTATAATGGTTTTCTCATTATAACAATATATTTTCAGTATGATATTTTCTCACTATGACAGTACTATCTCTCATTATTAAAATATTTTTCACATGGTGACGGTTATTTTCTCACCACAACATAAATTTTTCTCTTTAGGCAATATTTTTCTCATTGTGACATTTCCTAATTCTGACAATTTCACATTAGGACATTTCTTGTTTTCACTATGCAATTTCTTTACCACTTGATGATATTGTCTCATTGTGACATTATCTCATTTTGACATTTCTTTGTATCTCTCTGAAATGTCTTTCTCACATGATGATATTGTTTCATTGTGACATTATTTCTTTGTGTCATTATGAAATTTTTATCACATGATGATATTGTCTCATTGTGATATTTTCTCATTTTTAAATTTTCACAACATGACATTTCTTTGTATCACTATGAAATTTCTGTTTCTCAAGATCAGATTCTCTCATGGTGACATTTCTTTATCTATTCTATCATTGTGACATTTATTTATTTCATTACATTTTCTCATTATGACATTAGAACGTTTTAAACTAAGATAATAACTTCTGGCATGTTCTGTCATAATTATCAACAATTTTTATTCATCTATGCATATAATATCCGCCAAATTTCTAAAGAATAACATCCGTTGCTTAACTACATAGTGATATTATCTGCCCTTGTTTTAAGAGGCATTGTCCTTAACAGAGCTCGTGTCACTTGATGTGGTTTAATTTGTTCAGGATCACATTCATTGCACACAGATATCTCCGAAAGTCCTTCAATCTCCTACCACAGGTTACACAAGGAGAATCTCAGCACAGTGCATCAACTCCACAGCATCAGCGAGGATACACATGTATAGCAAAATCACACAGGCTATAGACTGGATGGCTTGTCTTATGTGGAAAGTATGCCCAGACAGCAATCTACTCTGCTTACTCTTTTCAATGTCCAGCTGTTGCAGGATGTTTAATGTGCACTAGTGGACACAGGTCCTCCAAGATTTTCACCCTTATCCGAGAAAGTTAGATAGCCAATCCACTACCCCTGACACTGAGGGCATATACCATACCTTTTCCTTACTTTTGTGAAATCCAAACAAGCAACTCCGTGAGGCGAACCTGGTCTGTTTGAGTCAGAGGTGGAAGCGCCTACCTCTGATCAATCTGTATCTGTGCAATGTTTGTTTTCTACTGATCTGTGACCATTAAGTGTTCAGCAAACTGTCTTACCTACGTAGTTATCCTGGGTTCAACCCCCAGCAGCAGTTGACCCAACCTTACCCAATAGGTTAAAAAGTTAAAGATAGTTGAATATCCTTTACAGGATGTCACAGTCAACCCCAACATTTTTTGGCTGTTTGTGATTTACTATGCAAGTTTACATTCAGTAGTCTGCCATTGCTTTCTGAATGACCAACCCTCATACCAATATACAAAAACCAGCGCAAGGCCCTCTGCTTCCAAACTGTCTGTATATGTGTTTCAAACACAGTATGCGGGATTGATAATTGCATTCTAATCCCTTCACCACAGTAGCAGCACTCAGTGGGTACCAGACATATTTGCTTAGAGGAACAACAGATAGACAGAGACCTCATATTATTGTGACCTAGTATATGTGAAAGACTAAAAACATCACACACCTAAAGCAGTAACTACTATTGAATTGCTCGTATCATCATCATGTGCTCTGCCAAATAGCACAAGCATTCATGTACTCAGTCCTGGAGATTATTGGTCAATTCTGTGAACGATATTCCTCTTATCAGTCTTTAGACATTCTTCTTCTTCTTCTTCTGCGTTCATCCAGTTGTTTTTTTTTTTCGGATGTGACTGCGTTGTGCCTGTTCACAGCAGAGCTGCATTCTTGCGCCGTTAGGCCGACACATCCGACTTCTGCGGGCATTTGTTGACCGGGTTAACCTTCCCAGCTTTAGACATTCTGTATCTTTTCTCTTGGTCTGCCTCTATTTTTTCTATCAGTGATATTTCCAGTTGTCACAATATGTTCCAATGCCTCTCTTCTCCTTACGAGACCACATAACATTTTCATCTCTTTCTTACAGTTGTATATAATATTCTACTTTCATCAGCCTCTCTTGTTTAGGACTAATTCGAAAGAGAGCAAAGAAAGGAAAGATAATCAAAATTCACCCTAAACAAATGGACTTCAATTATAACTGATGCATGTTAATCGAGGCCAAAGTTGTTATATTTGTATTTTTTCCATAAATACCAACTCTTCTAGGCACTCATTAGTTAAAACTAGAAGAATTACTCTAAATTTTTTTAATCCACAACTGTATAGAAATCTTAAATTCTTAAATGGAGGTTATTCAAAATAAGCAATTTAGAAAATGTTACTAGAACTTCCTTCAAGGAACCATAACCCCAATGTGAATAGAGCAAATACAAAGTGAATTTCCCATAGTGAATTTGAATAACAAAGATACAAATCATAAATTGTACGATTAAAGTTTGCTTGTTAAAGTTTTCAGAAGCCATCATAATTAATCTACACAGGCCAGTTTTGTGCAAACAGAAAGACATGATAGTCATTTTAAAATTACTGTGGTAGACAACTGACATTATTGTGCGAACATATAATTCAGCATGAAGGATGTATCTAGTTATTTTACTCTATGTTGTGTGAATTCTGCAGTATGTACTTGACAAGATGCAGCGAAATATGCCAGGCAATGAATCGTACACGTACACTCCATGGTTTGTATCTTCGTTATTTAAATATAAAGTGAGCAATGTGAATATTAGCTGTGATATTCAGTGCATATTCTCTGGCTGGCCAAAGTGAAACAGTTACTAAAGGCTGTAATAAGCAAAGACACAATCTGGCACACTCTGCTCTTGAAGACATGGTTTAGATCTTACCTGGCAAGGAAATCACATGACTATAATTGTTTTATTGACAGTTCTCTTGCTTTTTCACAACTGTGAATGCCTCAGTCATTTTAGGGTACTAATGTAACGCTGTTTTTGATGCACATTTCCTCAAACATTACTCCTAAACATGATAAATACTGGCACCTAGCCATCTTGACAGACAATAGTTTGTAAAATGGAGTTATACCTCTCCATAATACAAAGCCTGGGCTGAATTTAGAGACCATGTGATGCCCATGCAGCATGATCCCTCTCTCGGCCTGCCTAGTTTTATCCAGAGCAAAGGTAACACCAATATGTCTGGAACAAGACAAGCTGTAGAAGCTGCCGGATCAGCAAAGCAATACTCAACTGTCCGCCTGTTGGAGCTTCCATCCTAGACCAGTTGCTGACCAAGGCTTAGGGCCTGGTCTGCCCTGCCCTGCGATGACATTTAGTCTTTAAGTTGTATTTCCTCACATTAGGGTAAGGCTTATACCCTCCCAATTGCACTATTCTGCCCGAAGCCATTTGCATAATGTGGGGGAGGGGGGAGGGGTCAGGCTTGGTGAGTGCCGCTCAACATTCGGCACTAACAGAAAGCAGGTTGTACTGTTTACTGTCATACGGTAACTCAGTCTGTCTATTTGACTAAGACCTGACATAACGATATATATATATATATATATATATATATATATATATATATATATATATATATATATATATATATATATATATATATATATATATAATGCAACAGATATATACGTGGCTTGCTATCATATGTATCTTTCTCAATTTCCTGTACATATATTTCTCACTTGGGTGCTGCAGTACTGAAGTGGTATGGAAGCTTGACAGCTGGTCTGAATATCATGTGTTCGAATCCCCTTCACGACAGGGATGTTTGTTTTATTTAATCTTGGCACCCGGGTTGACGCAGCCTAACATGGGAACCAGAAAATGTCAAGCAGGCACAATACTTGTCATATCAACTATTGAATGCCAAGTGGTTTAATAATATGGGACATGCACCATATACCTCATAAATCATGGTGTCAAAATGGGCTTTTTACTTTCCCGGGTTATGCCACGGATGATGAGATGAGCGGGTGTTTGCAACAATCTTCCTTGCAGGGTATAGGGATGAAGAGTTCATGTTTGTTGCTTCTCTACAGAATCTCAACCTACTTTGATTATCTCTTCTTCTTCTGCGTTTATTCGGAATGTTGTTTTGGATGTAATTGTGTTGTGTCTGTTTACAGCAGAGCTGCAATATTTGCATCTTTCGGCCAACACATCCGGCTTCTGTTGGCTGGGTTAACCTTCCCGGTCCGGTCTTTGTTAATTTTATATTGCCACATACTATGTATATCTTTTTAATTTACCTAAACCTTATACAAACATGGTGGGTGTAACATATTTGTAATGTTTGCGTCTATCAACAACATTTGGACTCCATAATGGACACCACCTTAACTGAAAATCAGGACCAAGCCTGTTTTCTTAAAAGTGGCACTTTTGCCAGATCTTGGAATTTTGGTGATGACAGAGGATAAAAATAAACTGCCTACGATGTCACATGGGGAGCACCTGAGAGAGAGAAAATGGGGCAGGTTATTGTATTTTTACCCCTCGCTGGGATTCTTGGAATATCCGACTCCCACCCACAACAGGGTGAGGTTATAGTCACGCCAGAAACATGACAGCTCTGAAAGAAATCTGATTGGCGTACAAAGAGGAAATGAGTGGGTGTAATAAAATATTCTTCAACAAGTGAATAGGTACAATTATCTAGGAACAGTAATAACATCTGATGGGAGATGCCTTGAAGAGATTAGAACAAGAATCGCCAAGTCTAAGGTAGCCTTTAGCAAGATGAAAAACATACTGACCAATAAAAAGATGTCAATTGAAATGAGAAAAAGAGTGTTGATGTGCTACATAGAACCTGTTCTTTTATATGGGTGTGAAGCTTGGACAATGAGCAGTCAAGCTGAAAAACATCTGATGGCTGTAGAAATGTGGTTTCTGAGGAAAATGCAAAGAATACCATGGACAGCCAGAAAGACCAATGAACAGGTCCTTCAAGAAACAAATGAAGATCGTAAACTGATTAGAGATATTAGACGCAGACAGTCAGAATTTTTTGGGCATGTTATGAGAAGAAATGAATTGGAGAACTTGGTGACAACTGGTAAGATCGAAGGGAACAGACCAAGAGGAAGACCTAGAAGCAAATACCTGGATGGCTTGGCCTCGTGGCATGGTCGAGACAGAAACACAGAGCTGATCCACGACTCTGGTGATCGAGTGAGATGGCAAATCATGACCGCCCACGCTTACCGGCATGGCACATGATGATGATGAATAAAATGAGGCAAATTTGGGACTGACTGTTGCATAGAATGCTCAGCTTTGCAAAAGTAGATATGAGTCTGCAACATGATTCTATAGAAAACAGTATATTTTTCCTGTCGGGAGAATATGTGGTACCATAATTAAGAGTCTAGTTGTATTAATGAATGATATAAAGAGAAAGATTTTAGACATGGGTTGGAGCTCTCTTTCTGTGGGATAAGAGTAATAGATAATTCAAGCTCTCTTTCTGTGGGATAAGAGAAATAGATAATACAATCAGGAGATTTTCTCAGGTGATCTAAAGGATGCTTTTTCTGACTTGAAGAGTTTTGAATGAATGTCTTCTTTGTTCAGTTGCTGTATATTTGGAGAGATGAACGTCTCATTCCATATTCATGCAGTGTTCATCTGTAGCCTATGTTTATGAAAGAACTATCATGATGTTTTCTGTGACATCACTTGTGATCATCTTTTTAGGGATGATGTTCTTCCACACAGGTTTTTTGTCGTCTCTTTGTGTGTATTGCCGAGAGAATGTTTCTTTGTGTGTGCATCATTGAGTGGGTCAATGATAATGATTTTCTTTGTGGATAGAGTTAGTTAGTCGACAGATCATCCTCATTGCACATCGAATCATTCAGTCCATAAGTGCTCTGATCTCCTCCTCAGCAAATGCTACAGCATTTAATGGCTAACGACACCAGTTCTGTGTTGGTTTATCAATCTTCTTTGGCTTCCTGCAGTGTTCTTGTTTGGCCACCTCTCTTTTAATTTGCTGTTCTCACAGTCTGACCATGGTTGTAGATTCACAGTCATCACTTGGTTCTCGCAAAAGTGTGGATATCTGCGCCGATGCTACAAAGTTCATGCATTGAGTGAAGCAATCCTTGAGCAATCCTTGTGGATAGAAATATGTGTCATACCCCTGAAATGATGCCATGCAACCCTTTATCTGGGAGAAGAGAGGTAATGACGGGACTGTGACATGGTGTCATCCGTGATGTTGGTAACCCATGGAATCTTGGCGCTAGAGCCTTGAGAACACGAGGACGATAAGCATGCACAGACTGGAGAGACGAAGAAATATGATGTCAAAGGAAGATGTGAAGGCCTCCACTACATGTCAGAGTGAAGATACCCCACAGGGCAAAGCCTGACTAGTTTGTACCTGTGTAATATTACCTGCACCTTCCCTCTTTTGCTCTCTCGCTCTCCTCTCTATCTCTCTCTCTCTCTCACTTTCTCTTATTCTCTCCTTTCTCTCTTTCTCTTTCCTTTCTCTTCCTCTCTCTCTTTCTCTCTTTCTTCTACACACACGGTCAGACAGACTTGTGCAGAGTTACAATCACATTGAGCCGGGAGTGCAAGGAGTGGCCAGCAGGGGCCACGGAAGTGGAAATCCAGCAACTAATTCAGGATAATGCTTGCTCGGGTGATATGATTATCTACACAGATGGTTCGGTGTTGAGAGGTAGTAGACGTGCCTGGGGTTTCTTGGCAAAGGCTAATGGTCGACGTTTGGTGCAGGAGAGCCTGGCATATGATACCACAACATCTAGCTTAAGAATGGAGGTGGAGGCAGTCAGTGCAGCTTTCCACTGGATGAAGAATACGATACACACACACATCGTGATTGTAACTGACTCAGAAAGCATGCTGAGTAGGGTGAGGATGGGCAAGCTTCATGCAGAGTGGCTTGCTTCGCTTCGGAAGTCACAGGTGGCAATCATCGTCTGGATATTTTCTCCGGGGCATGCTGGTGTGTTGGGGAATGAACAGGCAGACAGATTGGCTGGCTCTGCAAAACTTGGTAGAGTATTGATGCATGATAAGGCAGATGTGGTTGCGGCCTTGTGGGAGCACGTGTACACCTCGGAGGAGCAAATGGATCACCAAGGTCTGGCAAGAATGCGACAGCGTGGAGTGACGAGGGAATCTGGCCGATGCTCGACACTTAGAGGAAAGGCGAGACGCACATATAATCAGATTGCTACTGGTACTATTGGGGTTGGAACTCTTCACTGGCTTCTGAGGATGAAGACGGAGCGCTTATGGGAATGCCCAGAATGCCCTGAATGCTGTGATGTCGGTTCCTAAATCAATCAATCAATCAATCTACATACACGGGGGGCTGATCATCCTCATTGCAGATCGAATCATTCACTCCATAAGTGGGACTGAGTGGTCTCAAGATATGGTGTCCGCCTTGAGTGCTGGAGGTCCTGGGTTCAGGCCCCGGTGAGGACCGGGATTTATTTAAAAAATCCACCTGGACTTCCAGTAATAAAATTTCCCCTGGTCTCTGGGTAGTGAGATCGGACGCCCGTGTGTATTGTTGCGCATGTAAAAAATTCCTTGGCAGCTGGAAATCGAAAATGAGTAGCCTAACGGCGCTGCCCGGGCAAAATTTCGAGTTAAAAATCTACCCAAAGTATTTCAGGATCCTCCAGTTCGTGCATTGAGCTGAGTTTCTCCAGACTCAGATTTGAGTTAAGAGGAAAACGGAGCACTTATGGGTTAAACCGTGTGCCGTGATGTTGATCCAATGACTAAACTAACTAAACTAAACTAAACTTCTACACACACATGCACTCACACACGGACACCCACACCCCCATTTTACTGTGAGATATCTAAATGTTTGCTACATGTCTATCCATTTAGGGTAAGGTAGTTTTGTTGTTTGGCTGAAACTATGGCTTAATCTAAATACTCTATTTGGTCATAATGGAGTGGATGATCATGGATACACAATGACAGGGATCCGTCTTTATATTTTTCAAAGTGCGAAGTTCCAATGTATATCATTTGCCTCCACTTTCAAGGCAAACCCAGCACTATTAAAGACAATTGAATGACTTATCAGTATCTTGGATGATCGCCTGGTCAACAAGATGTACTTATTACACTACTACATGCATCTTCTGAATCCTGTCCTCATGTCTATATTCTATCAAGTTTGTGAGAAAAGGAATGGACTGTATAGCTGAATTGTAGTGATCCATGGATATTTTCAATGCTTGAATTTTAGCAACATGGACAGTTTCAACTCCGGGGATTTTAGTCATGGACAATCCTATAAATAACTAAATATGTTGTTTTGAAAGACTTTATAGTCTTCTTAATGGACTTTCATAGTATCTACGAGAGATATTAATTACTAACATTGATAATTAGTATTTTTATGATGGGTGTTTTTATTAGTGTTCTTTTCATGAATTTTGTCAATTCATTATGTCACTCTAACCAACAGTCACTCCTCCACCCCCCATGTATTCCCATTATAGTGTTATCTTATAGAACCTAGAGTTGTTGATTCACTTTACTTTGGTCCATTACTTTTTATTAAAAACAAATGAAAACCATAAACTGATCAGAAAAATTAAACGAAGACAGTCAAGATTTTTGTGCATGTCAAGTGCAGACATAACTTGAAAACTTAGTGACAACTGGCAAGCTACATGATAAAAGAGCAAGGGGAAGACAGAGATAAATAAATCATGGCTTGTCCAAACGGCATAATCAGGACAAGAACACAGAGCTGATTAAAGACTCTGGTGATCGTGTGAGATGGCCGACCATCACTGTCCTCACTTAATTATATTGCACGCGATGATGAATTCACAGATAAAGAGTTTCTTAAAACAACTAAATCATACTAGTATAAACCTGGCAGTCCCCAAGAAACAAAGCATGCATGTCGTTACTGCAACAGACTCACAAAATATGGTGAGAAAGGTGAAGACAGGCATGCTTCCCACAGAGTCGAAGGCTTTCATTCAACAATTAAAAATAGCATGTTGGATTTTTTCTCCAGGACATGCTGGTGTGGTGGGAAATGAGCAGGCACACAGATTGGCCGGGTCTGTACCCCTTTGAGGGATACTGATGCATGATAAGGCAGACGTGGCCGGGATCCTTTTGGATTGTGTGCATAGTGTAGAAGAAGGGCTAGATCATGATGGCTTGAAAAGAGTGACCAGATGATCTGGCCAACACTCAAAGCTCAGAGGAAAGGCCAGAGAGACACATAATCAGACTGCTACTGGTATCATAAGCACTGAAACTCTTCGCTGGCTGCTGCAGATGAGAATGCAGCATGTATGGGAATGCCCCGAGTGTTGTGATGTCAGTTCTTGACTCAACTCAACCTTGGAAGTCCCCTTACCAGACCCAGAATTACCTAGTGATTAATGTTACAACTTACCCCGAAAGATCAATTTTCTAATACACCATTCAAATTTAACCCATGCAAGAGCAGAGGATGCCAGTCCTTGGGAGTGATATAATATATAGAGTTAACACAGCCGAATAGTGATACGCCAAAGCCAAAGCAAACATGGAATTGCCTTAACTGTGTCCTCGAGGTGCTTCAGCAGGTTGTGCATGAGATGGTGTTCTAGCCGGCCCAGTTCTCGTGACCACATGCCCAGGGCAGGCAGGAAAACATGCAGCGTGGCTTTCTGTACCTTTTCTTTTGGGTCTCTTAGTGCTGCCATTAGCAGATCATACCCCTGAAATAACAGAGAAAGCATTCTTTATTTATTTCTTCTTCATCTTATTCTTCTTCACCTTCTTTCTTCTTCTTCTTCTTTTTCTTCTGCTGCTGTTCCTTCTTCTTCCTCTTACTCATTTTCTTCTTCCTCTTCTTCTATTCCTTTTTCTTCTTCTGCTGTTCCTTCTTCTTCTTTTCTTCTTTACATTCATATTAATCATAATTTTTCTACATAAATCTAACATCCATAATACATACCATATCACAGATGTATGTAAGATGACTGGTTGGAAAGGCCAAAAATAAGATGAGCCTGTGTGCCCAATTTATGAACCTTTGAAAATAAAATGTTTTCTTTCATTTATTATTTTTTCTCCATTCATTTGACATTTTTTTGTTGTGGACTTCTTCCCAGCATTTGTTGACCAAGTTAGCCTTCCCATGTAATTTATTTTAATTGATTTGTCATTCAGTAGGATTCTTATTCAATAGACATTTAAACAGAATTGTCATTTAGCAGGAGCCACATTTGGAGGACGCTAAATTAAACTAGTAGAGCACAACTTCAAAGGATTTAGATAAGATTTGTGGGTGGGCTGATGACTTTTAGAGGCCTTTCCATTGTGCCAGGTCTGGTTTATGGTCACTGCATCTCTAAGTTCCCCCAGCTCCAAGATCCCCTACCAGTTCAGTTCTATGCCAAGGAGTCTCGCATGGGGTTCGGTAAAACCAGCACAGACTTCGCTGGTGCCCAAGATGTGGTACAGGGTAATGCTTTATATGAAACACAA
The DNA here is from genome assembly GCA_014155875.1 of Cepaea nemoralis. Lineage (NCBI taxonomy): Eukaryota > Metazoa > Mollusca > Gastropoda > Stylommatophora > Helicidae > Cepaea > Cepaea nemoralis. The sequence goes on along the minus strand of JACEFZ010004756.1, from coordinate 54,209 downwards.
CGCTCTTAACTTTCCCTGTGCATATGATCAAAATCACCAGACCATTAATGTATTTATTTTATTCTTTACTTTTTATTACAGATGTTTCCACCTATTTGATAAACTACAAGAGAATCAAATACATCTACATAAGGGAGGATGACAACAAGTAGAAGACAGAAGTAGAAAGTAGGAGGAGTTGGTGGAGGAAGAAGGAGAGGAGGAGGAGGAAGAAGAAAAGAAGTGGGGTAAGAAGAGGAGGAGGAAGAAAAAGAAAGAACAAAAGGAGAAAAAGAAGAGGAGGAGGAGAAGACAACAGATGAAGAAGTGGAGGAGGAAAACAGAAGTGGAGGAGGAAAACAGAAGTGGAGGAGGAAAACAGAAGAGGAGGAGGAGGAGGGGAGAAGGAGGGGAAGGGGAGAAGAAGAACGAAACTTAGCAAAGGACTTGCAAGATGATGATGATACTGTGAATCAATTCACCTGAGTATACTTGTCGGCATCACACATGAAACCCATCAGCAGGCCAAGACTCTTGACCACTGCCTCCCTGACATCCTCATCCCTGTCGTCTGCCATCATCTGCTGCAGCATGGAAAACACTAGGGAGCTACGGATCTCCGCCTGAATAACAGGACACAACATGGTTGTTTTAGAGTTCACTGCTGACTTAACAATAGTTGTAAATCAACAACAACACAAAGTGGAATTGGGCAGCTGTACAAGAACACAATCACAGACGGAATTGATGTTGCAGTTAGAAAGCCTTCATCAGCATGCACAAAAAATAAAAAGACTCTACATTAACAACTACATTTTTAAAGTTATGAAAAAAATTCACTTAGCTGTGGTCATGAAGTCATACGAAAATTACACTGAATGCCGAGGGAACAAATTCTCACCTAAGGGTCTTATAGTTATGAGAAAGTTTGGAATTACTACACATAAGATTAGAAAGATCTTTGTTGTTCCTCCTCATTCATTCATTCAGTAGCATGTCCCTTGCAGAACCTAGCTCCCATATCAACCGTCCGGAAAACTTCTTGTTTTCTTCCTGAGGACAACATGAATCACCCTCTCCTTATCTTTCTGCTATTACTGATCTTTTCTTTCTTCTCCATATTTTATTCTTCTTCTTCTCTTTTCCTGTTTGCCTTGCAGGGTCAGGATATGAACAGAGTTCTGGAGATGGCAGATGGCACTTTATCAATTCAGAAGTAACTAATAAATGACTTCATCTATTTTATAACTAAAATATCACTTTATCTATTTAGAACTACCTAATGCATCATTTATCTATTTAGAACTAACTAATAAATCACTTTATCTATTTATAAATAATTAATAAATGACTTTATCTATTTAGAACTAACTAATAAATTACTCTATTTATAAATAACTAATAAATGACTTTACCTATTTAGAATATATCACTTTATCTATTTAGAACTAACCAACTATTACTTTATCTATTTAGAACTAATATATCACTTTATCTATTTAGAACTAACTAATTCATCATTTATCTATTTAGAATATATCACTTTATTTACTTAGAATTAACTAATGCATCATTTATCTATTTAGAAGTAACTAATACATCACTTTACCTATTTATAAATAACTAATAAATCACTTTATCTATTTATAAATAACTAATAAATGACTTTATATATTTAGAACTAATATATCACTTTTTCTATTTAGAACTAACTAATAAATCCTTTTATCTATTTATAAATTAATAAGTCACTTCATCTTTTTATAACTACCAGAACAGCACACTTGGAGAGATGAAGTCCAAGCTTCGAGACGGCACTTCATCTCTTGTATTTAACTAAGTGCAAGATACAAGGGCAGGGAGCCATGGTAAGACAGTGGTTAGACAGTGGTTAAGACAGCCGGTCACGGCTCAAATTCTCATCCATGCAGATTCGACCTAAGCTCCCTGACTTGGGAAGTAAAAGCAACCAGAGGGATACTGACCGCATGACCCATCGCGAGCCGACTGGCCTAAAAAACAATATGAGACTGGAACCATACACTGAGGGATATTGATCACATGACCCATCGCGAGCCGACTGGCCTACAACAATATGAGACTGGAACCATACGCAGAGGGATATTGACCACATGACCCATCGCGAGCCGACTGGCCTACAACAATATGAAACTGGCCCCATACGCAGAGGGATATTGACCACATGATCCAATGCGAGCCGACTGGCCTACAACAATATGAGACTGGCCCCAAATGCTTACTGCGCCTCAAGCTGTGTAAAAGAGGGTCCCATTTAAGAACCCAAACAGAGGAACAAAGAAGAAGAGGAAGAGCCAGGACTCAAGTCTACACTTCATTTAAACTGACTGGAACCTTGCTTTCTTGACAGACGATTGTAAAATGAAGTTATACCTCTCCAAAGCAAAAAGCCTGGGCTAATTGCAGAGACCATGTGTTGCCCATGCAACATGATCCCTCTCTCGGCCTGCCTACTTTACTCCTGAGGAAAGGTAGCAACAATATATCTGGAACAAGACAAGCTGTAGAAGCTGCCGGATCAGCAAAGCAATGCTCTAACTGTCCGCCAGACTGTGCTTCCATCCTAGACCAGTTGATGACTTGGCTTAGAGCCTGGTCTGCCCTGCCATGACATTTAGTCATTAGGTTGCATTTCCTTGCACTAGGGTTAAGCTTGCACCCTCCCAATTGCGCTCCTCCACACAAAACTGCTAGCACAATATAGGATGTTGGGTTTGGTGAGTACCACCCAACATTTGGCACTGACAGAAAGCAGGTAGTACCGTCTACTGTCATAGGGTAGCTCAGTCATATCTGACTAAGTTTGCTGCATATTCTTTACAAGACGTAGCAGTCAACCCCATAATTTTTTGGCTGTTTGTGATTCCTGAGCAAATTTACCTTCAGTAGTTTGTCATATTATGTCAAGAGAGAAATGTCATATTCTGTGGCGCATATTCTATAATATGTGTGGATAGGGTGTCCTAAGGTACCATGGCAGCGACCACCACCCTTGCAGCATATTGGTGGAGAAAGGCAGGACCAGGCAGCACAGGTCAATGGCCAAGACTTTCAAGTATGACAGTACAGGGCAAGATGTGGTGAGTAGAATAAGGCATGACAAAGGCAGACATCATCATGGTGGGGAAAAAAAGCTGGTGGAATTGTGAGGTGGAAAAGGCCTGGATAAATAACCATGGTGCTGTAAGGAAATGGCAAAATGTCAAGAAGAACAGAGTTGCTCATCTTAGCCTTATCTTGCACTTGGAAAGAGAGATGGACACAACAGTTAGCAGTTTCACAAAACTAGTTAAAGTGATTAAAAGTGAAAAGTGGGCAGAGTTGTGTCAAAGAATGAGCACAGACAATTCACTGAAATTGTTCTGGCAACTACATAAAAATATGAATGGGGCAGTCAAGAATAAGAGTATTCCTGACTTCCAAGGTGCTGACCTCATCTGGTGGAGGACTGATGAGAATAAGGGCAAAGCCCTTTTCGAGCAACCAGACAGACATGAGAGGCCAAAATCTTGCCAAGGCGGTTACCTCAGATAGGTGTAAGGCCCAGGACATTTCAGATAAAGACACAGTGACAGTGAAAGAGATCAGGGCTGTGACATTAGTATGTGTACCGACGAGTTAATGGAACTAGCAGACATGTACAACAACAGTATAGTGAGTGCTAGCATCAAGGAGGAATGATTACACAGCTATCTGATTCCCTTGCCGAAGCCTAGCAAAGACTACACAAAAATTCAGGGATATCAGGTAATAACCATGCAGAATACAATAGGCAAGCTGCTGGAGAAGTTAATTGACAGAAAAATATCAAGCCAGCTAGAGAGACAAGGTGTTTTCCCACCTACCCTGGGAGGGTACCGTCCAAACAGAGAAACCTGGACCAATGCAGCAGTTTTTGCCCATAATGTCTATGAAGGTTTCCATCAGGCACTGAAACATTTGCTGCAGCGATTGATCTTGAGGACACTTACAACAGAGCACTGTTGGATTTTTAAATGCTTCAGCTCCTTGAACTCAAGATAAGTCCTTTCCTCCTTAGTTGGATCGCTACAGCACTCTTCCAATGGAAAGTAGTTTTTAGATTTGGCAGTTGGACTTCTGAACCAACAACAATATATCCTGGCCTGCCACAGGAATCATCATTATCTCCGGTGCTGTTCAACGCCTACAATGTGAGAATCACCGGTGAGCAAATCATAGGACCGAAGAGGACATTGTCGTATACAGACAATGTGTTAGTGCATCGTCAGGGTCAGGAGAGAGATCGGGTTGCTGTTGAACTACAAACTGAACTCAGTTTCATAAGCACTTGGTGTGTTGAAGCTGGGACAATGGTCAACCCAAGGAAGGCAGCAGTGACATGGTTCTCTTTAAATAACCATATTGTCAACACTCCAACGTCAACTGTAAATCTGGGTTCAGAGACTGTGGAAAGAATGCGGCAATGAATTACGTGGGGATACAATTTGATCAAAGCCTCGCTTATACTGAGCACGTAGACCAGGTGATAAAGGCCAAGCGGGGTTTGGCTGCGATGCCTTTGTTGGCTGCGGCAAACTGTGAGCAGAGCCATCTATGTCTTCTTTATGAGGGTCTGGTCCTTTCTGTTTTGGAGTATGCGATGGTGATCCTGACTCTCGGCCATTAGTGGATGGAAAGGATACAAAATCAAGCTATGCGTATTATTCTTGGATGTACAAGAGATACAGCATGCAGGGTGATGCGTTACCTTCTTGATTTTCCAACCATGTGGGACAGACTACAAATTTGCCGAAGCATGTGCCTACCTCAGAGTCAATGCAAACACACAACATCCACTGCATAGTGAAATTAAGAAGGTAAAGGGCAGCAGGTTAAAAAGAGGAAAGTCGTGGATGGGTCAAGCCGAAGACATTCTTCAAAAGGTGTGTTCACTTGAGGACTTAGAACCTGGCGAGGAGTGGGTACAAGTGCCAACAGAGTTCTGTATGTTCTTTTCAGTTTGCATCCAACTAGACAGAAAATGTAGACAAGAAAATCTGGCTGCTGTGGAGGCAGAAGTGCAGGCTTTTATCTTCGAGAATTCTTTAGAGGGTGATGCTGTCATTTACACAGATGGGTCAGTCTCAACAAGTGAGAAGTTCATGGGCCTTTACGGCTCAGGTCGGAGGAAGTTGTGAAGGAAGATTCTGGTGCCTTTGCGTTGACCATAAGTAGCCTAACTACGGATCTCATGGCAGTAAGTAAAGCAATTACATGGCTCGAGACACAGACATTCACATGGGCGTGTTTCCTTAGTGACTCAATGAGTATGCTCAGGAAGATAGAGATGGAGTAAGTTCAGAGAGAGTGACTGCTGTCTCTGGAGCAGTCTCAGCTGGCAAAGATTAGTTTCATTTTCACGCCAGGGCATGCGGGTGTACAAGGAAATTAGCGGGCTGACAGGCTTGCAGGTAAGGCTACTGTGAAAGGCAGTCGAACCATGGACGAGGCTGATATTCTGAATGCACTACAAGAAGCAAGTCGTTTGTGAGAACCAAATGATGACTGGGAATCTACAACCATGGTCAGGCTGCAAGAACAGCAAGTTAAAAGATAGGTGGCAAAACAAGAACACTATGCAGGAAGCTAAAGAAGATTGATAAACCAACACAGAACTGGTGACGTATGCCGCTATACGCTGCGGGATTTACTGAGGAGAGGATCCAAGCACTTATGGACAGAATGTTTCGATGTGCAATGAGGACGATCTGTCTACTAACTAAGTTTGTCATTGCTTTCTAAATGACAAGCACTCATACCATTGTTTCGAAACCAACACAAGGTGGTCTGCTTCCAAATCGCCTGCAGTATGCGGGATTATGAATTGCGTCCGTAACCTCTTTGCCACAGAGCCAGTTGACTCTGACTAAGATCTGACAATAATTTAAATTATTTAACAAATATATGAGTCTGTACTGACACATGCAATCACAGTTTGAAGGTGGCACATTATTCTGACATAACCAGCAGATGGCCGATCAATTCTAACATGAACAGCTGAGTCAACTCACCGGGAGATAGCCAGCAGATGGCCGATCAATTCTAACATTAACAGCTGAGTCAACTCACCGGGAGATAGGATGCCAGTGCCCCGCAGGCTTCTGCTACTAACAGCCTCCTCTCGATGTACTTGTGGCTGATCTGTGAACAGAAATGACCAACAATTCATGATGTCCTACAACTAAAAGACAATCTTAGAGTTGGAATAGCCTCCAACTTACTGTACCCTTTAGGCATTGCATTTGAATTGTGCAGTCAAGAACCGACAGCACTGTACTCAGGACATTCTTCTTATATGTGCTCTGTCCTCATCTTCAACAACAAATGAAGAGTCCCAATATTAATGGTACTAGTTGTGATCTGACTGTGTGTACTTCTGGCCTGTCAGCAAACTACTGAATGTAAACTTGCCAAGAAATCACAATCAGACAGACCAATGATGATTACGTGGTGAACCAGACTTTTGCTGGAGGTAATCAATTGTGAGTAAGTGGTGAACCAGGCTTTTGTTGGAAGTAATCAGTTGTGAGTAAGTGGTGAACCAGACTTTTGCTGGAGTAGCATTTATCTAACTAACAGTAACATGATGATTGTTGGGTAGCATGTGGACATTTTCCTGACAACAGGAAAGTTCGAGGGACAGAGAGGCAAGGAAGACTTATACAGAAGAAGCTAGACTGCTTGACATTATGGCATACAGAAACATCTGTATGTGAACATTATTGGCAACAGACAAGGCAGGAGGCTGTGTACAAACATAACTACAAAAGACATTAGGTAAAGACGAGAAGATCAAGTTGAATTAAGTATAGCAGAAAGGGTGGGAGGAATGATTCTTTAGATGATTCTGAACAATCACTGAAGAAAGACATGGTAGAACAATATCCACTACTGAAGCTTTCAATGAAACCAAGATAGAAATGATAAAACAAAAATAACTAGAGACCAGGTATGAATAAACATGACCATATATACCAGCTGAAGAAGATCATTCTGGAAAATGGTAGACACGTTAGTATGGTCAAACATATACAGAAAGCCAGTTCTCACCTGCTCCCAACACTGTGGCAAGAGCTCTTCCACTAGTCTCTCAGCTCCAGCGTGATCAGCAAACACAACACAGCCCGTCAAAATTACCTGCCTGCAATGGAAATGGTCAAATTTACTTGCCTGGAATATAGACAGTCAAAATTACCTCCTTGGAATATTAATGATGATGGATTATGGATGATGGATGATGGTTGATGGTTGATGATGGATGATGATTGATGGATGATGATTGATGATTGATTGATGATTGATGGATGATTGATGATGATGATGATGATGATGATGATGATGATGATGATGATGATGATGGTGATGATGGTGATGATGGATGATGATGGATGATGATGGATGATGATGGATGATGGATGAATATGGATGATGATGGATGATGGATGATGATTGATGGATGATGATTGATGATTGATTGATGATTGATTGATGATGGATGATGGATGATGATTGATGATTGATTGATGATTGATTGATTGATTGATGATTGATTGATGATTGATTATTGATGATTGATTGATGAATGATTGATTGATGGGTGATTGATTGATGGATGATTGATTGATGGATGATGGATGGATAGATGGATGATGATTGATTGATGATTGATTGATGATTGATTGATGAGTGATTGATGATTGATTGATGATTGATTGATGATTGATTGATGATTGATGGATGATTGATGGATGATGATGATGATGATGATGATGATGATGATGATGATGATGATGATGATGATGATGATGATGATGATGATGATGATGATGATGATGGTTGTGGTTGTGGTTGTGGTTGTGGTGGTGGTGATGATGATCATGATCATAATGATCATGGTTGTGGTGATGATGATGATGATGATGACAGTAAAGCCAAACTTCAATGCAAACATAACACTAGCTGATGATGATGATGACTATGAAACAACAACTACTGAAGAGAACAAGTCACCTCACCTCTGCTCATCATCTGGTTTCTTGATCAGGTTAAACAGAATGTTCAGCAGCTGATCCCTCTGTTTGGGCTCTGGGTGAAGAATGGCAGTACACAGTATGACTGGGATCAGCTCCTGCAACAGATAACATTTGTTTCCAGTTTGCTTGGCTCACAGTGTTGACTATTTGGGTTTTCACAAACATAAACAGGATAGTATCAACTCCCTTGATCCTGTGGTAGCGGATTGGAAATCAAGTCTTCTCAAACAAGGATAAATAACCAAGACGCTCCTACAAAAGATATTTGTTTCTAGTTTGCTTGGCTCATAGTGCTGACTGGGTTTTCACAATAATAAACAGGATGGTATAAACAACCCTGATCCTGTGGTAGTGGATTGGACATTGTCTACTCAGACAAGGATAAAAAACCAAGAGGGCCCACACGCATGTTGTGCATGTCAAAAGCCCCTAGGCAGCTGGACATCTGAAGAACTGGCCACCTAATAGACCACTGCCTGGGCAGAATGTCTAAATCAGAAACGCTACCCATAAAACGAGGTCAGCATGACGAGAGGTTTCAGATGCTTGCAAATGGCTGGGTGGAGGGTTAACTCCATCCATCCATCATGTGCCATGCCAATAAGCGTGGGCAGTCATGTTTTGCCATCTCACTCGATCAGTCGTGGATCAGCTCCGTGTTCATGTCTCGATCATGCCACGTGGCCAAGCCATCCAGGTAATTACTTCTTTGTCTTCCCCTTGGTCCTCTTCCCTTCAATCTTGCCAGTTGTCACCAAGTTCTCCAATTCTTCTCATAACATGCCCAAAAAATTTTGACTGTCTACATCTAATGTCTCTAATCAGTTTACAATCTTCATTTGTTTCTTGAAGGACCTGTTCATTGGTTTTTCTGTCTGTTCATGGTTTTCTTTGCATTTCCCTCAGAAACCACATTTCCACAGCCATGTTTTTCAGCTTGTCTGCTCTTTGTCCATGCTTCACATCCATACAAAAGTACAGGTTCTATGTAGCACTTCAACACTCTTTGTGGCTAACTCCACAAAACGCTAATTTGGGCTTCTCATTCAGAAAGCAATGACAAATTGCTGAACGTAAAATTGTCTAGAAAATCAACCTGGGCTTGACTGCAATATCCTGCAAAGAACATGCAACATTTTGTACATAAAATAGAGTTTTTGGCAGGTGTGATTCTTCTTCTTCTGCGTTCATCCGGAGAGTTTTTTTGGATGTGATTAGCATTGTGTTGTTTACAGCAGAGCTGCGTTCTTGTGCCGTTAGGCCGACACATCTGACTTCTGCGAGCATTTGTTAACCGGGGTAACCTTCCCGGGGGTTTTGTAGGATCTCTCACTGTTGTGGTGTTATCCCCCATCCCAGCTGGCCCATTTAGAACAGCCGAAGATATTCCGGTCAGCCCTCAAGCGAAGGCAGGGACAGACCATAGGCATTCCCCACCATCCAAGGAAGCGTCCATAATTGCAGAGCCAACACATAGCACTCTGGTATGAGGCTCACCCAAGGAATCGTCACATCCTGCACATGGCTGCTTAGCCTCACTTTCGTATATTGAACCTTCCGTTCACCAGAGTCTGTTCCTCTGGAAACCGGAAGAATGCAGTCTGCAGATGACATCCACACAGTGAGCTTTCGATTTGGACTTTTCAAGTAATAGATTTGCTATTCAAGCAATATTCCACTTTGTGCCACTAGGACACTTTTTTCACCTTTGATGACACCCACACAATGAGCTTTTAATTCTGACTTTCCACGTAATGGATTTGCTATCCAAGCAATATTCCATTTCGTGCCACTGGGACGCTTTTTCCACCTTTGATGATGCCCATACAATGAGCTTTTGATTTGTACTTTCCATGTAATGGATTTTATAGGTGTGATTCTGTCATATACACATTTGGATCCTTGTCTATGCTACGGAGTCCATGTACTGTGCTGAGATTCTCCTTGTGTGTATCTCTTGAGAAACATCCAATGGCCACCAGTGGAAACAAACACATGAAATTTGGGTTATCAGTTCAACAGTCTTCTAAAACTTGGTTAACAGTTGAGATGACATGAATGCCAATACATCGATCTTAAGAGTTAATATTCAGTCTTCCAAAGCATTCATAACCAACCAACCAACCAACCATCCCTCCTTCCCCTTCTTTGTTCACGTTCACGTAAGTACACCTATGTCTACAATAAAGCTGAGAGTCCATCTCCGAACTTCTATCTTGTTCAACATACTTAGGAAAGGTTGAATATAACTGAAGTGTTCACGGTGTCTTTCTTGAAGTTGTTCTCCTGAAAACCAAGATGTTATTCTGCTACTACTATGAAGTTGACACATGCTTTATTTATCTGTGTTCCATTGATTTGATTTCACAAACAATGACAACTCTTTGAATTTCTACAACAAATCCTGATCTATTTAACAAGTCTTTAAACTGAACAACTAACAATTCAATATGATAGTAATTAAATTTAACAACTAACAATTCCTTACAACAGTAATTAAATTTCACATCTGACACTGATTCATTAATGGTAAAAGTAAGTCAACGACCCTTTCGCATGTCTTAAGGAGCACTGGGTATATGGTGCTAGACCCATACTTTATAGACCAATCCACAATCACTGGCTGATGTGGTCAATCCACAACCACTGGCTGATGTGGTCAATCCACAATCACTGGCTGATGTGGTCAGTATTAAGCCAGCTGGCTTTACTTTCCCACACATTTCTTGGCAGCCATTTGACTACATTTGACTACATCTGAATATATTTGGCTACATTTGACTATATTTGACTACATTTGATTATATTTGACATTTGACTAAATTTGACTAGATTTGACCACATTTGACTATATTTGACAACGTTTGACTACATTTGATTACATTTGACTACATTTGACTATATTTGACTAAATTTGACTACACTTGACTAGATTTGACTACATTTGATTACATTTGACTACATTTTACTATATTTGACTAAATTTGACTATACTTTACATTTGACTAGATTTGACCACAATTGACTACAACTGACTACATTTGACTATATTTGACTACATTTGACTATATTTGGCCACATTTAACTAACAGTTCATTAATGAGACTGTTCTGGAAAGTAAAGACAATTGACATGATATTGTGTGCTCTATGTTCTATAGAGTCAGGTCTTAGTCAGATATGACTGAGCTACCGTATGACAGTAGACGGTACTACCTGCTTTCTGTCAGCGCCGAATGTTGGGCGGCGCTTACCAAACCCGACACCCCACATTGTGCCAAAGGCTTCGGGCGGAAGAGCGCAATTGGGAGGGTACTAGCCTTATCCTGGTGCGAGGAAATGCAACCCAAAGACAAAATAAGTCATGGCAGGGCAGACCAGGCCCTAAGCCTTGGTTGGCAGCTGGTCTAGGATCGAAGCTCCGACAGGCGGACAGCTTGTCTTGTTCCAGATTATAGGTGTCAACTTTCCTCTGGAGTGAACTAGGCAGGCCGAGAGAGGGATCATGCTGCATGGGCAACACATGGTTTCTTTATTTTAGCCCAGGCTTTGTGCTATGGAGAGGCAATAACTCCATCCCTGGTCCTAACCGGTCTCGGATTCAAAGCGAGAGGCAACTGCTACGGGTTATAAGTCCTTGTCAGTTGGCGTAGACATGGGGTGCCACGCGTTGCCTCTGACGGTGGGAGACACCTACAGGTGTCACTGATCAGCTACCGTCCGCCTCAAGCTGGGCAGCCCCCAGCCAATTGGGTGCTGATCCGCCACAGCCTGTCTGCTTCAATGGGTGCTTGGGGCTAGGACAAAATCTGAATCGCAGGCTGTAAAACCAATGCACCAGGTACTAATAAAAAGAATAGAAACCTCAAGCTACGGCTTGCAACCTGGAACGTGAGAACCATGTGTCCAGGATTTTCCACTGACTTGACAAATATTGACGATGTGAGAAAAACGGCTGTGATTGATGCTGAACTCAATCGTCTTAACATTGATATTGCTGGCCTGCAGGAGACTCGCCTCGCTGAGGAAGGGTCACTCAGGGAAAACAATTACACCTTTTTTTGGAAGGGAAGAGGGCAGGCAGAAAAAAGGCAACATGGTGTGGGCTTTGCAGTGAAGAATTCGCTACTGGGAATGATTGATATCCCAGCTGGAGGTAATGAAAGATTATTATCACTGCGCTTGGCAACCTCTTGTGGATTTGCCACCATTCTCACTGCATATGCACCGACACTCGCTTCCTCTGATGATGTGAAGGATACGTTCTATGAGCAGCTAGACTCTGCGATCAAGGCAGTTCCAAAATCCGACTACATTTATATGCTCGGTGATTTCAATGCTCGTGTGGGCAAGGACTCGAGTTCATGGCCAGTGTGCTATGGAAAATACAACATCAGTCGCATGAATGATAATGGGCAAAGGCTGCTGGAGCATTGCACTAGAAATGACCTATGTATTACAAACTCCTTTTTTAAAACAAAAGAGATGCATAAGGTCACATGGAAACATCCAAGATCCAGCCATTGGCATCAGCTGGACTTCATTATCACACGGAGACAACATCTGAACCATACATCATTAACTCGAAGTTACCACAGTGCTGACTGTGATACAGATCATTCTTTGGTTGTTGCAAGGGTTAGACTGAGACCAAAGAGAATCTACACAGCTAAACACAAGTCTAGCCCCAGGATTAATATTACTAACACTCACGATCCTGGAAAGTGCTTTGAATTTCAACAGCAACTTGAAGACGCTTTCAATGATACATCAGAAAATTGTATAGTAAATGATAAATGGAGTAAACTTAAGGAAACTATTTATAAAACAGCGGTAGGGGTTTACGGCACTGTGGATCATAAGAGGCAGGACTGGTTTGCGGCAAACAGCCAGATACTGCAGCCCTTGATTGATAAAAAGAAGATAGCTCTCTTAAGAAACAAGGAAAGACCAACGCGTAACACTCTGAGTGAGCTGAAGCAAGCGAGGAAGGATGTACAAAAGGCTGCCAGGCAGTGTGCGAATGACTATTGGATCAAGTTATGTGAGTCCATTCAAATCGCAAGTGATAAGGGAAACATCAGAAGCATGTATGAAGGGATAAAGAAAGCCTGTGGTCCAATGATCAAAAGAAGTGCACCGCTGAAAACCTTGACTGGAGAAATCATCACTGATAAGAAACAGCAGATGGATAGATGGGTCGAGCACTATTTAGAGCTTTACTCAAGTGAGACCAAGCTAGCGGATGATGCCCTCAACGCCATAGAGGCCCTGCCAACTCTTGACCACCTGGACACACTTCCCACTATAACAGAAGTTAAGTGTGCTATAAATGAGCTTGCATCTGGCAAGGCTCCAGGTAAGGATGGGATTCCAATAGAGGTAATCAGGAGTGGGCAAGACACACTCGCTCTACAGATCCACCAGCTAATAGAGCTATGCTGGCGAGAAGGACAAGTCCCACAGGATTTCAAAGATTCAAACATCATAACGCTGTACAAGAACAAGGGAGATCGGAGCGACTGTAACAACTATAGGGGTATCTCACTTCTGTGTATTGTTGGGAAAGTATTTGCCAGAATTGTCCTGCACAGACTTCAAGTCCTGGGAGATCAAGTCTACCCCGAATCACAGTGCGGCTTCCGTCAGAACCGGTCTACCATTGATATGATATTCTCATTGCGACAGATGCAAGAAAAATGCCGGGAACAAAATCAGCCACTGTTTATTGCCTTCATCGACCTCACAAAGGCATTCGATTTGGTCAGTCGTGAGGGTCTGTTCAAAGCACTAAAGAAGATTGGCTGCCCACCAACTCTTCTGTCCATTGTGGAATCGTTCCACACAGGCATGAAGGGTATAATCAAGTTTGATGGCTCAACTTCAGAAGAGTTTGAAATAAAGAGTGGAGTTAAGCAAGGTTGTGTACTATCCCCCACCCTCTTTGGGATATACTTTTCACTTCTACTGAAATATGCCTTTCGTGATCAGGATGACGGTATATACATTCACTCACGCTCAGATGGTGGCCTCTATAATGCTCAGAGATTGAAGGCCAAGACCAAAATTAGCAGGGTACTAATCAGAGAGTTGCTTTTTGCGGATGATGCTGCGATTACGACCCACTCTGAGGAAGAATTACAACATCTACTATCTGCATTCTCCAATGCTTGTTCTGAATTTGGTTTAACAATTAACAAAAAGAAGACACAGATTATGTCACAAGGTGCACATGGTGTACCATCAATCTTTATTGACGACGCCGAACTGGAGATAGTAGACCATTTTACATATCTAGGATCAGAGGTAAATAGCAAATTATCCCTCGATCAGGAAATCAACATCAGGATTGGCAAGGCAGCAACAACAATGAACATGTTAGCAAAAAGAGTCTGGGAGAACAGGAAGCTTACTGCCAAAACAAAAGTCCTCGTCTACCAAGCCTGTGTCCTTAGTACTCTTCTTTATGGCAGTGAAACCTGGACAACTTACTCACGCCAAGAGAAACGTTTAAACAGCTTTCATATGCGGTGTCTGCGAAGAATACTTGGTATTAAGTGGCAAGACAAAATCACAAATACTGAAGTATTGGAAAGATCAGGTTGTGTGACGGTGTATTCCATGCTCAGTCTTCGTAGACTTAGATGGATAGGACACGTTAGGAGGATGGATGATGGTAGAATACCAAAGGACATCTTTTTTGGTGAATTACAGACGGGTAGGAGATCTCAGGGTCAGCCTCTACTACGATACAAAGATGTGTGTAAGCGGGACATGATTGATACAGGCATTGATAATGCACATTGGGAGCATGTCGCCGCTGAACGTGTTGCATGGAGGGCAACTATCAGAAATGGAATAAAGACAAAGGAAAAAATGATTGCAGATAAAGCATACAGAGAGTGTGAGAGACGTAAGATGGTGCAAAATGGTGGAAATGACCATGTTTTCACATGCACCTACTGTGGGCAAACATTTGCAGCAAGAATTGGCCTTACCAGCCACACTTGCCACCGCCATGGATCGTAGTTATTATGCCTTTTTGAAGCACAATGTACCAAACTATCGTCTGTCAAGACAGAAAGGTGCCAATGAATGAATGAATGTTCTATAACAATTTGGATTCATTAACAGCAGACAATAAATGTCACAATACAGACAATTAATGTCACAATCACCACTGATTCATAATGAGAGTCATTGAATGTCACAACAATGATTCACTGACCTCTCTTTTTGCTAACAAAACATTTGGAACAATATGGGGAAGGCACCTGGCTAACATCTTGACAACACCGTGTTCATCTGCATCGCTGATTCTTGACATCTAAAAATAGCACACAATTTTATTAAAACTGTAACTACTAATGTCCTGCATAAGAAACAAATAGAAGCTACTAAAGGAAAAAATTTTATTCTCCAAAGACCAGCAAAACAGCCTGAAGGCTTCATCATCATCATGTGTCATGCTGATAAGTGTGGGCAGCCATGTTTTGCCATCTCACACAATCACCAGAGTCATAGATCAGCTCTGTGTTCTTGTCTCGTCCATATCATGTGGCCAAGTCCATCCAGGTATTTACTTCTCTGCCTTCCCTATTTGATGTAAGTCCATGGCTTGTGTTCCTTATTCTTGGTCAGAATTAGATTAAGCTTGTACTGCCAATTCATCAGATGTCATTTCCTCTTGTATAGACATCAAGACCCCAAAACAATTCTTCACTTCTATGTTGTATGTATGTGGTATTTTTGTGAAATCAAAGCAAAGTGGCCTTGGTCCTCTGGTAAGCTTTTTAAATGTTACTTTCACATCTGCTTCTAATAGCCAATGATCTGTATCACAGTCTGAACTTCAGTAGAGTTTCTGCTGATGTTTTGCTTAATCTCCATCTTCTTTGTATTAAATATAATCTGTCTGGTTTTTGGTAGTACTTTCTGGGGAATTCCATGTGAAGAGTCTTCTTGGATGTTGTTTAAAAAGTGTGTAAACCAAATTAAACATCAAAAGCAGCAGAAAGAAGGTCATGAATGGATTTTTTAAAAAAAACAATATCAAAGAACATTTAAAAGCAGAAAGTGAGCTGGAAACAGAAGAAAACAGAGTATACAAAAGATGGACAGAATCACATGATTCAATCCTTACCTCTGAAACAATGCGATTGTCTGCTGACACAGTGAAAGGCAACATCTAACAGTGCCTTACGAAACGATGCGGTCATCTTTCTGTAATTTAAAAACAAACACATACATTTACTGCAGAAAGGATACAACCTATAAAGTTAATTAACAATATCAACAACAATTACTAATGGTTATTATAAACTAACTTATGAATTTACATGATAAATTATTCCTATATAACAATAAAACTATTACTCTTGTACTACATAATAATCATTAATGTAATTACAACAAACTATCACTCCTGTATTACCATCATAACTATCATTCCTTCTTCTTCTTCTTCTTTCTTCCGCTTGAAATATGTCTATTACTGCAATATTGTCTCTTGTATGAATTTAACTGTCTTTTCAGTTCACTCAGTGATCCATAGAGTTTATCTTCCAATGTTGTCTCTCTAGGCCAGAAGGTTTGCCTAGATATGTTGTATTTTGGGCAGTCTTGGAGTATATGCTCTGCTGTCTGTGACGTCAATCCACATGTGTATATGGCTGATTCACCAATCTTGAATTTTTTATACATGTGGTTGTGTAATCTATTGTGTCTTGTTCTTCTTCTTCTTCTGCGTTCATCCGGAGTTGTTTTTTTTCCAGACGTGATTGCATTGTGCCTGTTTACGTTCTTGCGCCATTAGGCCAACACACCCGACTTCTGCAGGCATTTGTTGACCGGGTTAACCTTCCCGGGGGTGTCTTGTTCTGAGGCGCAGAATAATGACTTGTTTTGGTCTGTCCATAATGTGGTAGTCGTCTTGAGCAGGTGCTATCATACCTGTATTACAACATAACTCACTAACGTATTACAACATAACTACGGATCACTCCTGCATTACCAATTACTATCACTCAAGAATTACAATACAACTACTACTCAACAACTACCACTCATGTATTACAATAAACAACCACTGGGTGAATCCTCTAGGAGACTGGGCTATAACTCTTAAACCTGAAGCATTAGTGTCAGGTTGTCTGAGCTCTGATAAGGGCTGGCTTCTATCGCGACTATATGCCACCATAATTCACCTACTGGTATAATAGTTCACTATGTGTGTGTGCGTGTGTGAGAGAGTGAGAGAGTGAGAGAGTGAATCTCTCTCTCTGTCTGTGTGTGTGTGTGTGTGCGTGCGCGCACATGTGTATGTGTGTGTGTGTGTGAGAGAGAGAGAGAGAGAAAGAGAGAGAGAGAGAGAGAGAGAGAGAGAGAGAGAGAGAGAGAGAGAGTGTGCATGTGTTCATGCATGTGTGTATGTATGATAGAGAGATTGAGAGAGAGTGAGTGTGTGTGAGTGATTGTGTGTGTGTGTGAGAGAGAGAGAGAGAGAGAGAGAGAGAGAGAGAGAGAGAGAGAGAGAGAGAGAGAGAGAGAGAGAGAATTAATGAGTGAGAGAGAATGAGTAAGTAAGAGAGTATGTAAGAAAGTGAGTGTGTATGAGAGAGTGAGTGAATGAGTGATAGAGTGTGAGTGAGAGATTGGGTGAAAGTGAGTGTATGTGTGTGAGTGAGTGAGAGTAAAAGAGTGAGTGAGAGAGTGAGTGAGTGCGCATGAGATGAGTGAGAGAGTGAGTGAGTGAAGGATTGAGTGATAGCATGAGTGTGTGTCTGACTGTATGTGTGTGAGTGAGAGTAAGAGAAAGAGAGAGAGTGAATAAAAGATGGAGAGAGTGAGAGAGAGTGGAAGAGAGTGGGAGAGTATGTGAGTTAGTGTGTGTGTATGTGTGTGAGTGTATAAGAAAAAACGAGAGAGAGCTGAGGGCATGCATGTCATGTAACATGTTATTCCATATTTTTTGTGTATCTTCATCTTTATATTATCATTTTAATGCCACTTGATTTTATCATGTATAATATGAACACTTGTATATTACTGGAGAGAGAGAGAGAGAGAGAGAGAGAGAGAGAGAGAGAGAGAGAGAGAGAGAGAGAGAGAGAGAGAGAGAGAGAGAGAGAGAGAGAGTGAGTGAGTGAGTGAGTGAGTGAGAGTCCATGATTGAGATATCCATGAATGTGAGAGAGTGATTGTGCGAGTGAGAGAGAGAGTGAGAGGAGGGGTGAGAGGGAGGTGAGAGAGGGTGACAGAGAGTGACAGAGAGAGTGAGAGTGAGTGAGAGAGTGAAAGAGTGTGATAGTGAGAGAGAGAGTGAGAGAGAGAGAGAGTGTGTGTGAGTGAGAGAGTGTGATAGTGTGAGAGAGAGAGAGAGTGAGAGAGAGTGACAGAGTGAGAGAGAGTGAGAGAGGGTGAGAGTGAGTGAGTGAGAGAAAGTGAGTGAGAGAGTGTGATAGTGAGTGAGAGAGTGTGATAGTGAGTGAGAGAGAGTGAGAGAGAGAAAGAGCGTGAGAGAGAGTGAGAGAGTGTGATAGTGAGAGAGAGAGAGAGTGAGAGAGTGAGAGATGGAGTGAGTGAGAGAGGGAGTGAGAGAGAGAGAGGGAGTGTGAGAGAGAGTGAGAGTGAGAGAGAGAGAGGGAGAGAGAGGGAGAGAGAGAGGTAGTGAGAGAGAGAAAGTGTGAGAGAGAGAGAGTGTGTGGTAGTGAGAGAGAGAGGGGGGAGAGAGAGACGAGAGTAAGAGAGAGGGTGAGAGAGAGGGTGAGAGAGAAGGTAGAGAGGGTGAGAGAGAAGGTAGAGAGGGTGGGAGAGAGTGTGAGTGAGTGAAAGAGTGAGTGGGTGGGTGAGTGAGTGAGCAAGTGAGTGCATGAGTGAGAGAGAGTGAGAGTGAGTGAGTGAGTGAGTGAGTGAGTGAGTGAGTGAGTGAGTGAGTGAGTGAGTGAGTGAGTGAGTGAGTGAGTGCATGCGTGCGCGCATGCATGTGCACCTTGCTGTGTGTATGAATGAGAATATATGGATGTGAGAGAGAGAGAATGAACGAACGAACGAATGAACAGACTTTGTTTTCAAAGGGTCAAAAATTTTTGTCTTACATTCGGCCCTTCCAATCACTTATCTTTTGTTCATCATTGTGCATGTTACATTCACATAGGAAAAAAACATTGTCAAATGAATGGTGTAAACATAAGCGAGAGAGAGAGAGAGAGAGAGAGAGAGAGAGAGAGAGAGAGAGAGAGAGAGAGAGAGAGAGAGAGAGAGAGAGAGAGAGAGAGAGAGAGACAGACAGACAGACAGACAGACAGACAGACAGACAGACAGACAGACAGACAGACAGACAGACAGACAGACAGACAGACAGACAGACAGAGACAGAGAAACTGAGAATGAATATATGTATGTATGTATGTATGTGCGTGCGTGCATGCATGCGTACATCCATCCATCCATCATGTGCCATGCCGGTAAGCGTGGGCGGTCATGTTCTGCCATCTCACTCGATCTCCAGAGTCATGGATCAGCTCCGTGTTCATGTCTCGACCATGCCACAAGGCCAAGCCATCCAGGTACTTGCTTCTAGGTCTTCCCCTTGGTCTGTTCCCCTCGATCTTACCAGTTGTCACCAAATTCTCCAATCCATTTCTTCTCATAACATGCCCAAAGAATTTTGACTGTCTACGTCTAATTTCTCTAATCAATTTATGATCTTCATTTGTTTCTTGAAGGACTTGTTCATTGGTCTTTCTGGCTGTCCATGGTATTCTTTGCATTTTCCTCAGAAACCACATCTCTACAGCCATCAGATGTTTTTCAGCCTGACTGCTCATTGTCCAATGCGTACATACATTATGTTTAAGTAAACTTTTGTTAGTGAGTTTGTGATTGTGAGAAAGTATATGTGTATGTGATGGAGTGTGTATTTGTGTGTTATCAAGTAAGAAATACTATATAATAATAAATAAGTAATAACTATGTAATAACTATATTAATAAACAAGTAATAACTGTGAGAGTTTGGGTAAATAATGTAAGTATGTATGCAGGTTTGTGTGTATGTGTTTATGAATGTGCGTGTGTATGTGTGTCCTTCTGCCTGCCTGTCTCATAATATGGTAATATGCATTGCTTACGTTTACAACATTCATTTGACAATGTTTCTTTTCCCTGTGTGAATGTAACATGCACAATGATGAACAAAAGATGAGTGATTGAAAGGGCCAAATGTAAGACGGGCCAGCGTGCCCAATTTGTGACCCATTGAAAATAAAGTTTGTTCGTTCGTTCGTAGTTAGGCTGGTGTAGAGGCTGTCCTCCCAACACAAAGACTATGTTGCAGAGATCTTAGAACTCTCTTCAAACTCAGAAATGAGTGGGATGTGCAAGACACGTACTGAAACTTCACATCTGCGGGCAGGCATATTCTGATGTAAAAATATAGCATAAAATACATGTCTCGAGGCAGTAACTTGCAAAGGGTCTGTGATGTGATGGGGCCATGCCATTCTGTAAATCTGAATGCACGGAGGAATATGTGGCCAGTATTTTCCTGTTAGTGGACATTGAGCACAGGAAGTTAGCCTTTGTTCCATCATGCTCTTGACATTATCAGCAGATCCCCCTATCAACTACACTTGACAGGACATGGCAATCAACCCCCACATTTTGGGCTGTTTGTGATTTACTAGGCAATTTTATGTTCAGTAATTTGTCATTGCTTGCTGAACAACCAACACTCATACAATTGAAATCAACGCAAGGCAGGCTGCTTCCAAATCATCTGCATCTGATTTAGAGTCCTCGACTCGGTGTGTTGGAGAATTGTGAAATGGGTTCACTGCCCGTAAACAACAGTGCTGGTGTAACTAGGTCATATTACGGGCTGACTGAGATTAGACTTGGTTGATAACGTTTCCTCAACAGGTTTTAGGTCAACAGACTCAACCCAACGTGCAGAGATAGTGACTCCATGGTAACTGCGTAGAGATAGTGACTCCATGGTAACTGCGTAGAGATAGTGACTCCATGGTAACTGCATACATTCTTGTGTTTCTTTCGTCGCTGGCCTTGAACTCAGCCTAGTCCATACATGTGCTACTACTTCTGGTGTACTGGACTAACTTTTGCATGTGGATTAACTTTCCATATCACCAGTGTCCCTCGCCATCAGGCCAACCCACTCCGACTTCTGAGGTAACAGCAAAGATTGTAAACATGAAACTCTCTCACCCACTTGGTTTCAGACTGCTTGGAAACATCTTCGCTGATAAGAATTCTAGTAGAGATAGTAACAGCAAAGATTGTAAACATGAACCTCTCTCACCCACCTGGTTTCAAACTGTTTGGATACATCTTCATTGATTAGAGTTCTAGTGCTATCATTCCTTGTATTCCTGG
Source organism: Cepaea nemoralis (assembly GCA_014155875.1). Taxonomy (NCBI): domain Eukaryota; kingdom Metazoa; phylum Mollusca; class Gastropoda; order Stylommatophora; family Helicidae; genus Cepaea; species Cepaea nemoralis. Next base: position 32,744 of record JACEFZ010004756.1, on the reverse strand, counting down.
AACGGAGAGATTCATTTGCCACTGCTGCACTGCCCACCGGCACCGCACTGTCAGTTTTATCTGTACTGCTTCTGCTAACACTGACATCCACTTCTTCTTGACCTTCACCTTCTTCCCGCTCTCCTATAGCACTGCTGAGAGCCGTGGCATCCACACCTCCTGATCCCAGTTCAGGATCCGCAGTATGAGGGTCTTCAATGCTGAGCTCCAATGGCACAGAATGAGGTACACTTTCAGTCGTGGGTCTCGACAGCTGGCTGCCTCCAGTGGGCACTCCTGACTTTGAGAAGCTGTCCATCGGTTCAGGATTTTGTCTATGTGGAATGTTTGATGATGGCTGTAAAATGGTTTCATGTGTTCTGCCCCTATTCAAATCAGGAAAAGATGTGATATTAAAAATGTGTGTAATCAAATAATTTAAGCACTATAAAATGTCAAGTGAAAAGGTAATACTATAAGCCAGTTGTAACTTTAAGACAGTTGTAACTATACGATAGATATAACTATAAGACAGATATAACTGTATGACAGATATAACTAGAAGACATCTGTAACTAATTTAGCTGTAATGTTAAAACAGTTGTAACTACGAGACAGATATAACCATAAGACAGCTGTAACTATAAGACAATTTTAACTAATTTTAACTATAAGACAATTGTAACTATAAGACAGTTGTAACTAATTCAGCTATAACACTAACAGTTGTAACTACTAAGACAGATATAACTATAAGAGAACTGTAACTTTAAGACAACTTAAAACACAGAAAATTACATCTATCCCCTCTCTGTGATGCTTAACGGCAAAATAAGTAGGACAAAAGAAGAAGAGGAAGAAAATGAGTAAAATGGAAAACACCAGAGGAGACAGACAGCAAACAGTAAGACTTGATGTTTTCTTCTGTTCTTCCGCACCTTGAAGTGGTAGTTGTGTTTGTGTGTTCCATTGACCCCAAGAGCCACGCCACTGGAAGGGTCACACAGGATTGGCCAGCTCAAGGGATCCGCCAAACAAAGTGAGACACAAATATGCTGCCTTGCTGGGGAAATGGGGACGGTCAAAGGCTAGGAAAAGCAAACCTAACAGCAGTTCTCCATATATATGGGTGTGTGAGTGCATACATGTGCGTATATGTGTGCGCAACGGAGGGTGTGTGGAAAAATAAAAGACAGAAGACAAGAAGAAAACAGAACATAATACTTACAATTTCAATATATCAACTTGCTGGATAAGGGTTTCATTTTCCTGTCTAGTTATTCGAAGCTGCTCATTCAACATAACTACCTGAGATTCCTGTATGAGAAATTATATATATATATATATAAAATAATACATACATTTATAAACATTCTGAGATTCACAGTACTCGGAGTGTGCTCATCTTTTGCTATCTTCTGCAACTCACTCCATGTCCCCACAATATTATTCACTTTCGCCACTAATTTCTTCTATGAATGTTTAGGTCTCTCTCTCCATTTCATTTACCTGTGCTGTCTGTTCTAATTCAAGCATTGATCTAATATTCCAGGTGCCAATTCTGAAGATGCTTCTAGAAGTCTTTCAATAATCCAGACTGCTTGCAGTTTTCTCTGCATTATGTCTAGTGGTAATTCTCAAGATGTTTCTAGAAGAAGTCATTCAGTTATCTTAACCCTTTGAACCCTGCAAGTACCCAAGGGTAAATATCATGTACCCTTGGGTTCCCGTTGGCACACTAATAATATTTCAATATTTCAACCTGAAAAAGACATTATTTTTGGGAAAAAATCATTGATGAACAACAAGAAACATAGGAAATGTTTCTAAGTGAGAAAAAAAATTTTCTAAGTGATTAAACAAAATTATATTTATGCAATTTTGGGGAAAAGTGTAAATTTTGTCCATCATTTTTGCCGATTTTGTCAAAACTTCACTCCAAAATAAAACCCGGTTCTCACGGGGTCCTGAACCCGGAACCTCTAACACTCAAGGTGGACACCATATCTCTAGATCACTCAGCCCCCATATCTTTCTTTTAGTGTCCGTAATGTATATATTGCATTGTTTGTACCCTTTCCTTCCACAAATCCATATTCTTCACCAATTTACATTTTCACAGCTTATTTTGGCCAAAAACCCTGTCAACTATCAAACACTTTTTGAATCTTCAGCAGGAGAGTGACCTCAAACATGTTAGTCATGTCTAGATGTAAGCTAGATGCTTATTGGTCTGCTGGTTGCCAATTAACAGTGAGATGTAAACAGAAAACACGTGGAAGCCAGTATACCGGCTCATAGGGTCTCTCATAGACACTACGTCAAACCGGTATACTGGCGAGTCAGGTTCAAAAGGTTTTAAAAAAAGTTTCTGTGGTGAAGTGGTCAAGCCGTCTGCCTCCCGCTCCAAAGGTTGTGGGTTTGATTCCGGGCTACGTCCTTTGGTTCACGAGTGCATTTTTCTCGGAGACCAGAGTTACGGAGCTCATGCTTTGTGCGATGTTTTCGGCGGGTCGCCTTGCGGACAGAGACCAAGCCATATAGGGTAAAACCCAGGCAATGAAGTCAATCCTCTCGAGTTTAAAGACTAGTGTTTTTATTATTCAGTTATCCAGACCACTTGCAGCTTTCTCTGCATCACGTTGTGCTCTTCTAGAAGAGCCTCTATTCTTCTTTCGCTTGTTCATGGCTGCTTGGATTTTGTAGCTAAAGTTGTCTGCAGGATGGGGTAGCCAGCCCCAGCCAACCCTCTTTAGTCACCTCTGACATGTAGGTTGCAGTCTTACTATTCTTTCCTTCCCATCAGGGTCCCTGTAAGTCACGAGTGAGGCAAGAGTATTATGTAACTAAATGTTTCTTCTCAGTGTACACCATCAATGACAGGCTTTAACATTAATGGCAAAGGCAACGATTGTAAAGATGAAATTTCAGTAAATGCATCCTCATGTAACAAAATGGCAAAGGCAACAATTGTAAAGATTAAATTTCTGCAAATGCAACCTTGTGTGACAAAATGGTGGAGGAAACGATTGTAAAGATGACATTTTTGTAAGCATTACTTCATGTAACAACATGGCAAAGGCATCAATCGTAAAGATTAAATTTCTGGTAAGCGCTACCGCGTGTAAGAAGAAGATTCAGGATCAGAAATTATACTAATTCCTATAATTTCAGAGGAAAACTATTTTTCACTGGAAAAGAATTGGGCATGTAGGCCTATTTAACATCCTGTCCTAACACTAAAGTATGCACACATGCCTTTCTTATCCTATTATATGCTCCAAGATGGAGAAATCATACAGAAATCTCATCACCACAGAGGGTATGTCTCTAGTGAAATGGAAGATGATGCGCATAGCTTCATTTTATATTCTCTCCAGTCAGAAGTGATAGTTCTGTTGCATTAAAGGAGAGACAGTAATAATACAAAGGAAATGAATCACCAAAACATGAGAAGTAGATGTTAAGCTCTACTAGAACACGACTACAAGTAACAAAATGGACGTTGCAGCCAAAGCCTTCGTCAGCACAAACAACAAACATACACCAATACAATTACATGAAATACTCTAAATGAATATATATATATATATGTATAAAACAGTTACTCATTTGTTTCCTTGTTATATGTTGTAATAAAGGAGTGAAAGTTATGTTGTAATAAAGGAGTGAAGGTTATGTTGTAATAAAGGAGTGAAGGTTATTGTTGTAATAAAGGAGTGAAAATTATGTTGTAATAAAGGAATGAAGGTTATGTTGTAATAAAGGAGTGAAGGTTATGTTGTAATAAAGGAGTGAAAATTATGTTGTAATAAAGGAGTGAAAGTTATGTTGTTATAAACGAGTGAAGGTTATGTTGTTATAAACGAGTGAAGGTTATGTTGTAATAAATGAGTGAAGGTTATGTTGTAATAAAGGAGTGAAAGTTTTGTTTAATAAAGGAGTGAAAGTTATGTTGTTATAAACGAGTGACAGTTATGTTGTAATAAAGGAGTGAAAGTTATGTTGTTATAAATGAGTGACAGTTATGTTGTAATAAAGGAGTGAAGGTTATGTTGTAATAAATGAGTGAAGGTTATGTTGTAATAAAGGAGTGAAAGTTTTGTTTAATAAAGGAGTGAAAGTTATGTTGTTATAAAGGAGTGAAAAGTTATGTTGTAATAAAGGAGTGAAGGTTATGTTGTTATAAAGGAGGGAAGGTTATGTTGTAATAAAGGAGTGAAAGTTTTGTTAAGGAGTGAAAGTTATGTTGTTATAAAGGAGTGAAAGTTATGTTTAATAATGGAGTGAAAGTTATGTTGTTATAAAGGAGTGAAGGTTATGTTGTAATAAAGGAGTGAAAGTTATGTTGTAATAAAGGAGTGAAGGTTATGTTGTAATAAAGGAGTGAAGGTTATGTTGTAATAAAGGAGTGAAAGTTATGTTGTAATAAAGGAGTGAAGGTTATGTTGTTATAAAGGAGGGAAGGTTATGTTGTAATAAAGGAGTGAAAGTTTTGTTAAGGAGTGAAGGTTATGTTGTAATAAAGGAGTGAAAGTTATGTTTAATAATGGAGTGAAAGTTATGTTGTTATAAAGGAGTGAAGGTTATGTTGTAATAAAGGAGTGAAAGTTATGTTGTAATAAAGGAGTGAAGGTTATGTTGTAATAAAGGAGTGAAGGTTATGTTGTAATAAAGGAGTGAAAGTTATGTTGTTATAAAGGAGTGAAAGTTATGTTGTTATAAAGGAGTGAAAGTTATGTTGTTATAAAGGAGTGAAAGTTATGTTGTAATAAAGGAGTGAAGGTTATGTTGTAATAAAGGAGTGAAGTTTAGTTTAGCTTAGTCGACGGATCAACATCACGATACACGGGTGTAACCCATAAGTGCTCCGCTCTACTCCTAACTGAAGCCTGAGTGCGGAAGGTCTCAGCTCAGTGCATGAACTCCGTAACACTGGCGAGGATCCTGAAATACTTTGGGTAGATTTTTAACTCACAATTTTACCCAGGCAGCGCCGTTAGGCTATTCTTTTTCAATTTCCAACAGCCAAGGGATTTTGTACGTGCGCAACAATACTTACGGGCGTCCAATCTCACTTCCCAGAGACCAGGGGACATTTTGTTACTAAAAGTTCAAGTGAAAAAATTCCGCTCCAGCACTCGAGGCGGACACCGTACCTCGAGACCACTTAAAGGTTATGTTGTAATAAAGGAATGAAGGTTATCATGTAATAAAGGAGTAAAGGTTACGGTGTAGTAAAGGAGTGAAAGTTATGTTGTAATAAAGGAGTGAAAATTATTTCATAATAAAGGAGTAAAAGTTATGTTGTATTAAAGGAGTGATAGTTATGTTGTAATAAAAAAGTGATAACTATGTTGTAATAAAAGAGTGATAACTATGTTGCAATAAAGAAGTGATAATGATATTGTAATAAAAGAGTGATAACTATCTTGTACACTAATAGAAAGACAAACAGAGACACAGAAAGACATATATTTGTGCTTCATAGATTACACCAAGGCATTTGATAAAGTAAAACATGATGAACTGATTAAAATGTTGGAAGATATCAACATTGATGGGAAAGATCTCAGAATAATAACGAATATTTACTGAAAATTGGAAATACAGAGGGCAATAATGAACATATAAAGCTAGGAGTATGACAGGGATATATGTCTTGTCACCAGATCTCTTCTCCCTCTATAGCGAAGTAATAATCAGAGAGATTAAAGAGAAGCCAGGAATACTAATCGCCAATAATAATATAAACAATATACACTATGCAGGCGACACAGTATTGGTGGCGAATAATGCAAAAGATCTACAACAATTGTTACACATTGTAGTAACAGAGAGTGCCAAGAAAGGACTCGCCTTGAATAGCAAGAAAACAGGAACAATGATAATATCAAAGAAAAAGCGACACCAAAATGTGAAATGGAAATAGAAGGGAAAATTCTTAACCAAGTGGATACATAGGGGCATTTATAACATCAGATGGACAACAGAGATTAAAAGTATAATAGGGCAAGCAAAAGCTGCTTTTCAGAAAATGAAGAATATCTAATGCAATAAGTCACTATCATTGAATATAAGAAACCGGGAAGGTTAACCCGGTCAACAAATGCCCGCAGAAGTCGGATGTGTCGGCCTAACGGCGCAAGAACGCAGCTCCGCTGTAAACAGGCACAACGCAGTCACACCCGGAAAAAAAATCCGGATGAACGCAGAAGAAGAAGAAGAAGAATATAAGAAAGAGAGTGCTGAAGTGCTATATAGATCTTGCTTTGCTGTATGGCAGTGAATCTTGGAATGTAAATGAACAAATTAGGAGGAGATTGGAAGCAACAGAGATGTGATTCCTGAGATGAATGTTGCAAATTCCTTGGACTGCCAAAATAACTAACAACGATTGCTTAAAACAGGTTAATGAAACCAAAACATTACATACACGGTCATGTGACAACTATAAAGATCGATGGGAAGAGAGGCAGAGAAAGATCAAAAGAAATGGTGCTGGATGGAATGAGATGGAGACATGGAGGAATATCATTGATCCAGAAAACCAAGGACCGAGATCTGGCATGGCACTTGATGATAATGATGAACTATGTTGTAATACAGGAGTTATAGTTATGTTTTAATAAAAGAGTGCCAGAATTAAGAACAACATCTACTAACCAACTCCTCCAGCTGAGCTCTGAACTCAAGCTCCATCTGGTACACATGGCCTGACTCCATGTCCACACACACCCCAACATCCGCCGTTTCCTTCCTTGGTGCTTCATGACTGCTGTAATCTTTAAACAGGTGCACCAAACCAGGAGGCCTCGGTATGTTCAACCCAACATCATCCCAATCTTCAAAATCCTGTGACCAAAAATATAAGAAACATCATCACCATCATGACGATTTAAAATAAAAACAACAAGAAACAAGAAGAATTCCCATAGCAAAAACCTGCTGCGGGTATGTGAAGTTTGAATAATGAAGATACAAACAATAGATCTATCTTATCTATTGTTGGTGTCTGTGGTATGTGAAGTGTTAGAAACATCACATTTTGTAGGCATAATGTTTCTAATGTCATTTTTATCTAAGATTAGCTTCATAGTATAGTGATGTATGAATGAAGTAATGTATGAGAGCAGAGAGATAACAAGGGCACAATGTCATACGGGCCTGCATACCCAACTCTAAATCCTCTGAACATAAAGTGTGTTCATGTGTTCTGCCTCCCTCAGAAGATGTTAGAGAGTAGAATAGTCCCAGTGGTCAACTTATTCCTCTGATGGCTTTATGTCAAGTGTTAGAGAGTATGAATAGTCCCAGTGGTCAACAATTCCTCTGCTGGGTGTATGTCAAGTGTTAGAGAGTATGAATAGTCCCAGTGGTCAACAATTCCTCTGCTGGGTGTATGTCAAGTGTTAGAGAGTATGAATAGTCCCAGTGGTCAACAATTCCTCTGCTGGGTGTATGTCAAATGTTAGAGAGTACGAATAGTCCCAGTGGTCAACAATTCCTCTGCTGGGTGTATGTCAAGTGTTAGAGAGTACGAATAGTCCCAGTGGTCAACAATTCCTCTGCTGGGTGTATGTCAAGTGTTAGAGAGTATGAATAATCCCAGTGGTCAACAATTCCTCTGCTGGGTGTATGTCAAGTGTTAGAGAGTATGAATAGTCACAGTGGTCAACAATTCCTCTGCTGGGTGTATGTCAAGTGTTAGAGAGTATGAATAGTCCCAGTGGTCAACAATTCCTCTGCTGGGTGTATGTCAAGTGTTAGAGAGTATGAATAGTCCCAGTGGTCAACAATTCCTCTGCTGGGTGTATGTCAAGTGTTAGAGAGTATGAATAATCCCAGTGGTCAACAATTCCTCTGCTGGGTGTATGTCAAGTGTTAGAGAGTATGAATAGTCACAGTGGTCAACAATTCCTCTGCTGGGTGTATGTCAAGTGTTAGAGAGTATGAATAGTCCCAGTGGTCAACAATTCCTCTGCTGGGTGTATGTCAAGTGTTAGAGAGTATGAATAGTCCCAGTGGTCAACAATTCCTCTGCTGGGTGTATGTCAAGTGTTAGAGAGTATGAATAGTCCCAGTGGTCAACAATTCCTCTGCTGGGTGTATGTCAAATGTTAGAGAGTACGAATAGTCCCAGTGGTCAACAATTCCTCTGCTGGGTGTATGTCAAGTGTTAGAGAGTACGAATAGTCCCAGTGGTCAACAATTCCTCTGCTGGGTGTATGTCAAGTGTTAGAGAGTATGAATAATCCCAGTGGTCAACAATTCCTCTGCTGGGTGTATGTCAAGTGTTAGAGAGTATGAATAGTCACAGTGGTCAACAATTCCTCTGCTGGGTGTATGTCAAGTGTTAGAGAGTATGAATAGTCCCAGTGGTCAACAATTCCTCTGCTGGGTGTATGTCAAATGTTAGAGAGTATGAATAGTCCCAGTGGTCAACAATTCCTCTGCTGGGTTAAGTCAAGTGTTAGAACCATCACATGTTGCAAGCCTGAGTGCATTGAGGAACTCTGATGCTGACTCTTTGCTTCAGGATCACCCAAGGATGAATTATTTACAGTGAAATTCATACAAGAGGCAACATTGCAGATATAGAGAAATTTCCAGGGAACGAAAGAAGAATAAGAGAGGACGCTTTCCCTCCAATAGTTAGTTAGTTAGTCGACAGATCATCCTCGTTGCACATCGGACCATTCAGTCCATAAGTGCTCGGATCCCCTCCTCAGCAAATCCCGCAGCGTGTAGCGGCTAACGACGCCAGTTCTGTGTTGGTTTATCAATCTTCTTTGGCTTCCTGCGTAGTGTTCTTGTTTGGCCACCCCTCTTTTAATTTGCTGCTCTCGCAGTCTGGCCATTGTTGTAGATTCACAGTCATCACTTGGTTCTTGCAAAAGTCTCACTTCTCGTAGAGCATTCAGAATGTCAGCCTGGTCCATGGCGCGTCCGCCCTCAACAGTAGCCTCACCTGCGAGCTTGTCAGCCCGCTCATTTCCTTGTACTCCCGCATGCCCTGGCACGAAGATGAAACTAATCTTTGCCAGCCGAGACCGCTTCAGAGGCAGCAACCATTCTCTTCGAATCGACCCCTCCTCTATCCTCTTGATCATGTTCATTGAGTCGCTAAGGAAACAAGCCCTAGTGAATGTCTGTCCCTCCAATAGAAAATGCCAAGAGCTGACACTGAACCCGCATCCGGCTGTGCTGATGCCATTGTCAGCCTAACCACCTAACCATTACATCAATGCACATGCTCATGTTCATAAGCTGGTAATCATTCATCATTATCATGTACCATGCCAACAAGTAAACAAATCAAAGGACCTTTTTTCATGTCTTGAGGCATTTTGGGTATATGGTGCTGTCATCATACCTTTCTGTAGAAGGCGGGGTTAGAAGACACGATCAACTTCATTGGACCGGATTTTATCTCATATGGTTCAATCTCTTTCCGCAGGGCGAATTGATGAAAAGGTCGCACAAAGCACAAACTCTGTAGCTCCAGTGATGACCGGCAAGAGTCTCTGAGAAAATTGTGCTTGTTAATCAAATGATGTAGTCCGGTATCAAACCCACAACCTTCCGGGCGCAAGATAGGCAGCATAACCACATCGACACGGAGACTCCAGTACCTTTCTATATTCTTCCAGTTCCTGGTTTGGCGCTGACATTAGAAATCCAATCATCTCTGTTATATGAAGAGGTTAGTGTTGCTACTATTATAATTGTTGCCCGGTAGTTTCAGCTGAGTTGAGTCCAGAACCGACATCACAGCACCCAGGACATTCCCATAGTGTTCCGTCACCTTCAACAACCAGCGAAGTGTCCCAATACTAATGGTACCAGTAGCAGTCTTCTTCTTCTGTGCGTTCATCTGGAGTGTTTCTCCAGATGTGATTGCGGTGTGTCTGGTTAGGCACCCTTGGGCCGAAACCCTTAGGCCAACACATCCGACCTCCTGCGTGCATTTTTGACAGGTCAAGTCGGAAAGTCGAATACTTCACGATCAGCCCTCAAGGGAAGGCAGGGAAAGTCCATGGCATTTTCCGCCATCCAGGGCGGCTTCCATAGTTGAAGAGCCGACACATTGTGACGGGACAGCCCCGGCAGCATCCGAATTACACAAGTTTGAAAGGAATTAAAGAGCCCACAAGAATTATTCTATCATTCTCTAAGTAAAAGAATAATTGTCCACCAGAAAATAATCTAGTCCCCAACAAAGGAATAAGGAAAAACTAACAGAGATTGAAAACAAGAGAAAATTACATTTTGACCACGCACGCCCCATCATTTCTGTAATGCTAGGTCTGAGAAAGCTTTGATGTCCAGATCAAACGTAAAACCCAGACACCACGGCACCAGTCGGCAGGCGCTATCAAAGGTTGAAAACTCATTGTTTTCAGTTGATACATCGCGAGCCAGTCAATTGAGATTGACGTGTTAGTTTAGAATCCTGCGGTTGGAATGGGGACTGACACCTAACACCTTACGGTTAACATGACCTAATGTGTAAACCAGCCACGGCAGAATGGGAGATAAGAGGGTCAGCCAGACCCGTCTGAAATAATACATGGCAGTGCTACTCAGGGGAAAACCCCGTGTGATCCAAAGACGGCAATATAATGCAGGCTTAACACATACCCGCAATACGGGGCAAAGTAGGAACACATGGCTGACACATTATTGCCAACAACCCAGGAAGGCTGGTGTTAATAGCCTATTGGAATGTAATGACGCAACTGCATTGCCGCCAAAGCATGTTTCATTGTTTCAGGCGTGGCCGGGCCTCGGTCAATTTGATTGGCAGAAATAACTACAGTCCATGTGGAAAATAGGTGGAGTTAATTAATATGGGACATATTAATTAACCAGCGTGGAAACTAGCCAGGAACGGAGAGAATAAAACTATGAGCAGTGACAGCAATCCTCAGACGCATTTACAATAGCATTCTTAGGATACCTACTGGAGAAATATTAACATTTCGTTCTGTTGGACTTCTGTACAAAGTTGTATGACAGGATTTCCTAGCTATAACCCAGGTAATACCATTACTCTGATTAGTTTGTCTGCTTGTCTGAAGGCTTGTATAGTTTCCTGTTTCTGTTTATTCTCCCAAACTTTACACTCGTGGATTTTCTTTGTACTTAAGGTTGCAGTTCTAGCTTTACGATTTCACTGAGAACTATGGTCATCTCTCATTCACTACTTGGTTGTCTGATTTGTGGTATGTGATAATTTGGAGAAATCCATTATCCAAGCTACATGAGCGTGTGGCTTATGCATGTACAGGAAATACATTTAGATTCATCCTGTATGATGTTAAACATTGGGGAGACTGACTACTTAGGAGAAATTCCTGAGAGCTACCAGTCTCTTGATAGCGTCCAATTAACATTGATTATTTGGACCAACACTTTGAGTGCCTACCAAGATTATGGTGAAACCACTGGGTTTGAGGAATGGCACCAGTCACCTTGTCTGCATGATGTCTGCATGAGGACAGACATGACTTAGGACTTTCAATATCCCAGACAGATTCAGGGAAGGCATTTAATGTTCGACAGGTACTGTGCGACCAGTCCTTCCGACAAGACGGAATGAATGAATCAGAAAGGGAGAAAGTGAGGTGAACTTATATGGGAAACACTGCATTACATAAATGTATGTGAATATGTATGTTTTAAGCTATAGATGTTCTAAATAGTTGTATTAATATATACATATTATATTTATTTATTTAGAACTGATATATGTTTATGTAACATGCCATCATATATATCATCATACCATCATATATTATGACTTGAATGTATGTTTATATGAATGTATAGACATATGTGTTTGAGATGTGTAGACGTAGATACTACCCATCTCCGTTCGTTTCATTCCAGATCTCTTAGGAGCAATGGACAGTCAACAACCCATATCAGGAAGTGACTTAGCCTTGTGAGGGACCAATTTGGACTCCTTCAATCTGACAGTGAACTGCGTCTCACTGGGGGAAGCATGACCTATGTGACCTCTTAAGTTACGTATACCATAATATAATCATCATCATCATCATATGATCATCAAGACTAGAAATAATAAACACAGTTGTTGTATTTTAAAACTCAATTTGTCCGTATAATTCTAAATGTTTATAAATGTTTGTGTAGCGTATCAAGTACACACATTATTGTATCATTTAGTGGGGGTTCACACAAATTGTCCAGAAGTGGGAAACTATGTCCGGGAGGTATCTTGCCTATGCAGTCACAAGTAACCAGATTACGTTGCATGTCTTAACTCCTCCTTTCTCACTTCTGGTGATACCAAGTACAGCCAAAACTATATAGATATATTCTATCTTCAACGAGCCACTTCTTGGCAGTTTTCTTGAGTATCAGGGACAGTGTCTTAAATCAGCATAACAGACATTTGTTCCACGTTTTCTCTCTGGGACCTGGGGTGGTAATTAGTCCCTTCTGACAGAGTTAGGGGATCTTAAACTGCATCCAGAACTAAACACCAGCAGAAGAAAATGATGTTGGCTGGGTGGTTGCCCAACCGGGAGCTACCTCAAGCCAGTTGGTGACACACATAGCGCCCTGGTGCTGGGCTCACCGAGGGAATCGTCACGTCCCGCTCATGGCTGCTTCAATTCCACACTTCAGTATATTGGGCATTTCGTTCACCCCGGGCCGTTCCCGCACAAACCAGACCAGTCTGCAGGTGGTATCCACTCAGCGAGTTTTCGATTCGGACATGTGCTTGTCGCTGTGCCCGGGGACAATATAGTCAGAGCACGACTCTATACATTCAGGCACAATGGACATTCAGAAAACTAGCTAGTCAGAGCTGTTCCGGACACGAGCTATTCAGGTAAACTAGGTAGTCAGAGCTGTTCCTAGCACGAAAGACATTTCACTCGGACGTTTTATGCGTTGTGCCTGATTTATTTGTACCCGTAGGCCAACACATCCGACTTCAGCAGGCATTTTATGGGTTTGCCTTCCCTGGGGTTTTGAGAGATGTTAGACTTTTTCTGCTGTGGTGTCGCCCACATCTCAGCTGGTCAAGGTAGAACGGTCAAAGCCATCACGATTAACCCTCAAGGGAAGGCAGGGGCAGACCATGGGCATTCCCCACTATCCAAAGAGGCTTCCATAAATGCAGAGCCGGCACACAGTGCTCTGAGACTGGGCTCGCCCGAGGAGTCGCCACATCCTGCTCGTGGCTGCTTAATTCCTCACTTCCATGTATTGGGCATTTCTTTTTACCACTGGTCGCTCCCCACACAACCAGGGACGGGCAGTCTGTGGGCGACATCCACTCATCAAGCTTTCACTTCGGGCTACCACATGATTGATTCGCTAGCCAAGCGCTCCATTTCATGTTTTTGAGACGTTTTTTCCACCTTTGACTATGCTTACTCTATGGGTATAGATACAGACTTTCATCGTAACCACTTCGTGCGACTAAGCCGCTCTGCCATTTGCCACCTTAAGTACCGCTCACGAGGTAGGCTACATGTGTTGCCGGCTCAGCATCCTTATCTCCATGTTTCAGTGAGCATAATACGGCCAGGCCCTTTCATCCGGGGATCCCTCATATCCCCCAGCTGAGAATCTTTGAACAAATACCTGAACTAAGCATGTAGCGTGCTTAGCACCTCACCTCCATTTTTCAGTAAGTGGGTATCGGCCCGGCTCTCACATCCGAGTGTTTATGGCTTAGAGGCGTTCAGCCATATCCCTCAGCTGAGAGCCTTAGAGTATGTGTCCGGACCAAAATTTAGTGGCATCGTGCCCCTGATTTAGACTTTGACTGCTATCCTCAGTCTACCTGCAGAGCAGCAGGTTGTGTCTCTCTTGGTCTGGCCTCTACCCCAAAACCAGTCCGACATGTAGTTGTGCTTCCATCGGCGTAGCTCTTAGGGTCACTAGGACACTCAAGCCCCCCCCCCCCCCCCCCGCGACAAGGTGGAGACACATCGGGGGGAGGGTGGCAGTAGCAGTCTGATTATTTGTCCGTCTGGCCTTTCCTCCAAGCCAAGTCCTGAGAGTCGGCCAGATTCTCTGGTCACTCTCTGCTTCACCATTCTCTCTAAGCTCTGATGATCTACTTGTTTTTCTGCACTATATACATGATCCCAAAGGTCCCGACCACATTTGCCACATCATGCACCAAAACGCCACCGAGCGGTGCAGACCCAGCCAATCTGCCCGCCTGCTCATTTCCCCCCCACACCAGCATGTCCTAGGTAGTTGAAGCTTTTCACATATATCTTCCACTGTCTCTCTTGCCTAGTTTATCCTCACATGTTGGCATTTGTCTTTTCTTTATGCTTTTGATGAGTAATCTAGTAATAAAGAATTAATATAATGATCAAATTCTATAGAACAAACTCACTATTACAAACATAACAGCTGAAGTTGTTCCTCAGAGATAAAACTTCTTGGCGATTGCACAATTCAATTCTGATGTTCATTTTACTTAATAGCTCTTAAACAAAAGCTGACGCTGTAGAGAGACACACTGAGAAAACAAACTAATAGCATACCTAGAAAGTCCTTCCTCTGAAACCCACAGAGCAAATGAAATACAGAGGGACTAAAAACCAAACTAAATGAATAAGAAAGAGACAAAGATGAATAATATAGGGAGTACACTGAGGCAGCTATAGGAAGATAGGAACAAATAGGAGGCTTCGACATGAGATGGCTGAGGGCCCATTACCACTGGGAGATAAAAGGCAGAAGCAGCTGCTGGTAGGAGGAGGAGGAGCTGGAGCAGGAGGAAGCAAACAAAACAAAGCAGCATTCCTTACACACAAACTATACAAACATTCTTCTCAACAGCATACCTGCTCTTCATTTTCCTCGGCAAAGGTCACAGACGTGACCTTGTAGCCTGCCTGTAGGAGATACTCATTCACCAGGAAGTTGAGGGCCTTCTTCTCCACGGGGGTGATGCTGTCGCTGCTCTCCCCGATCAAGCCAGTATTGTTCTGGCTCTCCGGCGTTGACAGCTCGCTCTCTGGAAACAAAATAAAGTTCTCCTGCAAATTACATGTTCTTAAAAGTCGCTTAAAGTCAACAGGGTTGACTTAATTGCACCAGGTTTTTATCCCATATGGCTCGGTCTCTAGGGATTGCAGTGGCTTCAAGTTATGGTGTCAGTCTCTAGAGATTGGAGTGACTTTATAGTATTTTGTCTGTCTCTAGGGATTGGAGTGGCTTATGGTTTGGTGTCTGTCTCTAGGGGCTGTGTAGCAGAAGGGTAAGTTAGGTGGGCAAAGGCTACAGCACGATTGAGCATCGGGATGGAATGAGAGGAGAGATGCTCAAGTCGTGACGTAGTTGGTTGTCAAGTTAGTTAACATCGGAACTCAGCCCAGGAAGGCGTTTTTTCAGTCAGTCGATTGGAGCCGCCATACCTGAAATCAGTTTTGGATGGAGCTACCATCTACCGTCGTATGATTTTTGCCAAAATCGTGAGCTGTTTATTATCATGCTCTGGAGTGACCGAACTGTTGTCAATGTCCTGTGAGTTTTGACCTGCCGTCATTGCAGCCGTTGTTTTAACCTAACTTGTCGGAAGGTCACTTGGTTGCTAGAGGACTGAAGAAATTTTTCTGCTCTCAAAATATAAAATAATGGCCACTGCGTCGTCTGTAAGAGTTACGGCAACCAAAAGCCCGGCTAGGGGTGGTTGTCTGTAATTATTTTCGGAATTCTGCTATCAAGAATCCTAAATTTGTTAACAGAACAGCGTGTCAACTGAAGGTCAACTGTCAACTTGAACAACTGAAGGTCATCTTGTTGTATGAAGAGCGCCACAATAATTGCTATTCTGGACAATCAGTGAACGTTACCAAATTTTATCCTTGCTCGATTCCAGTATGTTGACGCCGCTACTCTGGTTTGGACCGAAGCTCCTTATCAAGTTCGGCTGAAGTACTGTTTTATGATCACCGTCGTCCAGTGATGGTTTTGATCGCAATGACCCAGTAAACCAAGTCATTAAAATCGAGCCGTTGTCAGGTCATCTCCGGACTTTGCTGTGTTTCAAGAGCCCGTCCTTGGGTGGCTGATACATTCGATCGTTCGTTCCTTACGGTGTTTCAAATGCCCGTCCCTGGGTGGCTGATACGTTCAACTTCATTCTTCACTGTCCTATCGAGGCAGCCTTCGAGTCCTATCGAGCTAGTCGAGCCTATCGAGCCCAGTCGAGCGTTTGTGATCCTTACTGAAGCCACTTTGTCGATCTTGGTTCAAGTACTCGAGTACCGTGCTTCTCAAACTCGGCATACAAGGACATAGACGTCAAGGACTTCATCTTCGATTGGAAAGCTTACCTCAAGGGGTAATATATTTTATGTTAGATAGTAATTGAGTTTCAGGAGGACGATAACATCCTTTAGTTAGTTTAAGATTGGATATTAATAAGAATTGATTGTTTGTTTGCTTATATAAGTATAAATATTTCAGCATAGCAGACCCATCACAGCACAGTGGAGAAACAGGCATAATTTCGACTGAGTTCAAGACTTCGAGTTTTTTTTCCAGGTACCAAGGAATATGCAGAAGAAGAAGTAGAAATATGAGTTATTTATATGTAGAATTACAACGTATTAGTACATGGTTGGGGGAATTAAGGGAGGCAGTTAGTGAAGTAGAGAATTTTGTGGAAACGTTGAAGAACAGAACGACTAGACAAGACCCTTATAGATTTAAGGTAGACTACAATGGAGTAGGAAAGAATAACAGGAGACAGCCATTGCTTGATAAAGACAGAAGACAATATAGTTATGACGAACCAAGGCCTGATGTATATAGAGTAAAAGACAGTGAGAACAAACATAATAGTGAAAGGTCGGACTGGTATAGCTGTTATAAATATAAAAATGGGCGTGAGAGAAACCTTTCAAAGAAATCATGGGGCTGGCCCTCTCACAGTGCAACCGCTAGAAAAAGACGTAACGACTGGTTTGAAAAGAGACAAAGACAATATTTGAAGTCAGGATCGAAGGACAGAGTAGAACACAAAGATAAGAATTCAACGACTCCTAAAGTACTTGCCAATATTAGGATTGAACAGGAAAAGAAGACGACGATAAAGAAAAGAAACCGAGAGACACAGACGCAGGCAGGTAATACGATAGAAAATAGTACACAGACTCAGGTAGATACAGTAGAGAAAAAGGTCCAGGTACAACCAGCCGGCAAGATAACAAAGGGAAGTCAAACTGACTTAATAGAGACTCAGTCAAAACCAACTCACTTGACTAAGGGAGACACGGTTGAAATTGGGAAAGAGAAACAGACGAGAATCAAAGACGAAAGGAAACCAAAGAGGAAAAGTATTGAAGAAAGAAATAGTAGTATGATAGTTAATAGAGGTACTGTCATGTCAAGTTCCTCAGGTATAGATATGAAATTTATCCCCAAATGGTGTAGAAATATTAGGTGTGAGAGCTCAGGTTACGGGGAAGATATTTCTACCGCCGCATATTATGGTAAATACGGTGATGCTGAAACAGCTATAAATACTGATGATTCGGAGAATGAGAGAATTGCACTACGAGCAGATCCCAACTCGAAGCGTGATGTTCCCTCATACGGTATAGTTGCTGGTGGACAGACGGACAGAGTTTTGGTTAGTGACTCTTTAGAACTAGATACCAGTTTATATGACAAGAAAGTAGGGAAGGCTAAGAGACGAATACCAAGAAAGAGAAAGAAAGTCAAACGTTCTAAAGCTGACTATGGGAATAGGATCGACGTGTCTGCAGTAAATTATTATGAATCGGATGAAGGAACTGTTATCAGTGTGTCATCTGAAGACGAGATGGGCAAGTGCAAACGTTACGTAAGGTATACAGGAAACAGTGAGCAGACTGACGCAAATAAAAGAAATAGAAAGAAATCATTTAAGAAGAAGAATAATAGTAGACAGATAGCGGGAATTTACTCAACGACAGAAAGTGACTTAAGAAAAATAGAAGACCTTATGACCTTAAGACCTGAGTACTTTAACAACAGGTTAACAACAGATAGGGAAGATGACATAATTAGAGAGAGACGTACTAATGTATTGAGAGACAATGAAATATTTAACTTGGACACACTATATAACTGTTAAAATTCCTTGGGTGAGGAAGGAAAATGGAATAGTTTTGGCTTGTGAGAAGAATTGCGGTTTGAGCATATAGATATAGGAGCTGTCTAAAATAGGCAGATGAATTTTTTTGGGGTAGCATCACATGGTACAGGGTAGGTGATAGTGTTGTTGAGGATAGAGAGTTACGTGGATACGTAATACAGGATATCTGGTTTTTGATTCCGGTGTAGGGAGAGTAAACTAGATAAAATGAGTTTGTCCAGAATGGATAGATGCAGAGAGTTAATCACGTTGAGTGATGTATAAATGGTGTGATTAAAGTAGAGTAGATTCAGCACAAAATTAGTAGAGGGTGAGAGATAAACTAAGTATGAATGTTCGTACTAGAAATGGTTCGACTCAGAGCTATGACGCGATGTCTGAGATAGTTTTGCTTGTTGGTTTGAGAAGAAAATATAGTATGGTTGACAGGTGAACCGAGAGTGTCTGGTGAGGAGATATAGATTGAGGAGGAATTGAGTATCCTGTGTGTAAAATAGCCAGTTGAACGAGAGAATATTAAGAGTAAAAAACTGTAGAGGTTAATGCTTGAAGAATACAAGTTACGTCGTGCTTGTGGAGAAAGAAGAGCTGATTAATTCTGAGAAAGTTGTTGTGTGGAGAAGTATAGAATGATAGTTACGAGGTTAGTGGTTCACCGGAATGAGGTTTGTTTTGAAGAGATAGTAGATAGTGCTGTGAAAGCGATATAAGTTGCGAGAGGTAATGTATAGGGTCTGACCTTCGTATAGGAGTGAATGATTGAGTAAAGTAGAAATAAGAAAGTAGTGAATTGTGAAAGTCCTGTAGAGTAATTCGTCTGGTTATGCGTTGTTCATACGTGAGTATAACTGTGTGGTGACGTCGCCTAAGTGAAGTATACAGACAAAATGTAATAGTGGCGCTGACATATCGTGTGTCAATGTGTGTAGAGGAAGTCAATACGCTTGGATTGTGGTGAGTGATTGCTGGAATGTTGAATTGGCGTCTAAATTGTTTTTTTTAATAGTATAGACACGTTGGGTTGTCGAGATGCGAGAGTAGTCGTGAGATGAGAGCGAGGTTGTGTATCACTGTCCGTGTGAATATGCGAAGAGTGGTTGATAAGTGACGTTGATAAAACCTGGAACGTAGAGTATGCGAAAATTGAGAGATAGAAAGAACGTGATTAGAGAATTGTGATGTCTTTTGTTTGGAATGGGTGATCTTGGAAGGAAATTATGGAAGTTGTATGACAGGTTGACGGAAAGAGAGTTAACATTCTGAATGACGTTTCATAAAACATGTTTAGTATTCTTGACAGGGACATGTCGAAGCAGGAATGCCTAATACTGAGAAATGAGGAAAGTGAGGTCCGTTGTCAGTTATAAGTGGCGTGGGTTGCTGTTCTGAAAGAATCCCGATAAATTGGAAGAGGAGTGAAGGATACGGAGGTAAACAAGATTAAATAAATGAATGTTAGAAAAGGTGTTCCGATAAGTGTGACTAGTTTGACTATCGTCATGATATGTGAAGGATAGGAGAGACTGAGGATAGTGTAGAGTAGTTGTGGTGAGACGTTAAAAGTACTGATACAGGAGAATGAAATATTAATTGCGTCGGGTAGACGAGAAAATTAGAAGTAGAATTAGTTGTATTGGTGAGGGGTCTATAGTAAATAGACAAAGTTTTGTTGGACGTAGGGGGGTGGAGATACCGTAGATAACGGTAATAAGGATTAAGAAGTTGTAGTGATGATTGGTACAAATCCAAGGGAAACAATTGGTGTGCCGAGCCACAGTTTAATTAGTAAATAGATGACGGCTGGTACATTGAGATGACAATAGAATAATCGCTACATTGGTAATAGATAAAATGAGTTGACCTGTAGTTACAGTGCTTGTTTAAGATGATATTACAGATATTATGAGGTGTTAGGAGTTAGTTTTGAAAAGGATAGAAAATTGTGAGAGGAGAGAATCAATGATAGTACGGTCATTGTTGATTAATGATTTTTTGTGGGGAGAACAGATATTGTTCTAGGTTAAGAAATTGGTCTGTAGTTAACAGATATACATACTTGGCGGTGAAGTGTTTTGTTTTCTCGGTTATAGAAATAGTGGAATGAATAGCTCATATAGGAGGCCAATGTTGATGGGCCACTGTACGTAGTTAATTTGAAGGGAGTTATTTTTTTTAAAACCTTCTCTTTAGCGAGAAGACAATTGTTTTATTGCCTCATGTATAATGTTTTTTTTTGCTTGATTTGGTCCCGTAAAATGATTGTTATTATTTTAGAATAGGGTTATTGTGTTCTTAGACTTTTGTGTATAAACTATTGGTCCGTAAAAGAGACCAATAGTAATAGGTAACAATAGATTAGGATGTATGTTGTATTATTTTAATATATGTTTTTCTTTGAATGAGTTCATATCTTTAATTGATATGAGGGGAAACATAAATGATGTTATAAAAATTTGGGGGGGGTATGATATCCTGTTGTGATTTTATTTCGCTGTTTTGTATGTTAAAGAGTAGTTAATTAAGTTATGTTTAGTTTACATAGTTTTGTCTAGAATAATTGAGACCTTCGTTCAGAAAAGAGTTAATAAAACTACTGAGAGCTAAGAGAGAGACACATTCTCTTTGTGAAGAATAAGTTCATGGGTATTATATTGCTGTGATAATCAGCATAATGAGGTTGATATGGTTATGAAGTAGGGAAACATATACCGGGGATGGTTATGGAAAAGTTTAGAGTTACACTAAAGTCAGCATTGGAAAAAATATGGGATTGGAAGCCATATGGGAGAAGAAAAGATTAATGAATATAGCAGTGGGGTAAATGTGAGAAAAGTTTTGAACATAGTTTCCGTGGGGTCAAAAGAGCCATGATATACACAAGATTGCTGGGTTATAGAAAAATAAGAAGATTATCCCAGACAAAGAGTAAACATGAATTGAATCCATGTTTGAGTAGACACTGTGGATAGCAGTACAATAGTAAAAGGGGTTGTAAGTGTGAGAAATGAACATAGTGGAGACATAATGACATGGGTTTTTTTTTAGGGTCCGTGATATATGGACTGAGATAAAGTTGATTGCAAGCAGTCGCAGACAGGAGTTGGGGGTAGTATATTGTTGCTGTTGATGACGGCATAAGTGGAGGTTTTAATAGATATGCCCATAATAAATGGACAGTAAGGGGTCGCTGAAATTTTCGGCGAGAGAATTCTGAGTGAGGTATAGGAGAAGATTGTGAAGTGATGTATATTGGAACAGGTCTTAAGGGATAATGGACCTTTTTTAATTGTGTCCTCGGGATGTGTTTTGTGGTTAACATTACAATGTGAGGTTGAGATAAGGTTCAGAGTTTTAAAAAATTGGTAGTGTCTGTAATATATAGACACTTGGTTGGTATTTGATGCTGTAGATAGCAGCGTAAACATGTTACCATAATAAGTGGTACGGTAGAGGATATAATTGTTTTAGACTTTATTACATAAAGTCTCAAATGACATAGGGGGGTAAAGGGGGTGTGTGATTTAGATGAGTGTGGTCTTTGTGTGGAAGAGTTCTACTGCTTCTTTTAAATACCGGTGGCCACCGATTCTTTGTCTTTCTATCGTGTGAGAGTGGTTTCAGGTTGATTAAAAGTAGAGAATTAGTGGGGTTGGTGATGAAAATAGGGAGTTGGTATCAGAAAAGTACAGCGTTTGAAATTTTAAGCGGATTGCTTATGAAGAGAAGAAGAAGTATTTAAGAAGACGTGTTATGATGTGTTGTATAAAGTTGAGATTTAAATGTTATTAAGGATATGTAAATATGTTATATTTTTTAAAGGGCCAGAAACGAAGAAGAAGTGGGTTGATATATGGCAGGGGAAAGAGAATAGATTATTTAAAATAAAGTTGGTTTGGGGAAGATTAGAAGAATTATGGGAAGTAAGGAAAGAGAGGGAATAGAGTAGGGGGATTGGGAGGAAAGACTTTTTTAAAGGAAAAAGTCTTTCTTAAACATAGGGAGGTGTAGCAGAGGGGTAAGTTAGGTGGGCAAAGGCTACAGCACGATTGAGCATCGGGATGGAATGAGAGGAGAGATGCTCAAGTCGTGACGTAGTTGGTTGTCAAGTTAGTTAACATCGGAACTCAGCCCAGGAAGGCAGGCTGTCCACACGTTTGTATTATACCAAGAATCTGTGTCGACCTACATGGTTAATAAACTGGAATTCTAATTACTACCAGACTTGTTAAGCCATCGTTCATTCATGTACTGTGACAGCTGGAGTGGCTTATGATATGGTGTCTGTCTCTAGGGGTTGGAGTGAGTCTATAGTATATTGTCTGTCTCTAGGGATTGGAGTGGCTTATGGTTTGGTGTCTGTCTCTAGGGGTTGGAGTGACTCTATAGTATATTGTCTGTCTCTAGGGGTTGGAGTGACTTTATGGTATAGTGTCTGTCTCTAGGGGTTGGAGTGGCTTATGGTATGGTGTCTGTCTCTAGGGGTTGGAGTGACTCTATAGTATATTGTCTGTCTCTAGGGATTGGAGTGGCTTATGGTATGGTGTCTGTCTCTAGGGATTGGAGTGGCTTATGGTATGGTGTCTGTCTCTAGGGGTTGGAGTGACTCTATAGTATATTGTCTGTCTCTAGGGATTGGAGTGGCTTATGGTATGGTGTCTGTCTCTAGGGGTTGGAGGAGTGGCTTTATGGTATGGTGTCTGTCTTTAGGGATTGGAGTGATTTATAGTATGATGTATGTCTCTAGGGATTGGAGTGGCTTATGGTATGGTGTCTGTCTCTAGGGATTGGAGTGGCTTATGGTATGGTGTCTGTCTCTAGGGGTTGGAGTGACTCTATAGTATATTGTCTGTCTCTAGGGGTTGGAGTGGCTTATGGTATAGTGTCTGTCTCTAGGGATTGGAGTGGCTTATGGTATGGTGTCTGTCTCTAGGGATTGGAGTGGCTTATGGTATAGTGTCTGTCTCTAGGGGTTGGAGTGACTCTATAGTATATTGTCTGTCTCTAGGGATTGGAGTGGCTTATGGTATGGTGTCTGTCTCTAGGGATTGGAGTGGCTTTATAGTATATTGTCTGTCTCTAGGGATTGGAGTGGCTTATGGTATGGTGTCTGTCTCTAGGGATTGGAGTGGCTTATGGTATGGTGTCTGTCTCTAGGGATTGGAGTGGCTTATGGTATGGTGTCTGTCTCTAGGGATTGGAGTGGCTTATGGTATAGTGTCTGTCTCTAGGGATTGGAGTGGCTTATGGTATAGTGTCTGTCTCTAGGGGTTGGAGTGGCTTATTGTATGGTGTCTGTCTCTAGGGATTGGAGTGGCTTATGGTATGGTGTCTGTCTCTAGGGGTTGGAGTGACTCTATAGTATATTGTCTGTCTCTAGGGATTGGAGTGGCTTATGGTATGGTGTCTGTCTCTAGGGGTTGGAGTGGCTTATGGTATAGTGTCTGTCTCTAGGGGTTGGAGTGGCTTATGGTATAGTGTCTGTCTCTAGGGATTGGAGTGGCTTATGGTATGGTGTCTGTCTCTAGGGGTTGGAGTGACTCTATAGTATATTGTCTGTCTCTAGGGATTGGAGTGGCTTATGGTATGGTGTCTGTCTCTAGGGGTTGGAGTGGCTTATGGTATAGTGTCTGTCTCTAGGGGTTGGAGTGGCTTATGGTATGGTGTCTGTCTCTAGGGGTTGGAGTGACTCTATAGTATATTGTCTGTCTCTGGGGATTGGAGTGGCTTATGGTATGGTGTCTGTCTCTAGGGGTTGGAGTGGCTTATGGTATGGTGTCTGTCTCTAGGGGTTGGAGTGACTCTATAGTATATTGTCTGTCTCTAGGGATTGGAGTGGCTTATGGTATGGTGTCTGTCTCTAGGGGTTGGAGGAGTGGCTTTATGGTATGGTGTCTGTCTCTAGGGATTGGAGTGGTTTATAGTATGATGTATGTCTCTAGGGATTGGAGTGATTTATAGTATGATGTTTGTCTCTAGGGATTGGAGTGATTTATAGTATGATGTATGTCTCTAGGGATTGGAGTGGCTTATAGTATGATGTATGTCTCTAGGGGTTGGAGGAGTGGCTTTATGGTATGGTGTCTGTTTCTAGGGATTGGAGTGGTTTATAGTATGATGTATGTCTCTAGGGATTGGAGTGATTTATAGTATGGTGTCTGTCTCTAGGGGTTGGAGTGGCTTTGTGGTATGGTGTCTGTCTCTAGGGGTTGGAGTGGCTTTATGGTATGATGTCTGTCTCTAAGGATTGGAGTGGCTTATAGTATGGTGTCTTTTTTTTTTTGCGCTCACTCACTTTGAACTCAAGCGTAGTCCATACACACTATTTATAGTAGTGATGGACTGAATTTTGCATGTGGGTTAGATTTTCCTATTAACAGTGCCCCTTGCCATCAGGTGAACCAACTCTAACTTCAGAGGTACTTGTAATTAACGTCCCCAAGTCAGGGACGACAGGTCAACATTTTCGTCCAGCTGTCTGGTGTAGGGGTTGAACCGCTTACCTCGGCAACAGCACACTGGATGTTTAAGAAACACGTTCTTATCCATTTGGCCATGAGGACATGCGTATGTGTCTGTTTCTAGGGACTGAAGTGGCTTCAAGGTATTGTGTACACCTCTAGGGATCAGAATGATTTTGATGTACAGTGTCCACTTCTAAGGATCAGAGTGGCATAGTGTCCATTTCTAGGGATCATATGCCTACTTCTAGGGA
Organism: Cepaea nemoralis; assembly: GCA_014155875.1. Classification (NCBI taxonomy): domain Eukaryota; kingdom Metazoa; phylum Mollusca; class Gastropoda; order Stylommatophora; family Helicidae; genus Cepaea; species Cepaea nemoralis. Next base: position 7,899 of record JACEFZ010004756.1, on the reverse strand, counting down.
TCAGAGTGACTCTGAGGTATAGTGTTCAAATCCAATGAAGCACTGACTTCAAGGTATTGTACTGACTTCTAGAGATGAGGGCAACTATGTGTTGTGACATCTGTCTCTATTAGTAAGAGCAGCTTCATAATACCATGTGCAACTCTAGCCATCTAGGGGTCAATGTTATCTGAGATATGGAATCCACTTGTAGGGGTCAGAGTGGGTTCCAACTATGGCATCTGCTTCTACTGATCAGAGAGGCTTTAACCCTTTACAGGGCAGACGCTTGTCCATTTTTTAGCCCTGAACGGGCAAGATTTTTTCAAGTTCAGTAAAATTTCGGGTTGCGTTAGTAAAAACATCACAAATGAGGTGTTAGTCAACCATATTTTAGTTAAATAAACAACACAATGAAGGGAAAAGCATGCAGAATATGTTACTCGCGTGATTGTTGTCAGTAATCCATATATGAACACAAATATTTATGAAATACAGCATGTTGTTTGTGACTTTTCGTCATCTATACGGCAATTTACAAACACATTTTCAGAATCATAATCACTTTCTTTAAAGTCCGACTCGTGACGCGTAAAGTAACGCTTTTCACTGATATCTAGCTGCGATTAATAGTCAACTAGTAGATGTATTTTAGAGGTTTGGGGCCAAAGGTTGGTGGCACAACAGGAGCGCCAAAACAACAGCCCCCTAGGGATCCAACCCCCTGGGGCCCCGGGGCGCCATCCTCCCGGAGCGCTACTTAGAGATATAGTATGTATGAGGTACACACCATGGACACACATCAGTGGCTAAAAGCGAATCCAACAAGACAGCGTAATGTACTGTTGGAGGAATGCCCAAGGAGAGTGGACCCACTACCCCCCACCCCCACCCCCCCCCACCCCAGGGGTTTGGTGCAACTACCAAAGATTTGAAGAGTCGCGTAGGGGACGTCGTCGCATTATAATGCACCACCGCAAGTGAATTAGAGCTACAAACCCCCAGGGTATATCAAGATGAATGGTTGTGAGTGGCTCAAACTCGGCACAGAACTACGCTGCGGTCGGTCATGCATTGGTCTTTTCTGTTCAAGGCACAATGCACAGGCGAAGCGGGGCGTGACCATAGAAGAGTGTATATTCTGTGAGAGGGGGGTTAAGCGCCCTTATGAGATGTGTGAGCGTTGTACGCTAGACGCCTTCCATAGGATGATTTGGGAGTTTGAGAGGAAGACCAACATCAAGCTGCTCCCATATAAAGGTATGAAACTGGATTGTGTTTTAGAGACATGCCTACTTGCCAGTGGTTCAAGAGCCCCACAACATTTTGTGGAAAGCCCTCAAGACGACGCTTTTGTGACTATCATCTCCGGATCATACAACGCCAAGGCAGAAGAATAAGTGGGGGAACTATAATCATTCATACTCCTTGGGGTTGGAGGTCCTTAGGAGTTCCACCAGACTGTTTGGAAACAATCGCTGAGGAGGATGTGCAGAACGGGTGAATGTCTAGCCTGTCAATTTGAAGCTGACTGGGATAGTGAACCGTGGAGCAGCGATGTATCGGTGGCTGCACGATGTATGGTTCTGCAACATACATAGCACCCTTTTCGCTACATGTCTGATCTGGGATAAATCCAAACTTGCGCGCCAGTCAACACACTTCCGCTTAAAACGATCACGCCGGAAGTACCGTGACTGAACGGAGCAAGCGTGATCGTTTTGTTTCTGCGTGACAAGTTTTATGAGCCGCGCGAGCGGGACAATTTTTTCTCGCTAAGAAAATTGCGCGGCCCAGATACTCGAGCGGAGTTCAGAATTAGAGACTAGCGACTCAAACTTAAAATGAAGAATTGTAGGTGGCTTGTGCATGAAGGGGCCTCGATCCGGTGCGATCGCAGGTGCCGCGGCGAGTTCTGCTACAAACACCTCCAACTACTTAAAAAGGGTAGGAATGTGTTTGGGTGCACTATCTGTAATACAGTAGTACAGCAACCGTTCGATATGTGCCACACTTGCGATAGTGAACTAGCTGAGCGCTATGTGGCTCTGACAAGAGATTTGCCAGAAGACCTAGACGATCCCTTCTTCATGGAGAAATTCATCGAGGTGAAAGAGGCTATGAAAAAAGAGCGCGCTATCTAGCGAGGCTATCTAGCAGGCGGGCTTCTGGCTGGTGGGGTGAAGTCAGTAAGCTCTTTTTTCTGGTGCAAGTCGGCAGAAACTTTGCGTCGAATTTCAGCCTGCATGTTGCCGAAATTTCACTGATTCATTCAGAATTAATTTAAATTCCGCATCAGAAATTTCCTGGTCCTGCAAGGCCACCGAGACAAGATCGGAGATTGTTGAAAGTTTCGATTCAACCAAAATCCTGATTTCGTCATGCTTCTTGGCTTTAAGTGCACATCTGTGGGTCACCAACTTGCCGGCCGCCCCCAATAGCCCACATACGAGAGCAGCCTATCTCTAGGCCGAAGACGACTGGGACTGCAATGGCAGTTGACAGAAGCCCCACACTCACCTGTAAGCAGTGCTGTATCAATCCCATCCAAGACATTCACAACCCGATGGTACTTCTTATACAACAGAGACCGTTTTTCATGCTCAGCCTCCAAGCTCTTCTGTAGTCTAGTGATCTCTTGAAGACGAAAGGCCTGGTCGGGCGCCATCGTATAGTTGTGCACCCATATATTCAACTCGAGGTGATACGTTTTGAATCCTCCTCAGTGACAGGGTTGTTGGTATACAAAAGTTTTATAAGATGAATCCACGGTGAAACCTTAACTTCTGTCAAATTGATGGTATCAACACCCTTAGCATCCTTAAGTATGTTGACTGCAATTCGGTCATCAGTAACTTCCACCTTTCCACCGAAAGTAATAATAACCCAACCCTCCGCCTGCGAGCCAGAGATTTTACTTGAAGGCCTGGCATAACATCCCCCCAATTTGTAAAAGGCCCATCCATAAGAAGGAGCTTGATATAAAGGGTGGTCCCTGGGATAGGACGATCGATGTATGCAGGCCTGGGCCGGCTGTTCACCACCTAAACTAAGGGTGTAAACATTATCATCACCTTTAAGGTAGAACTGACCTGCCTCATCATAGCCGACATATACCCCATCAACAATGCTAAGTATACATGGTAGTACTCCCATGTTTGTAAGGTAACTAGGTTTAGTACCCGACCACCCAAAATAGGGATTTTGTACCACAAACCACAACGGCCAGTCAGAGGCACCGAATCGACCTTCCAAATAATTTTTTGTATTGGTCCAGTACCCCTTAACTCTAGTCTGTTCATCTAACAACGCAGCCCTATGTCGCCCATCAACATATTTTTTAGTGACCACATCTTGTTCTCCAACCGGTTCAGCGACATTGGTGATTCTATGGGTGCCCATATTGAGTTCCTCTGTCATCGTTCCCCGTTTAGAGAGTCGCTCCGTAAAACCACGCGTAGCAGCATCACTAGGCCCCGAAGGTTCCCCCACATTAGTGAGGCGAAACCCACCCATGGATAGTGTACCTTGCATAGTGTCCCCATACTTGCTCACGAGCCCAGCTCGACTAAGCTGGACAACGGTCCCTCCGTTGCACTTTCCAACAGACATGGTCTATACCATACGCAGTATTATGTCTTCAAATTGCTGCCCGCCCGCCAGCCCACGAAGCACATGAAGACATAAATGGCCACAGATCACATCGTCTGCCCTCTGCAACTGAAAAGTCTGGGTGCGCACGGGGCACCCTAGATAATCCAGGATCTCCTGGGGCGGGTCAAGCCCGAAACTATCGAAGTAAACCTGCCATAGGCCCCGCCCTGTAATAAGCCACCCAGTGGGTCCCCTCACCCTCTGATGAGTCTAGATTGACAATCCCACACTCCGGATTGTGTAGAGCTGCGGGAAGACCATCGCGCATAAACACACCGCGGAAGTGGGGTATATCCTTAGCAGCCTTCTCAATATCAAAGTTGCTTAATGCTTCTTTTTTTTCATCCCCTTACCTCTAGCGAGGTACACACCCTTTCCATCAAGAAGTTTGATCGCTGGACCATAAATAGGATGGTTCCCCAAGATGTCCTTTAACACAGGCGGCAAACCCCGACCCTCCATCGCCCGGTTATGACGAGCCTGATCAACTGCCTGTGCCACACCAGCAGCCCCACCCATCAAACCCCCCAATCCACCCAGCCAGGGGAGTGCCTTAGCCAAGAGGGGGATCACAGCCCCCAAGGCGGGGAAAAACCCACCCACCTTAACCATCTTTTTTATCTGACTCTTTGAGAAGACGAGCTCAGCCCCAGAACCCACAGCAACATTCTTCTTAATGTGGTTAATCTGACGCTGGGTCAGGCTGACCTTATCAGCACCATGCAACTGCCCCACACCCAAGCGTAGAGTGGCACCAGTGCCATCTTTCGCCGCCTTGACCAACGTCTCTTTCTGCCCTGGAGAGAGGCTCAACCCATACGATACCAGTGCCATAGTTATCTCAATATACCTCTAGTGTTTAATTCAAGACTGTAGTAAACTTCCTACCATCAGATTCCAAGAACAGAGACTTATCAGCAATGATCACCGCGAAAGCCTTGGTGTCTGCAGGCACAGAAACGTCAAACTCCACCTTGAGGGTGATAGCTTGAACTGCATTCTTAATGGCTTCAGACTGGGCCCGCAAATCAATAACGTGTATGGGGTAGAGGGCCACGAAATCTATAGGACTCACCAGGTTGGACGACTCTCGACTGGTAATACCATAGAACGCCTCCTTGAAGTCTGCAAAAGCTTTGTAGACCCGAGAGGTTCTATACTCAGCGAAGTCGACATTCAGGTCCACTAGAGGGTAGCGTGCGCTGTTGATCAGGGCGTGAATATTCTTCACCCGCACATGATCAAATAGGGAATTGTTCTTCGTCTGATCATTTTCACGAGCTGTTTGAAAAGCCACCAGAATCCATCGAGGTTTTTCCGTCTGGGATTTAACCTCCAACTGCCAGGTGAAGGATGTGGACTGCGGCACTGCCAAACTATCACATTGTAAGGTGCGGAAAGCCACAGGTACTCTAACTTTATTCTCTATCAGAGTCATGAGCGAGCTCATATAGGTCAGAGAGGGAATAACGTGAGGCATCATCCAGGCAATCTTAGACAGTTCAATCCTACCCTCTGGTGGGGGGACTACGGCGGTTACAGCAGCTCTACCTTCCGCAGCGGCCACAGCCGCCCGCGCGAAACTACTGCGATGGATGACCTGAGCATCGTTCTGGCAATCTAGCAGTAGGGACTGCTTGACTCCATAGAGCACCTTCTGATAATCGTTACAAAACCCAAAGAAGTATTTGAGTGGAACACAGAAACTGAAGGTGCCTGGAGTGGCAGGCTTACCCATCACGATAAGCCGTCGCCTTTCCCAACCCGCATTCCCTACCGCAGCAGCCCCCGCATCTGAGTCCTTATACCAACACATATTGAGGCCTTCACCCCAAGCAAAGTCCGCCCCACACGACAGAAGAGTCATCATAGTGGTGGCCTGCCCAGGATATGACACATCATCGATGGTGTTGTTGTTGAGTTGGTAATGTATTTTGTTGAACATGAACGCGACCGAGTTGTTAACCAAAGCCACCAGACAATTCGCATCATAGTGTTCCTCTCGAAATGTTCTGAGCCGGCCTTCTACAAGAAGATAGCTCTTAGAAGGGCAAGTGAAGGCATCCTGAGCGTGTATATCAATCTGGATAGTGGTATTCTGGTTGAGAGCGGCAGGGTTCTGTGACTCATACTCCCGATACTCAAAGGATTCAATACCTTCATCGACATGCACAGGCTCGGTAATTTCAAGCATAGAAGTGCGGAGCTCCTCCATGGTGATATTATAACATCTAGACTTATCTCTAATTGTCTTGAAACCTCCACCTCGGCTGGCGATGGTCCCAGCGACTCCAGACTGGGGGGGCTGGACAGCGAGCTGCACTTCGGGCTGGACAGTGAGCTGCTTCAAAACTTCAGCGCTCTTAGCTGTGAGTTCCCTCTTCAACTGGGGCGGCAAAGGCCTGAGAGCATCCACCAGCTTTTTGGCAGCTGCGCCTGCGGAGGGCCACAGACTCCGTCGTCTTGGCCACATTCCTAACTAAGGGGCTGCCAACAAATTTGGCAACTTTACTGACGGCACTGGGTATCACCTTAGCACCTGAAGAGACCAGACTTCCAACCGCCCGAGCTGCCGAGCCCAACCAATCGAACATCCCCCCACCTACCCGCATCCGACGTCTTGGGAAAACATACATGGTTACACACTGCGAATATGTAGCCTTATAGTTATTTGCTCGCCTCTAAAGTTTAATTGTGCGCCGTCTTGGTCAGTCAACCAGACGAATATGCTGTGTATACTACCAGCTTGGGTGATAGGGAGGTAGACAGCCGTTCTGGGAGACTCTAAGATCTTATAGCCAGGGCACACGTTGGGGAAGAATGAGTAGATGGTGGGGTGGGTCCCCCCTCCGAGATAAGACCCACTCACCACATTACAATTGACCAGAATGCTATTCACATGAAAGATATCTATTGGTTTCTCCCCTTCTTTATAGCCCTTAGTCAATATTTGTGGGTCAAACCCAAGTATTTTGCGTAAAGACGAAGCACCCATATCAACCTCATAGTCTGGGTTGGTTATCTTTACAAAAGCTCGAAGGGTTGAGGGGTTGGGTCCTATGGTAATGTAATACTTCTCCTCGGCCTTCTCATTCCAATCCTTGGCCTCCTCCATCTTTCTTTGAATCTCTCGATTGATCTGGGCGAGCTCATAGGCCCCCTCTTCTATGGTGATGGTTTTCCACTCCTTCTTCTCCATACGGTAGACGAAAGTATTGTTGGTGGAGTTAACATTGCTGATGGAGTTGTAGGTCTCTAGATTAAGCAAGGCCAGCTCGTATGACTTCTGGGGGTCAAGGTACAGCGCTGGGGAGTAGTAGGTCGTCCAGTCGCTTTTATCCGACGTTACCACCAGGGACATATTCTCCTTCGGTGCGAGTCGCACCTCCATCGAGGCGAGCCGGTCGCGGATTTCCTTTAACACTTGGAGCTCCATGATTAATGAACGAAGATTCTTCTGTTCAACTTGAGAGCCTGCTCCTTAGAGATCACCCCACTACGCATAAGCTCATCCAATATCGCAGATATTTCTGTGTCAACTCCAGTATTCCCGCCTCCTTCGAAGCTACTAACAGGGCTAGGCGCTCCACCAGAGTGTTGGGGTCGTTGTAGTATAAACAACCACTACCTCGGATTAGTCCGTATTTTTTTCCCTTTCTGTTATAGACTGGTATTTTGGCAAGTTGAGCCAGTCGGCTAAATGTCTCAACAGCTTGTGGGGTGTATTGCTTTGCTTTGATGAACCGCTTGGTTAGGAGATCGTACAGCGTCTCATCTGCTGGAGCCGACAATACTAGGGTGTCCCCATCAAAAGCTTGCAGCCGGCCCGCAGCCAGAGCTGCGGGATCAATAGTTAGGGTGCCGAATTTGCTCCCTCGGAGTTTCAACCCTTGCCCACGGACGATAACCTCTTGTCGATTATCCAATCAATATAGTTTTAACACGCTCCCTGAATGCTTGTATAGCTGCAATATCTCGATCTATTTGTTCAATCTCCTCCTTAGTGACGCCGGCCCTCCTCTTCTTCCCCCCGAGCGTGTTTGAATTGAGTTTTGCGGTGGTATCAAGGATGCCACGAAGTACATCATCCGGCTCATTGAGGAGCGTGCTAGGCATTGGGTACTTATATTTCCACTAATGATTTCCTCATCAAGCCCTGATCTACATCAATTATAATAGGCCCTGAAGGGGGGGGGGGGGGGGGGGGGGGGGGGGGGGGGGGGGGGGGGTTCCCCCCCCCCAAAAACCCAAAACCTTTTGGGCTCT
>JACEFZ010004755.1:0-177579 GCA_014155875.1 Cepaea nemoralis | reverse complement strand
GAAAAAACCCCCAAAAAAAAAAAAAAAAAGAAAATAATGAGCAATTATTCGTTATACGGGTGGAGCCGCGTAGAATATCAACATAAAAAACGAACGGGAAAAAAGAGTGGCTTTGAATAAACATGCAGAGAACATTGGATTACATATATCAGAACAAATATACCTGATGACATAGGAATTTAATCACGTATACTTACAAAGTAACGGATACGTAGGAATTTGTCATGTATACTTTAACAAAGTAAACGATCCAACGATTGTTATTGTTGCCATACTCTCTCTCTCTCTCTCTCTCTCCTCTCTCTCTCTCTCTCTCTCTCTCTCTCTCTCTCTCTCTCTCTCTCTCTCTCTCTCTCTCTGTATTCGTTTTTTTGTTGTTTTTTTCGTATCCTTTTTTACAGACATCGCTGTCAACACCAGCATTTTACTGCTGTTTTTCATGTCTGTGCAAGTTTACGTCAGTAGTTTGCCATTACACTACTGAAAGTAATCTTGCTACGACATCAACAAAAACAGTGATGGTGTTGACAGCGATGTCCTGTAAATTAGGGTATACAAAAATAAGTTTGCCATTGCTTTCTGAACGAACGGCTCCAATACCAATTCGTTAAATCCCAGCGCAACGCGGTCTGCTGCCAAATCGCGTGCAGCTGTGTTTCGAACTCGGGTCAGCGGGATTACGAACCGCGTCTATAACACCTTAGATTTAAATAGTTTTAAAGATTGTACCCAAGGGTTGTTATTGTGGTCATACTATATAACATGGGAGCCATGGTAGCGAGAGTGGCCGGACACTCGCCTGCTGACGGGGTGCTCATGGATTCCATCAAAAAACTGTTTAGCGTCTCAAAATGAGCATAGCCTACGATGGGTAGCGTTGTGATGTTCTGTTGTGATAATTTGGTGTGTCCAGTGTGTGCCGCGTGGTTACACACCCGCTTCACACGCGTGATCCGGGACTGTTTCCGGATCCGGTCAGGGATATGCACTACTGACGAGCTCAAATGAGGGCGAAACTCGAGTATAGTGCTTCCATATTGACGTGGATAGGCCTTAGGTTCATACCAGAATGAGATCGGCGTTGCCAGTAGTGGGTTGTGCTCAATATTTAAAACTATTTAGTTTAGTTAGTTTAGTTAGTTTTAGTTAGTTAGTTAGTTTAGTCGATGGATCAACATCAGGCACACGGGTTTAACTCTTAAGTGCTCCGTTTTCCTCCTAACTCAAACGAGTTGGAGATACTCAGCTCAGTGCACGAACTGCGTAGCACCGGCAAGTATCCTGAAATAACTTGGGTAGATTTTTAACTCGAAATTTTGCCCGGGCAGCGGGGCGGATTGGACTACTCTTTTTCGATTTTCCAACTGCCACAGATTTTACGTCTGCAACAATACACACGGGCGTCCGATCTCACTACCCAGAGACCAGGGGAAATTTATTACATAGAGGTCCACGTGAAAAAATCCCGGCCCTCACCGGGGATTGAACCCGGGACCTCCAGCACTCTAGGCGGACACCGTACCTCGAGACCACAGCAGCCTCCTTGACTGACCGGAGTCAGGTGTTTATAAATTGACCTGCGCTCCCAGTCCAGCCCAGGCTAAAATGGATACAAAGAATTCTTGGGAAGTGAAAGCGGTCTGCGTGACCACATCACTCAACGAGTGTCGACTGGACTACTTTTTAAAAGCGGTCTGCGTGACCACATCACTCAACGAGTGTCGACTGGACTACATTTTAAAGCGGTCTGCGTGACCTCATCACTAAACGTGTGTCGACTGGACTACTTTTTAAAAGCGGTCTGCTTTGACCACATCCCCCAAACGAGTGTCGACTGGACTACTATTTAAATACGGTCTGCGTGACCTCATCACTAAACGAGTGTCGACTGGACTACTTTTTAAAACCGGTCTGCATGACCACATCACCAAACGAGTGCTGACTGGATTACTTTTTAAAAGCGGTCTGCGTGACCACATCACTAAACGAGTGTCGACTGGACTACTTTTTAAAACCGGTCTGCGTGACCACATCACCAAACGAGTGCTGACTGGATTACTTTTTAAAAGCGGTCTGCGTGACCACATCACAAACGCGTGCCGACTGGACTACTTTTTAAAAGCGGTCTGCGTGACCACATCACCCATCAAGTGTCGACTGGACTACTTTTTAAAACCGGTCTGCGTGACAACATCACCAAACGAGTGTCGACTGGACTACTTTTTAACAGGTCTAACATCGTATGCCGAATCCTCAACCGGAGTGTGAAAGGGTTTTAATTACTCTTACTGAATGAAATGGGCTACCAGGTTGAAACAGCATTGATTTGGTACAAGAATATTTCCTGGCAAGTTAATGCCGCCTGAGTGATGTTGACCACAGGACTTTTGGGTGCCGAATAATATACAGGGTGTATTTTTAATGACTGTGCAGTGTTTGAAAATATTACCGGTCCAAGTTTTGTATTTACCTAGGTGAATACAAAACTTGGACCGGCAATATTTTCAAACACTGCGCAGTCATTAAAAATACACCCTGTAGCCTACAAGCATATGAGGCTAGCACCGTATACCCTTGTAGGACTCAGGGGTTCTTTAGGTTACTTTCAAACCTTGTTGCATGTTCATTGTAAGACGTTGCGTTCAACTCCAGATTGATTTTCTAGGCCATTACTTTCTCATCGAGAAGTTAAAGTCCAACTTTTTATTCTTCTTCTTCTTTCGTTCGCTTGAAATATGTCTATAACTGCAATGTTGTCTCTTGTATGAATTGAACTGTCTTTTTCAGTTCACACAGCGGTCCATAGAGTTTATCTTCCACTGTCGTCTCTCTAGGCCAGAAGGTTTGCCTAGATATGTTATATTTTGGGCAGTCTTGGAGTATGTGCTCTGCTGTCTGCGACGCCAATCCACATGTGCACATGGCTGATTTCACCAATCTTGAATTTTGTATACATGTGGTTGCGTAATCTATTGTGTCCTGTTCTGAGGCGCAGAATAATGACTTGTTCTGGTCTATCCATAACGTGGTAGTCATCTTGAGCAGGTTTTGGTGGCTTTCTGACTGATTTGATCATTCTTTTCTTTTGGTGGTATGTAACGGGCACATCAGGCTGTTCTTCTTTGGCTCCTTCCTTAGCCAATTGATCAGCTCTGTCGTTTCCGAGGTACTCCACAGTGGGATGGTATCCACTGTATGGTGACCTTATGCTGACTGCTAAGTTCAGAAAGTAGTGTCCTTAGTACTGGCAATTTCCCAGACAGGAAGCGCCTCGAGTACTGATTTTGCATCTGTCAATAGCACCACAGGTTGTGTACCATTGCTGGTACCCTAGTAATTTATCTGTTGCTATCTTGATTGCCTCAATTTCAGCATCATAGTTATGGCAGTACTTTCCTGTCGGTACTCTGGCGTGTCCCTAGTATTATTTGGGTATTCTATGTACACTCCTGCTCCTCCATTTCGAACAGCATTTGTGCTGACCCATCTGTGTAGACTCGGATCCAGAGGTCCTGTGGGTATTCTTCATCAAGGAAGCTGAGAGTGGCTGTTCTGTGCTGCACACTGTTCTGTTCTTCCTTGTCAAATATTCCTCTCACTTTTGTCTGGATTTGTAATGATAGTCAATGTTCATCTTTCCATGGAGTTCGCTCGGTAATAGTTGTTAGGGGGATACCAACTGTGGGCAGATCGGTGGTTTCTCTGCAGAGACGTTTGGCCTTGGTGGATAAAACTACTTCTTTTCAACCGCCCCATAGCTAGGTTATCAAATCTGTTCTTCATAGGGTGGCCTGGCAAGCTGAGGAACTTTTCTGCTTGTATTAGCGTTTTCGTATCTCTGCGCTCTCTCAGTGCTTGTGTCCTCCCCATCTTCTCCATTTCCACTATAGGGGTTGATCTCATCCCTCCTGTGGTGACTCTAAGTGCTTGATTTTGCACCCTGTCCAGCTCTTGTAGTCTGGTGTTTGATGCCGAACACCACGCAGTTGACCCGTATTCCAGGTGTGGTCGTATGCTCTGTTGATAAACTTTGCTAAGTATTTTCCCACTGGCTCCCCATGTGGTTCCACTTAGCTTTCTCAGGATGGCTATTTTCCGTCTTGCTTTTGCTACTGCTTTGTTGATGTGCTTTCTCCATGTCAGCCTGCCATCAAATGTTACTCCAAGGTATGTTGGTTCTTTATCTTCTCTTAGGGGTGTTCCATTTATCTGGATGACCCCTGTCTTTTGTTTTGGAGAGTGGGTAAATAGAGTGGTGCTGCACTTGTCAGTGTTTATGCTGACACACCATCTATTTGCCCATGCAGCAAATGTATCTACAGCTCTTTGTAGCAATTTGGTGGCCACTGATGCATGTTCATTTGTGCTCCATAGAACCAGGTCATCGGCGTGCATTGCTGCTTTAATTCCATGCGGTAGATTAGCAACGAGATCATTGATGAAGATTAGAAAGTGTGTGGGGGACAAGACTCTGCCCTGGGGAACACCGTGACGCAGTAGTACTTTCTTGCTCTTGAGTCCGTCTATCTGTACTCGAGCTCTTCTGTTGTGCAAGTATGCTTTCACCCATTTGTACATTCTTCCATTGACTTTGCAGTTTCTCAGTTTCTTCATCAGACCTTCTTTCCAGACTTTGTCAAAGGCTTTCTTCAGATCTATCCATGCTGCAAGCACCAGTTTCTTCTCTTGGAATGCATCCTCAATTTCTTGAGAGAGGTAGGTTGTCTGATCTTCCGTAGAGTAGCACTGCCTAAAGCCAGCCTGCTGTGGCACAAGGATGTTTTTACTTTCAATGTACCACTGCAGTCTGTGATTGATGATACGCTCCAGTGTTTTGCAGAGACAGCTGGTGAGGCTAATTGGTCTGTAGCTAGAGGCAATGGAACTATCTTTCCCTGATTTTAGAAGGGGTATCATGATTGCTTCTCTCCAGGCTTGTGGAACACTGCCTAAGGTCCAACTGTTATTAAAGATCTGCAACAGCTTTGCTTTGGCCTCTGTTCCTAGGTTCCTGATCATTTCATTGGAGATACCATCAGCTCCTGGTGACTTTCTCATTTTCAGTTTTGATATGGCTAGCTCCAGTTCGCTGATTGTGATGGGTGCCTCCAGAACCTCATGTACTATTTCCTTCTGTCCCGTATGTTGCTGTTTCTCTCGAATCTCTTGTTGTTTCTCTGGACTAATTTTGATATTGTTATCTTGTGCGAATGAGTCCGCAAAATGGTCAACTGCTTGCTTTCTTGTTAAGATGTTTCCATCTTTATGTAGTGCAATTTTTGAGTTTCTCCCTGTGCCCTCATCGTTAAGTTATTTTATTAGCTTCCACAATTTCCTTGTGTCTCTTTCAAAGTTCAGAGACTCCGTTGTCTCCTGCCAGCTTTTCCGTCTAGCCTGCAGCTTGGCCCTTTGGAATTTGGCTTTCGCATGCTGGAATTTATTGTAGTGCTCTTGGCTGCGTGTGGCCTCTGCTTGCTTTCTACACTCTTCCACATCATTATGCAACTGTTCCAGTTCACTACTCCAGTAGGGTTTATATTGTTTACGGGCTCCTCTTGGTACTGTTTCTCGCGCTGCCTGCAATATGCATTTCCCAAACTCTTCAACAACTTTATTTATGTCTTTCTCAGTGTTCAGGATTTTAACCAGTATGCTGGTGCGATTCTTGTACATTGCCCAGTTTGCTTTCTTGTAGTTCCACTTCGAGAGGATGCTGCTTTCACTTACAAGCTCATTTTCTACAGTTAGAAAGACTGGCCGATGATCACTGCCACCAAGTTGTTTCCCAACAATTCGTGTAATGTTCCACTCCAGGTCTGGTGAATGAAAAGCCAGGTCAGGTGTAGTTGTAGTGTGCCATGATCGTGAGTAGAAAGTATGTGGGTCGGACGGCTTGTTAATCAAGATGAATCTATTCTCATCCTGCCAGTCTTCCAGTCTCTCTCCTCTCTGGTCCATGTGATCATAGCCCCAGCTCTGCGAATGGCTGTTGAAATCGCCACACACAATCATTTTTTCTGTTAATTGTAGTGTGTCCAGTGCCTGTGGGCGGTCGCTTGGACAGTAGTAATTGATCAGATGTAGGTCTGTATTGCCTGTCTTAAGTTTGAGTGTCTGATACTCAGCCCCTTCCATGTAGACTTCGATTTGGGAAGCAGTGATGTTATTTTTGACACGGGTCAGTATCCCACCTTTTCGCCTGTCCTTTCGGTCAGATCGGTAACACTGGTAGCCTCTGATGTTGAAGGCTATTTTTTCGTTGACGTGAGTTTCTTGCAAGCAACATACACTTACTTTTTCTTGGTCCAGGATGTTTTCTAATTCTATTTTTTGTTTCTGACTCCCTCCGCATACCAGTGCATTATTTTAAGGGTACTTCAATTTTAATTCACCGCAACAAAGAAGAATTCCTTCGAGCCTCATTTGCATCGGTCCGGCAATCATTTTCCGGTTTAGTGTTCGGTGGACTGCTAGACCGATCGATGGATGTTTTTTTTTAGTTTTGGGCCCGTAGGGCCCTCACTGTCGTTGACAGTGTCAACAGTGACACTGTCGTTGACAGTGAGGGCCCTACGGGCCCAAAAACATAAAAAACATCCATCGATCGGTCTAGCAGTCCACCGAATACTAAACCGGAAAATGATTGCCGGACCGATGCAAATGAGGCTCGAAGGGATTCTTCTTTGTTTGCGGTTGTTTGCGGTGAATTAAAATTGAAGTACCGACTTTTAAGTCTTTGTTTAGTATGGCCAGCCGTTCTATTCTCATGTCCCCTGGCTCCACAGGACATCTGAGAAGGACCTCCAGTAGTTGGGGTTGGACCCTTTCGAAACATATGGCCCGACACTGCACCTGCCTGGGGGCCCAAACCAGGGCGAGCACCATAACATTTAGCAGTAGTCGACATATTCCATTTTGCGTAATTGAGTGGCATCCTGATTTCTGTGGTGCGCCTCCTGGCTGGTTGCCTCCGCCTTCAGCACCTTTCCCTTGCTAGAGCAGACTGTGATCTCACTCGAGTTTAGATGTGTACACACGCACACACATGCCTGCGCATGCATGTACGTGCATACACATCTAGAGCATACTGGTTATTTTTCGGCGCCAGAAACTCGTTGTCGCCCCTTCTCCTGTTAGTTTAAACAGTTCCGCCACGTGAAAGCCAGGAGTTGGACTTTGCTGCAGAGATTATGTATTCACGAGCCATTGGGGTATTTAAGCAATGTTGGGCGCTCACCCTAACACTGCGCCCCGGCTACATACAGCAATTTGGAACCAAGTCCAACTTAATGCCGGTGTAGGTGTTGGACCGACTACCTTGACATCAGCGCACGGGAAGTTTAAGAACGAGCGCTCTTATCATTTCTACAACGTCGGCGTCTTTACTGTACCCACTACAGACAAATGGCAATATTATGAATGTTAATAAATAAGGCCGAACTCCGTGGCGAAAGGATTATGGACGGGGTTCGTAATCCCGTTTAAACGCGTTTGAAAAACTGCGCGCAATATGCCAGCAGATCGCTTTGCGCTGCGCTTTAACGAATTGATATGGAAGCCGGTCGTTCAGATAGCCACGGAAAACATAAACTTGCCAAAACATCAACAACAGCAGTAAAATGCTGTAAAAATGATACACAAAAAAAAAGAAAACAATGATAATAAAGACCATCATTTCATAGATGAGGATATGATTTCATGATTCTCGAGAAAGCCGAACTGGAGAAGAATATTAATCAAGGAACAACAAAAAAGAACATAAACAAAACGGCGACCAAATTGCAATAGGGTCTTATGAGCCAAGCTATCATCGCATGAATGCCAACATAAAAATAGCCTACATAAAATAACGAACGTGATAAAATTGTAAACATGTTTTCTAAAACAATAATAGATAAATATAGATGAATGATATAAACCAGAAAACAAATAATACAACGGACGTCATAGGACGTTTCCAAAAGTAGCAGGCCTTTCGCAGAACGTCGCTCTCATCACGGCTCGCCAAACAACTTTTGGATTTCTAGCCAGTTCTCTTGTCTCATGAACGCCCACGACCAAGGTGTCTGCAATGTCCTGTGTTCATTTTCGTGTTGGAAGACCCCTTGCTGCTTCTTCCAGGAACCACGTCTCCCATCACAGTTCTCTCCAAGACGTTTAATATGACTACACTGGTTTACTTTCCTAGACGTGACATTGTTTACGAGGTAGTTAAACGAAATGGAAAATACCCCTGTCCACGCTTTGAGTTGTAGTGGGTAAATGTTGCCAGCGCCATATTTTCATAGACCAGAGAACACTCAATTGGTGATGTGGTCAATATCACGTCAATTTCCCAGGACTTCCTGTGATAGATAACATGACCCGCCCAGCGCCTACTGTAAATAAAAGACATAAACCTACCAACCATATTACCTGTCGACGACTGTGGCTTAAGGGTTGAGAACACAGTTTCATAATTCCACGTCATATCGGGTAGAGGCTTCGAAATGAGCCGCTGGGGATTTGTCTGCAGGTCGCTTTGCGTTGATTTCGAACTTATGAGAGTTGGCTATTAAAAAATAAAGGGCAGACTACACACTGTAAATCAGAAACAATTATTAACTGCTGGGAATGATTGCAGGGTCCTCTAAAGGACACACAAAACACTGTTACCATATACTCGATACGCCTGAAGACGTCGAAAAAGTTATGTATTTATGAGTTAATTAATTAATTATTCCCGAAAATGTTTTCTTCTCTAGGTCTCTGAAGTGCTCAAACCATCACATTTTGTAAACCAGAATCCCTCCATCCATTATGTGCCATGCCGATAAGCGTGGACAGTCATGTTTTGCCATCTCACTCGATCACCTGAGTCATGGATCAGCTCCGTGTTTCTGCCTAGACCATGTCACGTGGCAAAGCCATCCAGGTATTTACTTCTCGGTTTTCCCCTTGGCCACTTCCCTTCGATCTTGCCAGTTGTCAATGGATGAATAGGTGGCCAGTCTGTACCTCACTTAGTGAGACGACCGACGTAAGTGTCGAACCTTAGCCCGATCACTATCATAACATTATCAGTTCAGCTCCCTATCAACTTCGCTAACTCACTCGCCATAATATTTGCCCGGAAGTAGTTTCCTGCCACATGTTTGTGTTGTGATACGGCCATCACATGTCCTAAGCCTGAGTGCACGTCCTGTTAGGTTTATTGGACTAATATTCCCATTCCACTTCTACTGATATGGGTGACTTTATCTGGCTCTTTCTAGAGGGATATCTTTGATATCGAAAAAAAAAAATGAATTCACCCATACAACAAGAGCTGAATATTGAAAACAGTTGGCTTCTAAAGACGATAAAACAAAGAAATTGAAATATGTTGGTCACTTGAAACGTCATAATAGTTTGGAGAGAACAATATTGGAGCGGTATATATACTCTTATAAAAACCATACTGGAAGGCAAGGTTGAGGGCAAGCGAGCAAGAGGAAGACAACGATACAATTGGGAGGATAACATCAAGAGATAGACGAACATCAGCCTGACAGAATGTACAGTCAAGGCAACAGACAGACAGTGTTGGAGATCAATTGCAGCCAACCTTCATTGCGGAGACGGCACCTGATTGATTGACTGATATTCCCGAGAAGAGAGGAAGAGGAAGGCCAAAGAGAAGATGGGTGCTTGATGTTGCAGATTATATCCAGATGGGTGTATCAGACGCAGGACATCTTGCTTCTGATCGAGATGTTATCCGGAAGATTGTTATGAGAGCGAGGTTCTGCAAAGGACGTGCTCCAGAATGAATGAGTGAATTCTAATAACACTCCAGCGTCTGTTTTCTTCTCTGTCCGTGATATTCTCAACATACTCGCAATTCTAATTCTAAAATTACGCACTTCCACGTTCTCCTGTCCCGTCACCGTTTCATTACTGATTAAGAGCAATGTATTTCCTTAGTTAATTAAAACATAGAGGCCATACACAAAATATTGCACGATTTATTGCCTGGTATATCTAGCTCATCTCATCAGGTGCATACTGCATTTATATATATATATATATATATATATATATATATATATATATATATATATATATATATATATATATATATATATATATATATATATATATATATATATATATATATATATCATGTGTCATGCCGGAAAGCGTGGGCGGTCATGATTCGCCATTTCACTCGATCACCAGAGTCGTGGATCAGCTCAGTGTTCCTGTCTCGTCCATGCCATGTGGCCAAACCAGCCAGGTATTTTCCTCTCGGTCTTCCTCTTGGTCTGTTCCCTTCGATCTTGCCAGCTGTCACTAAGTTCTCCAGTCCATTTCTTCTCATAACATGTCCAAAACATTTTGACTGTCTACGTCTAATTTCTCTAATCAATCTACGATTTTCATTTGTCTCTTGTAGTACTTGGTCATATATATATATATATATATATATATATATATATATATATATATATATATATATATATATATATATATATATATATATATATATATATATATATATATATATATCGCGCATCGCGAGCGCTATCAAGACAAGGCGCCTGAACAAATCAAGAAGCCTGATACGGGAGAAAATGTCACGTGAAAAGTCCAACAACAAGAAACACGAGGTAGCAGATGTGAAGCGTGGGAGCCGACAACAAGAAGAAGAACGTGGAGAGCCTACCTGCTAGCTGCATCAAAGAGCCTGATACTACAGCTATTACTGAAGCTACTACGAGGGAGAAGATTGACAGCCGAACACAGTCAAGAACCAAGACAGCAGAGAAGGATGAGCAGAAATACACCAGAGCCGGGAACACCGACTCAAAAACAGTCCGATGGGTTGTCAGGCGGATTCAAGTGGAGCTGACAGATGAAGAAATCCTGAAGCAGCTACGAGAAGAGAATCTTCACATCCGATTCTTGAAGGCGGAGCGGCTCCTCACCTACTCCAAGATACCTACAACCTTGGCAGTGGTGACATCGGAGGGCAGCGAAATGCCGACCACTAGTATCAATCAACAAGAGAATGCATCAACCAGAGAGATTCATCCCAAGAATCACTCAATGTTCCAGATGTCAGAAGGCTGGCCACAGCAGAGCAACGTGTCGCAGTAAGACGGAAATCTGCCGATACTGCGCCGATCATCACGCCTTCAAGGAGTGTCCGCTGGCTAAGCTGGACACCGACTTCCGAGCACCCAACAACAAAAGAAAGTGCGCCAACTGCCTGGGCAAACATGGAGCAAGATACCTGGGCTGTCCGTACCTGCAAAGACACAGAGACGTCTTAAAGATCGCCATCACCACAAAGACGCCATATAAGGAAGCTAATGCGGAGGTGCGGGACAGCCACGGGCATCTCGCAAGATGAAAGAGCTCAACTACAAAGCCAGATCGACAAGTTAAAGAAACAAGTCAAGGCACTGCTGACGCCTAACCCGACCAGCGACAACGAATATCTACTGGCGGAAATAAAGGAGATCCAGCAAAACATCAAGCGAGAAGTGGAACAGATGACCGCGTTGAAGCAGGAAAACGAAGAAATGCTACGCACCATAAAAGCGGAGAGAGAGAGAGAGAGAGAGAGAGAGAGAGAGAGAGAGAGAGAGAGAGAGAGAGAGAGAGAGAGAGAGAGAGAGAGAGAGAGAGAGAGAGAGAGTGGCTAAACACTTAAATGAAATCAACTCAAAACAAACCAACAGAAGCTATGCAAGAGACCACAAAGAAGCCGCAAGAAACCCAACAAAAAACGGAGCCGCACGATAAAACCAGCAGCTGAACCTCGACGCCCAAAACATCCAAGGGGAAACCAACATCCCGCCAGACAGCCGAAGAAAGACAAGATGAGGAACCTTTCGACGACATGAAGTGGTTTACAAAGGAACCTAGCCGGGAGGAAATGGAGGAGTACATAGAAAAAGAAAAGAAACGGGCAAGGCAAGAGGAACTCAGGCACGAGGAATACATGAGGAGACAGGAAGCAAAAGGAAAGAAGGTGAAGAAACTCAAGGGGAAACCCATAGAATACCTGGAGATAATCTCTGACTATGATACCGGCATTGAGTACTATATCGAGGACGGAGAGATCGTCCCATGGCTGACAATAGAGGAAGCAATCGAAAAACAGCAAGAACTTAAATACAAAAGTGAAAGAAAGCGCAAGGAGGTAAATAACATCGAAATGCTTCTACGGGCAATACACAGAACAGGAGGCAAAAATACTAAATAAAAAGTCCTTATAAGGACTGCAGCCAATTAAGCCAGACGAACCAGGAGCCTGCATCAACAAAGAAAACCACAAGAACAGACGAGCACAAAGGATAACCCGTGTGTTGCCGAGGCCCATAAGGGAAGCAAAAAATAGCAACACTCCAGCCTACCACGCATGTCGTAAGAGGCGACTAAGGAGGTTTGATGGTTCCGTCGCCCTGCTACTGAGTGAGTGCGTGGCGCGACACTGTGAGTTTCGTGAGAAATGCTTTTGAATCTGCCTGAGGTTTTTTGGAATGTGACTGCATGTTCGGAGTGATGGCAGGTGGCTATGTCCCAGAGTTGACCGGTTTTTGCCTTATGCAGAAATGCGTGGCTGCTGGGCTTCTGGTTGACTGCCACTGCCATCAGCGATGAATTGTATTTTCGTGGACTGTGTGGGTGAACATCTAGGAAACATTCAGATAGGAAAATGACAGCCGATTCCATCAGAGATGAACTGGGTGTTTCGTGGGGGACTGGTGTGTTGACATTCTGGTGGCGGCATTATGCACAGTGTATTTGTGCGGGCTGTTGTTTGTCGAGACTCCTGTCTTTTCCACTTTTCACATTGGGCAGTGGGGAGCGTTTTGTGTGATATTCACTGGCACAGGAACGGAGCATAATGGGGACGACCCGTTGCTGTGAAGTTGGAACTGCGACTAACTAACTAACTAACAAAGGATAGCCACCGACCGATCCCCCAGCTGACGTCACAGACACAAACCAACATAATCAGTCCGAGATAGGACTCACTAGACAAGAATTAGGGTGAAGGAACCCACAAAAACCACGAACCTGAACAATAACCACAGCTGAGGAAGCAGGTTGAACGAGGCCGAATTTGGAATTTTTGTTTTGAAAATTGGAATTGGAATTGGAATATATATATATATATATCATATGAAGTGAAGGAACGAATAATACTTTGGCAGACATTCTAACTACATAGTCACTGATACTGCTCGAATGTGGAGTATGTTATCCCCACGGAAGTCTAACGTTTAAAAGGGAGTCCTTCAGTTTGCATAGCAACGGCTGGAATAGCCTAATCGATAAAGCTTCTATATATTTTAGCAATCGATTATTGTTTGTCAAATACAATATTGAAATGCGTTCTCTTTATTAACTCTATGATTGCTAATACGCAAATGCTCCGTAATGGCCGACTTCGACGTTGTAAGACCAGTCGACCGCACAGAGATTCAGTAAGATTGATTAACTCTCTTTTCCACCAACACTGGTATGTGTTCAGTTATTCGATAAGCTAACTGTTTTTCCGTCCTACCATTGTAAGTCGCTCGGCACTCACATTGAAACTGATAAATGCAGTTTGATTTGGTGTAAGGCGATATCTTATCTTTGGTTCAGCAGCAAAGAATATGCGGTTTACAGCCTGTTTTTAGTCCACCGTGTATTCGTTTCATTACATCGTCCCTTCGAAAGATTCGCTGAAGAAGCACTTGAAGTTTGGGAACCGTTGATTCTGTGCGGATAGGTTTGAGTGACTGCCAGTGAGACTTGATGAAACCAGCTGGATAGCCATTCAGTAGATTTCAGTATGATGAATGGTGGTTAGTTCTTCCTTTAGTGTGACGGAGCAAATCTTTCTACTTCGATTAACTAGGGTCCATACTAAACCACGCTTCTATGGGATTCCCCGCCATTTGTATCTATACAAAAGCACAGACCGTACATATTCGTTTAGAAAGGGGTTCTTGGTGTTATGTTTCTAGTTTCTGGTTGCTTTAGCCCAGCAACTATATTTTCTTGTCTGCCTTCTTGTATGGTTATGAGTTCGAATCCGTATTGAGGAAGATATTTTTATTAACCTGAGCTACCAGGTCGACTCAGTCTAAAATGGCTGCCAGAATATCCATGGGAAGTAAAGGCTACCTGCGAGACAGTGACCACATCGTAAATCAAGTATCAGTTGATCTATAACATTATAGGATAACAGAAGTAACGGCTGATAGTGACCACATCGCACATCAAGTATCAGTTGATCTATAACATTATAGTATAACTGAAGCAACAACTGCAGCAGGATATAACAATAGCAGATAAACACTGTTAGGTTTGCGCAACTCCACGAAAAGGAACAGAAACGAAACACAGCGACAGCGTACATACCTTACAACGAACACCACTACGGCAAACGTAAGAAATGTACATGAGTCTGTGTATTTCTCTCACTTTTTCACTGCAGTTACACATGCCTAACTGTTTGTATCTGCTGTAAAAATACAGATATCGCACTATATACCGAAAATACATCAGGGAGTTACTGGGTGACACATACCTGGGGTCATTGACATTAAGGAGAATGACCGTGCTAGTACATAAACAAGTGACCGGGCATGAGAAATAATAGATGAAAGTTAGAGACAGTAAGGTGAGTGACCGCAGTAGGGAGACTACGAGAAAAACAACCAGCCATGAGAAATAATGGTGAGGGTGAGTGCAGACCCCATGGTGGATGGGGGGAGAGAGAGTTTAGTTCTGGGTGAAGTCAGAGGACTTGAGGACAGTTGATTTTTAGCGCCGAGCGGATCGGTGGGCTAATACGTGGGAGCTTAGACTGACTGTGGGTCAGTTCTGTTGTAGTGTTGTTCTCCCAGTTGTGAATGCAGGCCTAAAACCCAGTGGGGGTTGGATAGTTAATAGAGGCCTGAACCCAGAGTGGGTTGAATAGTTAGTGGAGACTAGACCCAGTGTGTGGGTGTATTGTTTGAGGTCCAGCGGTGGATAGTAGCTGGATTACCTGTCTTATGGATTTGATATGAAGCAGGCTTGAGAAGGCAGTGATGTGTACGTGTTAAATTGTGAGGAGGATATTTATATTCTATGGATTATATTGTGTCTGGATATATGAGGATGTTCCGTTTGTCCGTGTTCTTTCTGCAACAAAGGATTATGTGCGCCAACTCAATCTTGGTTAATGACTGGTGAATGTGCACTGCGGGTGTGAGTTATATTGTAAGACAGTTAGATAGCTCAATTGACACACCAGGAGTATCGTCACATAGACAACGACCATATCACGAACTTATCATAAAGAACATCGTGATATATCTGAGAGCTGGTCCGATCAAGAAATCCATTGCATTATAGACATTGTTGTCATTATGTTTATCTGTGAACTCGTCGATTAGAGAGGATACTAAGATCAGAGACATTATTCGGATGCCCATTTACAACGACAATTATGGCACAAAGAATAAACACAATTTTCAGTAGACGGTCAAGGCCAAAAGTGTCCGAGAAGTAATACAGACAGTTCAAGTGAAGGCCAGGACAGGTAAATTTGATACTAGGCGGTATTGCTGAAGCTAGCAGACAGTTCACGAAAGGACACCACGGCACATACAAAAAAACTGTCAGCGCGCGTTGAGAAAACAGCGGCACAGAAAAGTCGGCGCCAAGATACTAGCTGGACGATACCCTGACAGGTGTGTTTGGGTGTGACAGGACATGATTTAAGACAGTGAGCAATTTCGTTGTGAAGTCCTGTGCGTGGTGGGGCATTTTGTGTGTGTGCGAAGGCAAGCGCACTGTGTGGTCGCAAGGCGACGATAAACTCTCTCGGGAAGAGGAGAGTTACATGGATACACAAAATTGACATTTGTCGATTCACCGGGAGGGGTGACACACGTGGGTAGTAACTGTACCCCTACCACAGCCGTACTGGGGCGGAAGTGGAAAGTGTTTGTGTATGGCGGGAAAAGTCTCCGGTCAGTTTACAGACAGATTAAGTGTGACTTTCCACGGAGTTAAAAGAGCAGCCGTGTTGGGGCTGAGAAGGTTGGGTGGAAATTGTTTACTAAGGATTTTTCCACTGAAGGTGATAAAGAGAAATTAGGTTGACTTTGGGAGGCAAGGCTGTTTAACAGTAAGAAGTTACTGAGGAAATTTCCACGGCCTATTGTGGTCAAGATGACTCATTGTGAATGAACAAAACAAGTTATTTTGATCGAAAACCTTGTCCTTGTCCCTGTGTTGAATCTCTTTGTGATCATTATCCTGTTATAAGCAAACATTTTTAACGTGGCGTCATCGCAACCGTGGTCGTAGTTTTTTGCCAATAAAGATTTATATATACAAGTTTAAAGCGCTGAACATTTGCTGCCATTTTTTTTATGAATCTTGTCGGGTAACGGCAATCCAGAACATATAGGATACAGCAAAGCGCCATCTCCACAACGAAGGTATAAAGACGTTTGGATTATTACTTTGGTGTCACCACGTCCAGAGAAAGTACAATAACGTTACGGACTGTGTCGAGACAGAACATTTTGGATAATCACTATCATCTTCAACTTTGTCAACAGTTGGAATTTATGATCACCACGTGAAATTCAGTAACCACTCAACAAGTCAATCAGTCGTTTTGGGAATCTAGCGTCGTAGACATATCGGAATGTTAACCAACAGACACTTCCAGCCTATTGTGAAAAACTATTAACAGCAAAATAAGAACGTTTGGCGACGGATTAATAAGCACATTAGTGTAGGCCAGTCATTTGGACATTTTGTTTGCTCTCATCGGTTTAACTGTCGTTATCGTTTGTGTACTTATATATGGATATGTTATTACATGTAGTTGTTGGATAGGCATTTTTTGCAATTTCTATCTATCATAGGTGTTGCAAAACGTGGTTCTTGTGCTTATGATATTTTTGGTAAGGACAACGCTAAAAAAGTTAGCGGGGTGTGCATTGGCATTGTGGTCCTAACTAATATCTAGAGCCGGTGTGTATTGCGTCAAATCTGTGTATATTATTGATTTGAGATTCCTTCTTTTCTTCTTCTTACTTTTATGTTTGATATTTTATTTCTTTGAGTAGATAATCGTTATTATAGTAACTCTTCCGACTAATTCTGCTATATAGACTGTTTTCGGTGTCAGTTTACATATATTATGCGCACTGTGGTCGTCCCTACACAAGCTTGTGAATGTTACTGTGGTTTATTTCTTTGTGATCACCGTCTCCGTGTACTTGGCTTGTGCGTCTAGCGTTTTATAGACACCACTTACTGTTATCATTCATTCGTTTGTATAGTGTATTATATGTATGTTTAACAATATTTCCAGAAGTTTTTTACAGCTATTTGGTATATATTCGAGGGAGTATAGGTGATATTCCCCCTCACTACCTAGTGCTTATAGAGTGACTGGGTGAATACAGAGTGATATTATTAGTACTACGGATTTACGTACACAGTGAGTGTTGGTGTACTTAGGGAAGGTACACAAAGACTAGCAGCAGAGTCTTTACATTTATAGTTGGCTGACAGACAGCAACGTGTCCACAAATACAAGATGCCTACTTTAATGGAATACATAGAAGCAGGTGAACGAATAGGTCTGAAAGGCAAAGAGTTACAGGAGTTTGCAGAAGCAAAATTGAAATAAGTTCAACACTGGGAAAGAGAGGAGAGACATAATGAACGCGAGGCAAAACGCCTACAGGAAGAGAAAGAGACACAATTGAAACTAGAAATGGAACAACAAAAACGCCTACAGGAAGTAAAGTTAGCTGAAATGGAAGCCAAGCGTCTACAGGAAGAGAGAGAGAGAGAGAGACAAATGAAAATAGAAATTGAGAAAGAAAAGCTCAAGAAGGAAACTGAAATTGAGTTGAAAAAATTAGAACTATCTTCGAAGGGTCAAAGTGAAGACAGCAGAAGACATTCGCAGTCGTCACAGAGAGTAAAATTGCCATATTCTACAGACCGGGACCATCTTGAATCTTATCTGGGAAGATTCGAAGCATCAGCGAAAGTGTTAGGTATTCCAGAGGGAGAATATGCGATGCGACTTGGCGAGTTTCTTACGGGTAAGGCCCTAGATACAATGTTTAATTTACCTGTGGAAGAAAGAAACAACTACACTATTTTGCGTCAACGTCTGCTTACAAAGTTCCAACTAACTGAGCATGGATATATAACAAAGTTTAGACAGTTAGGGCTAGAGACAAATCAAGATTTCACAGATTTTGTTAACACAGTAAAGAATACATTTAACAAATGGATGGAGCTTGCAGAAGTAGGAAAAGATTTTAATAAATTAGTGGACTTAGTGTTAAGAGACAAAGTTTTATCATCATGCAATACAAACTTAGTAGCTTTCTTTGAGGAACGTAAGCCAAAGGACATAGATACAATGTCACAGTTAGGGCAAAATTACATGACGGCACATCCAAACAGTTCTATTGGTAGAGAAATGAGTGAGGAAATAATCTGTGCAGCGTACACTAAACAGGACCAGAATCCAGTTATTAGACCAAGATCGAAAAGTGTGGACTCAGCACAGAGGTACGAGCAACAAGGACCTAAAGATAATGGTTTCCGTGGCAACTATGTTGGCAGGGCAGGACGGTACCCATATAAAAGAGGGAATTTCCAGAGACGTCCAAATAGTTATGCCGGATGTTGGAATTGTAGGAGCTGGAGACACAAAATGGCAGATTGTGATGCACAACCATCAGATGGACCAACGAACAACAATAAAATGGAGATCACTTGTTTTAAATGTGGGGAAAAGGGCCATTACAGTTTTGAATGTATGAGTGGGAAAACTGAGCATTCTAATGCAGTACAAGTTATTGAGACTATCAACAATGAAGATTGTAGTGGGTGCAAACCTCTTTTTGGTCAGCCAGTCTTAGTGTGTGGTCATACAGTGAAAGCAAGATCAGCAGTTCATGCAGGTGGAAACATGAAGATGCACCATGGATTCGTTAATGATAGGCCAGCATTAACAATTAGAGATTCCGGGTGTACGTCTATCGGAGTGAGAAAAAGTTTAGTGAACCCCTCGGAGTACAGAGGTGAAAAGATTAGATGCATAACATTTAATGGGACAGTAGAATTCTACCCATTAGCCGTGATAGCAGTAAAAACACCATATATCACAGGAAGAGTGGTAGCGTGTGTTCTAGACTTACCAGTGGCAGATTTGATCATCAGAAACGTGCCAGGAGTTAAAGATTGTACAGAAGAAGAAGTATTTTATTGGGACCAGAAACATAGTTTAAGTAGTAGCGAGGTAGGTACCAAAAGAAAACCTAAATTAGAGAGTATAGCTGAACAAGAAGAGGCACGTGAAGTAGACACCGAGGACAAGGATAGGACAGCTGAGCAGGTGAGAATGGATCTCAAATATAGCTGTAGGGAATCCCAGAGACAAGAGACTACTCTCGACAAATGTTTCCAAGGGTGTAGTAAAGTGAGACATAGACAGTCAAAGAAGGGTAGATGGTGCTTCGAGAGGAAGAACAATGTTCTCACTCACCGGTCTTCAGATAACGGAACTGCACAGAGGCAAGGAGTAGTACCCTTAGCACGTAGTGACCGATATACTAGATCAGTTCAGGATAGGGCATGTGCAGGGCACATAGGTATAATGCGTATGCAGCAGAGAGCAAGGTGC
This sequence comes from Cepaea nemoralis, assembly GCA_014155875.1. Classification (NCBI taxonomy): domain Eukaryota; kingdom Metazoa; phylum Mollusca; class Gastropoda; order Stylommatophora; family Helicidae; genus Cepaea; species Cepaea nemoralis. Next base: position 157,889 of record JACEFZ010004755.1, on the reverse strand, counting down.
CAGGGATATGGGCCAAGATTGAATAAAGTGTTCAGACTAAACAGAGACTCCAGTGTAACGGTACAATATGTAGATAGGAAAGTTAACTCAAGTCAAAAGAGTGTTCGCGACATCATGGACCCAGGGTTATGAATAACTTACAGATGGTGTAAATATATGGGCACCATGAGGAATGGGTACTAGAAAGGTAGATACATCATCGACAGAAATAGATGGAGGTTTGATGCAAGAAAAGAACCACCTGATACGGGGTCGGTACACAAATAGGTTGTGTCTTCTTGAGGATGTTAATAGACTTGCAAGTACACAGATATTATGTTCCCTATGATATGTTTATTATTATTATGTGAGATACTAGTCATGTATTGATGTGTGGGGAATAGGGGAGTGTACTATGAGCATTTGATGTATTATTTAGTGTGGTAGCTAGAGTAAGTTGGATTTATACTTACGACTACCCAGGCAATGTGTCTGGGTCACATATTTGATAAGTATTAGTCTCCCAACATTTGAAAACGATGTTTTCTTTTGAGGATGGGGTAGTGACACATGCCTGGGGTCATTGACATTAAGGAGAATGACCGTGCTAGTACATAAACAAGTGACCGGGCATGAGAAATAATAGATTAAAGTTAGAGACAGTAAGGTGAGTGACCCCAGTAGGGAGACTACGAGAAAAACAACCAGCCATGAGAAATAATGGTGAGGGTGAGTGCAGACCCCAGGGTGGATGGGGGGAGAGAGAGTTTAGTTCTGGGTGAAGTCAGAGGACTTGAGGACAGTTGATGTTTTAGCGCCGAGCGGATCGGTGGGCTAATACGTGGGAGCTTAGACTGACTGTGGGTCAGTTCTGTTGTAGTGTTGTTCTCCCAGTTGTGAATGCAGGCCTAAAACCCAGTGGGGGTTGGATAGTTAATAGAGGCCTGAACCCAGAGTGGGTTGAATAGTTAGTGGAGACTAGACCCAGTGTGTGGGTGTATTGTGTGAGGTCCAGCGGTGGATAGTAGCTGGATTAACTGTCTTATGGATTTGAGATGAAGCAGGCCGTGAGAAGACAGTGATGTGTACGTGTTAAATTGTGAGGAGGATATTTATATTCTATGGATTATATTGTTTCTGGATATATAAGGATGTTCCGTTTGTCCGTGTTCTTTCTGTATTAAAGGATTATGTGCGCCAACTCAATCTTGTTTAATGACTGATGGATGTGTATTACTGGGGTGAGTTGCATTGTGAGACAGTTAGATAGCTCAATTGACACACCAGGAGCATCGTTACCTAGACAACGACCATATCACGCACTTATCATCAAGAACTTCGTGATACTGGGGTTCTTTACTTTTGCTTTCGCTTCTGTTTCTTCACGGCGTTATAGATTCTAGAGGGTGTTTGTAAAGTCTCACTACAATTTGTATGTCGAAAAAATGTGAAAAATTATTTCTTCCGTGGATAACACCATTCTGTTTGGAGTGCATAGAATTATCCAGCAGACGACAGCTATTTTCTATATATTGCTTCACGGTGGAGTGAAGAACAAATTTTTTGATGACATCATGTACTTCATTTTTCACATTTTTTCTACATTCACGGTGTATTGAGACTTTACAAACACCCTGTAGTAAACGAATCTTTCTTCTTCTCTTCAGTACATCTCCCAATTTCATCTTGGGCATCCCCATGTAAACAGTTAAATCTTCTTTCGGCTTGCGCGTCTATCGAAGATTCATTTTTAACTGTAACTCTTCCTCGCCGATGCTTACATGGACTATTTATCAAATTTTAAACACATTTGACCACAAGTTGAAACATACAATCCAGAAATATTCTCCTGAAATAGATGTTTGCCATGTTTACGTCGCCATCCAAATAATATTTGCATAAGGAAGCTCTTATCTTTATCTCTGTGTTATCTCGATATGGGAAGTCTTATCTTTATATATGTGTCATCTCTATATGGGAAGTCTTATATTTCTCTCTGTGTCATCTCTATATGGGAAGTCTTATCTTAATCTCTGTGTCATATCTATATGGGAATTCTTATTTTTATCCCTGTGTCATCTCTACATGGCAATTCTTATCTTTATTTCTGTGCCATCTCTATATGGCAATTCTTATCTTTATCGCTGTGTCATATATATATATATATATATATATATATATATATATATATATATATATATATATATATATATATATATATATATATATATATATATATATATATATACATACATACATACATACATACATATTAAGGCTGCGGAAGTTAACGATTAATTAATCGATTAATCGTTAGTTGTTTTTAACGATTAATTTTTTTTTTTTACGATTAATCGAAAACTGTTCTCCCATCACTTATACAAATGAACCGGATGTCGAAAAATTGTCGGACATTTTAAACATAGTGCTGCAAACACAACCGAGTTGCAAAATTGTACTGAGTCACCATTGTGTGAGCTGCAGCAAGATGTACCAACAAGATGAAACAGTATGTTTATTATGCTACAGAGTCTTCTACAAGTCAGAGAAGCACTAACTGTCTACATGTCAGATGAAAAGAAGCAATACAAAGGTCCAAAACTGTCAGATTCAGATTGGGAGAACATTTCGAAATATGTTAGTTTTGGACTTATTCTGTCAGACCACGGTCCTGCTTGGCGGTCAAGATTATGTTTCATGTAGCTGTGTATTGCCACTGCTATCATTGTTGACAAAGCATATAACTGTACACGATGATGATCCGGGCTACATAGCTAAATATAAGGCAGCATCTATTAATGACTTCAATGAACGTTTAGCTAATATGACAAGTATTGAAATACTACAGATTGCAACAGCAATTGATCCACGCTACAAATACCTGAAGTGTTTGTCAAAAGATGCAAGAGAACGAACTTGGTCACGTATTGAACAACAAATAGCAGTTAATGTTCATGATGAGCAGATGGAGACAGCTGCAACGAATGATACTGACATTGACAATGAAACTATATGTGAACCAAATGATGAGAGTATTCAGCTAATTCAGTCTGAAATGGAGAAGACAGTTGCTGAATCGGTTGACCCTTTACAATGGTGGAAACTTAATGACATTGATATCCAAATGTCACAGCGCCAAACCAATGCACTTAGTTTGGTCTGTGACAGCCGTATGGTCCTGGCCACGCCGGAAATGCCACTTGAAACAAAGACCTGAGGCCATTTTTCCTTGTAGCAGCCAGCTCGGTGTGTGAAGGCAGGCGCTGGGGCCCTGTGTAGTTTTGTGGCCAGCCCGCTTTGAGACAAGATATGTGGGGTTTCCCATCTGTTCATCAGTGAACAACATATGTCAGAAGAAAAAGCCGTAAGTGTAAAATGTTTAATTTAATAAATATTTGTTAAATCACAGCACACTCCATGTTACCAGCTTGAAAAGTGTTGGCGTGGGAAAACTGATGTGTGTGAACAGAGTGTGTTAGGCGAGGTGGTAGGGACAAAGAAATATAAATAGATAATGTAGATGAGTATTACTAAAGTGAGCTGTTCTACAGATGTAACGTCCCTGAGGTTTTAGGAATATAACATTTAATACAGAGAGATGTAAGCAATCAGACGTGATGTGAAATATGTAGAATAGGTCATTGGTGGTGATTAAGTGTCATAGGGACTGATGTCATGTCATGCCAGCCATGCTGGTACAAGATTATTTTGTTGGGAATTATTTTACTTGGTTATCCTATGAAATTAATGTGTTACTGGCTAAAATAGATATGTGGGAGATTCACCAAAATATACAATGTGTGGGGTCATAAATTATAGTTAATGAAAAGACTGGAGTCATGCATAACTATGAATGCTTATGAGTAGGGGAAAATAACCATAATATATGTGTAATATTTATAACATGTGTAAAGCAGGGAAGAGTACTTACATGTCATATGTGGCAAAGATGGTTCAATGGTTAATATATGTAGTTAGAACATGACGGTAATAAATGGAAGTGTAGGAAATGTATTGAATTGTAGGGATGCTATGCAGATTAATAGCTACTGGGCGTAGGAAATAATGCACCTTAATACGCGGGGTGCGTATCAGCAATCATAATGTAATCATAGATGCGAATGAAGTGTGGCTTTACTGAGGGAGAACAGGCAGATGTATCTGGAACTGATATTGGTAAAGGGGTTTCTCATGTAGCATTGAGGTCTGGTGTCACATTTGTTACCAGAATGCAGTAATGTTTGTGTAGGTGTATCAAGTTGTTGATGGAATCAGTGACTGAGATTCTGTCTTAAGTTAAGCATAGCGGTTGTCGCACGGTGGGAAGAATGTGATTTAATGCTACGTACCACCTTTCGCAAATATATCCATATGCACTTGCTATGTGTCTAGTCACAAATAATAGTACACTGGTGTGGTTTGCATTCGACACCACTGGTTGTCATTAGTGTGTAATGATAATGACATAATATATATAGTACACCGGCTGCTATATTAGTACTGATATGCTGTTTCTGCCCATGAACATTGTTATGCTTTGATTCTGTCTCATATGAATGAGGCATTTTTGCCATTATTTTGTACTTTCCCTTGATACTATGGTATGTTTGTTTATGAACTGTCTTAGTGCGGCTTTAGAGTTCAATCGAATTCCTGTGTAATACATGTTTATCTTTAACTTTCTGTGAATGTCTGATTCTTCTGTGTGCAAGTGGTACCTTGTCACATTGTACAAATATGGTGGTTCCACACTGTATATGTGTCTGTTGCTTTTCATAGTTAGACGTGTTTTGCTTGTTGGTTGTTAGTTTGTAATGCTAATCAAATGCTGTAACTTGCATGATATCATATGAGTGCTGGTATTCTTCATGCAAACTTGGGCATTGTTGGGGTAGTTGTCCAGTGAAGCTCCTGTGTTGGAGCAACTCTATGTCTGATGGTGGTGGAGTCCATAATGTTGTGTATTGTTGTATAGGAGTAAAGCGTACTATCCGATGTGGGGCACCGGAGTACAACCTGTCGATATATGTTTAATAGTAGAGAAAAGAGTACGGTGTGTTAGAAAAACAGTTGCCGGTGTGCGTAACCATAGGGAGAGAATTGTAGAGCATTAGACTGGGGATATAATAGGTGGTGTTTGATTGTGGCTCTATCATGGACTGAATATTGATAGTGTTCTATGAACATGTGGTTTGTAGGGAATACTGTGTTGTTCTGTGTTACCGGTGACTTGGTACAAGTTAATGTATAAACTATTCTGCAAGGTGTAGACAGGGAACTGATTATGGGTTCCTTGGTAAATGTAGCCATTTTGGTATGTAGGGATGAAAGCCTAATTTACCAGAACAAAGATGTCATTCTGATGTGTGTTAACTAAAGCAGTGTTGAGATGTTGTGCTTGCCTACAATGTCTGATGTATGTTAACCAGAGCAATGATGAGATGTTGTTTGTATGCAATGTCTGTTATATGTTAACCAAATCAGTGTTGGGATGTTGTGTTTGCAATGGCTTATGTATGTACCCTGCTTTTTATAGCTATGTGTTTACAGCTGGACACATGAGATCAATCTTCCACTGCTTGTGTGTGTAGGAGCTGTGTGAGGTAGTTACATTGAACTGAAAACATTTATTATATGTTGGTTAATTCATAAGTTATATTGTATGTGCTCATTGCTTCATGTGTTTAATATGTTTTCTTTACAATGTTAATCAAAGATTGTGTTTTCCAATATTACAGGAGCGGCTGACTAGTTAGTGTCAGCAGGCCTGGGTTCTTGGTGGGATAGTAAATTGTGTCACAACTCTTTATTTATGTCGTGTCTTGGGGTTTATGTTGTGTAACCTATGTTCTTGTAGTGTCTTATTGTCATCTGTGTCAAAGTCCTTTATTGTATCATTCTACTCAGCTACTATTTGAAGCACCTGTGTTGTGGTACTTGGTGTACCCTGTTGTCTTAAGTTCTGGTGACTGAATAGGGGCCACCCTTGGTTGATGTTTGATATATGCAGTTGTCTGTTGTACCTGTAAGTGAACATCCCTTATTGAATGCTTTATTCAATGTGTTTGAACACAAATTGTCACCAAAATTTGTAGCAGTTGATAAATAAAGAGCTATTTTTGTACTGTTTTTGATTTGTTGGTTTGTCTCTTTTAGTTTTTACAACCACTATTTCTACCACAATCTAACACCTTAATTCATTGCTTGGGCTCTAACATGGTGTTTCCTGTGTGAACATCTATAAAATAGTTTCTGCCTCTGTCCAAGACCTCGTATATCTTCTTATCTAATTACTATCATCTTTTTGTGTCAGTTGAGGGCGGTGTGAGGTTCTCTCTCTTTTACTACTTCTCTTCTTTGGCCGTAACGAAGTCAGAACTACTCTCTACCTCTTAGCACCGTAGCGAAGGAAGCATCAGTCTTTATGATTGTCTCCCTTTGTCCTTTTCCCTCGACTACACAAAATTGGCATCCCTTGCCAAGACTATTCTGTGCATACCGGCAACCTCAGTTCCATGTGAACGATTGTTCAGCTCTGCTCTTTATATTGTTAATAAGGCGCGCTCGTCACTTGAACCAAATACTGTCAACATACTCGTCTGTTTACATAGTTGGTTATTAGATGACATATGAACAAAACAATCCAGTGTTATTTCGATTTTTACAAATACGACTATAATGTGAGTTATGTGACTATAAATGTTTTGCTTTAATCGAAATCAACGATTAATTCATCTTTAATTTTTCAAAAGTTAACTTAAATTTAAATTAATCTGTCGCAGCCCTAACACACACACACACACACACACACACACACACTTACACACACAGACACACCCCCTCACACACACACATACACACACACACACACACACATATATATATATATATATATATATATATATATATATATATATATATATATATATATATATATATATATATATATCTATATATATATATATCCTCATCTTTATCTCTGAGCCATCTCTATATGGAAATTCTTATCTTTATCTGTGTCATCTCTATATGATAATCATTATCTTTATTTCTGTCATCTCTCCCATCATATAATACTGTATATCTTGAAGTTGTTCAAAAGCCTCAACTGTTCGATTTGTGCATCTGTACTATGCCGGCGTCTTTGTCGAAAGGTTAGCGAACGCTATTCGCAATGCCGCATGCCCATTCATAGTCAGCTGCAGGCAATTTGGAAGCAGACCGAGGTGTGCTGGTTTTTACCAATGGCATATGCGTCGGTCGTTAAGTAAGCCATGGCAAATAATCGAACGTAACCCTGTCTTGTACATCACAAACAGCCAAAACATGTTGGGGTTGACTGCAACGTCCTGTAAATGACACGCAGCTAACTTAACCTTTAATCTTATATATAAAAGGCAATCTCCGTCTGTATGTCCGTATGTCCTTTATGCGTTCGCGAACGGCCCATCCGATTGAGATGAAATTTACTACACGTCTTCCTTTCATTGCAGCGCAGCCCACTGTGATATTTTTTTAGTGTGAAATCGGCTGCTTACCCAATATTATTTAATGTTCCATTTTTCATTGTAATTTCTATACACCGAGGGGACTTAACTCTGCAAAAGTTATTTCAAGGGGCATAACTTTTCTGTATAACGTATAGTCATATTGTGGCATCGTTTTCAAAGATTTATAAACTCTGTGTCCATAGTTATGTACCGGCATATGAGTTATAATAAATAATGATACAATCTTTAAGGCATTTTCAAAGTTTTCATAAAAATAATGCATAATGCATAACATTGTAACTCATCTTTTTATGCTTAAGAAGTTACTGTAGTCATGCAGGTGATTAGAAAGAGTTTTCATTAAAAATAATGGATGGTGTGTGGAAGGACATTCTTTTAAGTTACTTTTTTTGTTGTATGAATTTAATGAGACGCTACCCGCCAGGAGCTGGGCAAAGCCACGCCGGGTCAGATAGATAGACAGACCCACCTTTTCGCTGCAGTTGTCTACAGGCATATGCGTTAAAATCCTCCTCCTCCTCTCCCCTCCTCCTCCTCCTACCCTCTTCCTCTTCCCCTCCCCCTCCTCCCTCTCCCTCCTCCTCCCTCTTTCTCCTCCTCCTTCCTCCTCCTCCCTCTTCCTCCTACCTCCTCGCCCTCCTCCCTCCTCCTAATCACTCCTCTTCCTTCCTCCTCCCTTCTCCTCCTCTCTCCTCCCACTCCCTCCTCCCTCCTTCTATTTCTACGTCCTCCCCCTCACCCCTTCACCTCCTCATTCCCCTTCTCCTCCCTCTTCCTCCCTCCTCCTCCTACCTCCTCCCCCCTCCTCCTCCCTCTCCTCCTCCATCCTCCTCATCCCTTCTCCTCCTCCCACCTCATCCTCTCTCCTCCTCCCTCCTCCTCCCTCTACCTCCTCCCTCCTCCTCCCTCCACATCCCTCCTCCTCCTCCCTCTTCCTCCCTCCTCCCTCTCTTCCCTCCTCCTTCTCCCTCCACCTTCTCCCTCTTCCTCCTCCCTCCTCCCTCCTCCTAATTACTCCTCTTCCTTCCTCCTCCCTTCTCCTCCTCTCTCCTCCTACTCCCTCCTCCTCCCTCCTCCTCCTCCTACGTCTTCCCCCTCATCCCTCCTCCCCCTCCTCCTCTCTCCACCTCCCTCCTCCTCCCTCTTCCTCCTCCTCCCTCCTCATCCTTCCCCTCCTTCTCCTCCCTCATCCTTCTCCCTCTTCCTCCTCCCTCCTCCTCCCTCCGCCTCCTCCTCTCTCTCCTCCTCCCTCCTCCTCCATCTCCCTCCTCCTCCCTCCTCCTCCTCCCCCTGCGTTCTTCTCCTCCCTCCTTCTCCCTCCTCCTCCTTCTCCTTCCTCCTCCCTCTTCCTCCTCCCTCCTCCTCCCCCTCCCTCTTCCTCCTCCTACCCTCCTCCTCCTCCTCCTCGCTCCTCCTGCCTCCTCATCCTTCATCCTCCCTCCTCCTCTTTTCTCCTACCTCCTCCTCCTCTCTCCCCCTCCTAATCCCTCCTCCTCCCTCCTATTCCTCCCTACTCCTCCTCCTCCTTCCTCTTCCCTCCTTCTTCCTCCTCCCTCCTCCTCCCTTCTCCTACCTCCTCCTCCTCTCTCCTCTTCCTAATCCTTCCTCCTCCCTCCTCTTCCCTCCTCCTCCTCTCTCCGCCTATATCTTCCTCCCTCCTACTCCTCCCTCCTCCACCTCCCTCTTCCTCCTCCCAGCTCCTACTCCTCCTTTTCCTTCTTCTGCTGATGCTGCTGCCGCCGCTCCATTTACCCAAGTAATTGTTGGGGAAGATGTAAAGATCTTTCAAGTGCTCTTTCTAATGCTTTTTGTAAGTTGGTCTTCGTTTATCTAAGGTTGTTCTAACTGCAACCAATAAATGATTAGACAGACAGGCAAACAGACAGACAGACAGAGAGGGAGGAACGGACAGACAGACCAGACAGACAGACAGACAGACAGACAGACAGACAGACAGACAGACAGTCGGGAATGGGAACTTATATGACTACTTATATGAATTAAATGAGATGCTCGCCATCAGGAGCTGGGCGAAGCCGGGCCGGGACAGACAGACAGACAGACATATAGACAGACAGACAGATAGATAGTCGGGAACGGGAACGGGAGCTTATATGACTACTTATATGAATTAAATGAGATGCTCCACACCAGGAGTTGGTTGATGCCGGGCCGGGTCAGACAGACAGACAGACAGACAGACAGACAGACAGACAGACAGACAGACAGACAGACAGACAGACAGACAGACAGACGGTAACGGGAACGAGAACTTATATGAATACTTATATGAATTAAATTAGATGCTCCCCACCAGGGACTGGGCGAAGCCGGGCCGGGTCAGCTAGTGTATATATATATATAGATCACTTATTGGCGAAATTAGACGTAGTCAGTCAACAAGTTTTGGTCACGTTATGAGAAGAAATAAATTGGAGAACTTGGTGACAACTTGCAAGATCGGGGGAAAGAAAACAAGGACGGGCGGTGGGGGGGGGGGGGGGGGTTAAATATCTAGATGGCTTGGCCACGTTGTATGGTCGAGACAAGAACACTGAGCTGATCCACGACTCTGGTGATCGAGTGAGATGGCGAGACATGACCGCCCACGCTTACAGCCATGGCACATAATGAATGCATATATAGATCAAGTTAGAGGTTAGGATTTCTTCGAAAGCAGCATGCATTCAGATTTCCTAAACACGTAACTATAATTCATTCATCTCTTTCTCCTCCTCCACACTGCCTAGATCTTTTCGCGTGTGGCACTTTTCTCATTACAACGCACGGAAGTTACGATGGCAGAATGGGTAAGAGCGCTCGTTCTTAAACATCCGGTATGCTGATGACGAGGTAGCGGGTTAAACACCTATATCGGTCAGTAGGATTAAAATGTTCACTTCTCGTCCTTGACTTTGGGGGCTTAAATTACAAGAACCTCTTAAATCGGAGTGGGTTTTCCTGATGGCGAGGGACACTGATAACAAGGAAAGCTAATCCACACGCAAATCTCAGTCCAATGCACTAGAAGCTGTAGTAGGTGTATGGACTACACTTAAGTTCAAAGCGAGGGAACGCAACAGAAAAAAAAAGAAGAAGAAAAATATTACAACGAACAATGAAAATTTGGATGGGAACCGTGTAGACATCAAGGCCAGAATAACTAATATTCTACATCAAATAAGTGAACAGATATATCGCGGCGCAGTAGAACGGACTGTAGGAAATTAGACGCCGTTCGGAACCGGAGATCCATAAATAATATATACAGTAATTACGAACATGTGTGAAAGGGTGACAAGAGGAGCACAGATAGCTAGAGAATTGATCATTATCATCATGTGATCTGCCAGTTGGCGTAGGCGTTCATGTCTCTCCTCATACGTCAGTCGTTGGTGTTCTCGATCAACTCTGTTGTTTCGAGTTAAAAATCTATCCAAAGTATTTCAGGATCTTCGCCGGTGCTACGGAGTTCGTGCATTGAGCTGAGATTCTCCTGACTCATGCTTTAGTTAGTAGTAGAACGGAGCACTTATGGGTTATACCCGTGGGCCGTGATGTTGATCCGTCGACTAAACTCTGCTGATAGTATTCCTAAATGCCACCATATCAGTCCATCTAGCATCATTTCTCTTGGTCTGCCTCCACCTCTTTTCGCACTGATCTTTTCAATTGTCGCTATGTTTTTAAATTCCTTTCTTCTCATCACATTACAAAGAGAAAGCTGTTTGTCTCTGTCTTATTGTATGTAATATTCTAGTTTCAGACAATTGATGGCAATAATGATATCCATTTTCTGAACTTTTTGAACTACAAAAGTCACAATATTTATTTAAAATCATCAAATGTTTGTAAAACATCATACTTCAGGTTAACAGACTGCTGGTATATGATTTCTCATATCCCTGCAATCATTACAATAGTTTGTAACTACTTTCTTCTGGCAATATTGAAAACTGTCTTCTATTTATCTCACAGTGATTGTATTTTGTCCTCGGAGTTTAACTCATTAAAACCACCATCTGTTTATCTCACAATGTTTATATTTTCTCCTTGGAGTTTAACCCATTGAAACCGCCATCTGTTTCTCTCACAATATTTGTATTTTGTCCTCGGAGATTAACTCCTTGATACTGTCATCTCTTCATCTCAGTGTTTGAATTTTGTCCTTGGAGTTTAACTCTATGCTACCAATGCCAAACCTGGACAATGACCAACAAAAAGAGAAAAGTAAAATCACAACAGAAATGAGCTTCCTGGGAAGAATATTCAAATTATAAAGAAGAGAGAAAGCCAGAAATGAAACCCAAAAAAAATCAGGACTAAAGTTAGGGTTATAGCAGTGCTAGATTTCATCAAAAAACAGCAGGTTAAATGGTTTGGCCATGCAAGCAGGTTACCAGCTAACAGTATGCCACAAGAATCAACAATGTACAGACCAGGCGGAAGCAGAGGAAGAGGCCGACCACGTAAACGATGGCCAGACAGTCCATGGGAATCTCGATATATGAAGCCCATAAACCGGCATTCTCCCGCTGTTTATGCTTCACCTCGACACCGCAAGGTACATGATGAATAAGATGAGATGAGATGAGTTTAACTCATTGAAACTGTCACCTGTGCATCTCACAGTGTCTGTATTTTGTCATCGGAGTTTGACTTTCTCAAGATGTTCAATGTCTCTGAGTACCGTCTCGCTGTAAATGTTGTGAATGAATCACCGAAAAACGAGAAGTAGATTGTGAGCTTTACTAAAGCACGACTACAAGAAACAAAATGGACGTTGCGGCCAAAGCCTTCGTCAGCACAGAACATACAAACAAAAATAGACTAACAAATACACGAAAGACACTACATGAAAGTATTAATTTCACTTATCTGTTTTCTTGCTTGCGCGGCTATCCGTGAATGGAATAAACCGGATGTAATGGTTAACAGGGTCAACTGACTAAAGGTCAGTAAAGCCAGAAGCTCGGGGATTGGCTGAGACAACCGGTGAGGGAACCTGCGCTGGGGGGATGGGGGTGCGCCATGAGAGCGAAAAGGGAAAATATGGATAGGTAGAGCACTGTAGCCGACTCTGTGGCGATGTAACGGATGCAGTTCGCAATTCCGCACGCCAAGCTCGAAACAACGATGCGGGCGATTTGGATGCAGACCCCACGCATTTGCCATCATAAAATAGCGCAAGTGCCGGTTGTTCAGAAAGCAGTGATAAGCGACTGAACGTAAACTACCCGGGAAGTCACAGAAGGCAAAGATAATGCTGGCGTTGACTACAACGTCCTGTGAAGGACATGCAACTGGCTTATAAGGAGACTATACGACTACGGGGATGGGAGGGGGCAGGGGGCGTTAGGGACTTAAATAAAACTGTGTTGGATATTGAGGCCGTGAGGGGAGAGTGAACCCAACTGGAATTTTCTTGTTAACCGCTGTAAATGTTGAAAGTCAGAGTCTATAGCTAATGGGTTAGCGAACGCAGTTTCATCATTCTCCGACACACCGAGTCGAAGGTTCAGCTGCCGATATTTTGAATATGATAACACAAATCACATTATGATATAGAGATGAACCTAGCAAAAACTCAGAAAAGCCATAATAGCCCAGTTATTGTAATCTTATTCTGCAGCCACCTGGTATAAACGTGAATGGTTTTCAAATGGGAATTAATACCTGCAGCTACAGATGACGTAGATACCTAAGGATTTATCACGTCTCGGCCTTCCACTTATTTTCAATAGTAGCCATTGACGACTTATGCGTATTCAGTCCGCGCAAACTTTGGCTAGTTCCGGGGCTAAACGGCCATTGCTAAATGGCCAAATTATCCTCTTACGCCTTTGGGCCTTGTCCATTATCTTTTCCATTATCACGTTTCAGAGTGAAAGGCATGACTCATTAATCTGACAGATCTCAGAGTCGCATTCTATTGTGTGTTTTTTTGTGGGTTTTTTTTATTTCTTGAGACATGGCATGACTCATTAATTTGATAGTTCTCAGACTGCAGCCACTTTAGTAAAAATTTTCTAAATTGCTTTTAATTCTGCAACCTGCATAGTTGGATACATCTTGAATAAAACAAATACAACAGTACCTTATTCATCTGTGTAGGTCTAAGCCGAGATATTGATGTTTGTATGTCAGTTATATAATTTAATTTGAACAAAGAGGAAAATACAATTTGAGAACGTTGATAAATTGTGCACTTAAATCATTGTTTTTTAACACTTATACCAATGTCCCTTTCTTATTTCTGAACAAAGACTAGCAACCATCTATCTTTGTATTAGTGACAATGAAACCTAATTAAGTAAACAATATTTTTTTTAAATATTATATCACTTAATCACGTTAATATTCACAATTATTTATTGTTTTGCGTATCCTTTACAGGACATCGCTGTCAACAGCAGCATCTTTCAGCTGATTGTTGATGGTCTTGGCAAGATTACGCTCAGTAGTTTGCTAATGCTTTATGCGCGGCCGGCTCATTTATCCCGCAAGTCACAATGGCTATCCGTTGATATAAATGGAACACAATAATTTGATATTATGATTATTTAGAACAAAAACACAATGCATAGGAAACCATACGTTTTTTGGTTTTTTTTTCAATTTGGAGATTAGTGAGTGGAATATAAAGGTGATATTGTCATTGCAATTTGTGAAGGCCGGTCTTCGTGGCAAAAGGATTACGGTCGTAATTCGTACACCTGTATACCCGCATTCGAAACACTGATGCGCGCGATTTGACAGCAGACCGCGTTGCGTTGGTTTCGCGTTGGCATCGGTGCCAGTCGTTCAGAAAGCAATAGCAAACTGCTTAACGTAAACTTGCCAAGAGATAACAACAGCAGAAATGCTGGTGATGACTGCGATGTCCTATAAAGGATCTGCAAAAAAACAACAACAACAACAAACACATAAAATTTGTAATGTTCAAACCTGACTAAGAAGTTCAAAATGGCCGCAAATTAATGTTTCAAGTCGTTAAATCTTGATATATTAATTAATAATTGAGAAAACCAAGCTGACCATATATTTGATTTGTGCGGGATGATAAACCGAGCATAGAGGTCATATTGCCTCTTTAATCTTAAATATTGCGACCTGCTTACGACGTTCAAAATGGCCGCCAATTAATGTTTATAGTTATTAATCCCTGATATATTTATTAATAATAAAGCAGACCATATATTTGTTTTTAACGGACTCATAAACTGAACGTAAAGGTCACATTATCACTGTAATCATAAATGTATAGACCTGCATAATAGTTCATAATGACTGCCTATTAATGTTTCAAATAATTAATCTCTGAAATGTTAATTAATATTTGAGCAAACTGTCTGGTCCGTACATTTTTTTGGGGCGGGTTTGTAAAATGAATCTATAGGCCAAACAGTCACTTTAATATTAAATATTCTGCCCTGCTTAAACATTCCGAATTGTATTAGTTTAGTTTAGTCGATGGATCAACATCACGGCACACGGGTGTAACCGATAAGTGCTCCATTCTACTCCTAACTCAAGCCTGAGTCCGGAGAAACTCAGCTCAGTGCACGAACTCCGCAGCACCGGCGAGGATCCTGAAATATTTTGGGTAGATTTTTAACTCGAAATTTTGCCCGGGCAACGCCTTTGGGCTACTCTTTTTCGATTTCTAACTGCCAATGGATTTTTTACGTGCGCAACAATACACACGGCCGAGCAATCTCACTAACTAGAGACTAGAGGAAATTTTATTACTATAAGTCCACGTGAAAAAAGCCTCGTCCTCACCGGGGCTTGGAACCGGGACCTCCAACACTCGAGGCGGACACCTTACCTCGAGACCACTCAGCTCCCGTCTGCTTTAACAGGCCACAGCTGATAAATCGGTCAGGCGCTGTTACACAAACATGCATTGATTGACACTGTAGTCGCTGAGAATATCCATCCATCATGTGCCATGCCGGTAAGCGTGGGCGGTCATGTTCTGCCATCTCACTCGATCACCAGAGTCGTGGATCAGCTCCGTGTTCCTGTCTCGACCATGCCATGTGGCCAATCCATCCAGGTATTTACTTCTCGGTCTTCTCCCTTGGTCTCTTCCCTTCGATCTTGCCAGTTGTCACCAAGTTCTCCAAGTCATTCTTCTCATAACATGCCCAAACAATTGTGACTGTCTACGTCTAATGATCTCTAATCAGTTTACGATCTTCATTTGTCTCTTGAAGGACTTGCTCAATTGGTTTTTCTGTCCGTCCATGGTATTCTTTGCATTCTCCTCAGAAACCACATTTCCATAGCCATCAGCTGTTTTTCAGCTTGACTGTATACAAACAGTCAAAATTTTTTGGACATGTTATGAGAAGAAATGGATTGGAGAACTTAGTGACAACTGGCAAGATCGAGGGGAACAGACCAAGAGGAAGACCGAGAGGAAAATACCTGGATGGCTTGGCCACATGGCATGGACGAGACAGGAACACTGAGCTGATCCACGACACTGGTGATCGAGTGAAATGGCGAGTCATGACCGCCCACGCTTTCCGGCATGGCACATGATTGATTGATTGATTGTATACAAATGCATAGGTTCTATGTAGCACCTCAACACTCTTTTTCTCGTTTCAATTGATATCTTTTTATTGGTCAGTATGTTTTTCATCTTGCAAAAGGCTACCTTCGCAATGGCAATTCTTGTTCTAATCTCTTCAAGGCATCTCCCATCAGATGTTATGACTGTGCCGAGTTAACAGTATCGATTCACTTGTTTGAGAATATGCCCATCTACTCGTATATCACATTGTGGTATGTCTTTCTTCCCAGTGACGACCATAATCTGTGTCTTCTTAATATTCAATTCTGACCCTACTTGTTCACTGTGTGCAACACCCGCATCTACTAAATTTTGAAGTTCCTGTTCAGTGTCTGCAATCAAGACTGTATCATCTGCATATCTAATATTATTGATGTATCTTCCCCCAATGTTGATTCCTTCCTTACCTACTATATTTCTGAATATGAGAATATACCTTAACAAAATAACATGGTCATCGCTGAATTATGACGGGGAAAACAGCTATTTCCTGCCATTGAAATATTACATTACAGCACGCGATTTTTATAATTACAGTTTTGGTTGTTGTTGTTAATTTTAGTAGTCAAAACCTACAACATATACGCAAAATGGATGCTTAATTGAATAATACATAATAGAACAATGTATATCGTCTATATAAAACGGGATTAACGAGTCTGCTAACGTCGTATAAAGACAATCCAGATCTTCGGGTAACAATACAATATTTTAAGTTGGAAAGTGTAGTCTCTTGTGCAATGGAAGGAAACAAACAATGCCTAGTAATCGGTTTCTGATTTATCGCGAGCTTGAAATGATCAGGGAATTTAACATCATTAGTAAGCAAACTCCGCTCGTATGGGAGACGCAAAAAAGGTAGTCGAATAGTGCAACGCCTCTTTTCAGATCCAGTGATTTAATCGGATACCCAAAGGATTTCAGAGCCACATTGTATTATTATTTTGTTTTAAATTTCTGCACAATATAGAACCCCAGTTTTAATAATTTTTTTCCGCATATCCTTTACAGGACATCGTTGTCAACACTCAGCATCTTACCGCTGTCATTGATTTCTTGGCAAGATTACGCTCAGTAGTTTGCCATTGCTTTCTGAGCGACAGGCTCACTTATCCCGTAAGTTACCAACGCGGCGAGAACCACTTCCAATTCTCGCGCGCTGCGTTACCCCACGTGGATAAACGGGATTACGGAGAAAGTCGTGTAAATCCTCGGCCAGGGAGACCAGTTGTAATATATTATGTACTACTAAACTGGAAATCCCGATATTTTAGTGGCCTAGACGTTCGCTTACCAGACCCAGGGTTCCAATCCACATTGGGGGAGGTGTTTTTTTTTTAATTGACCTGGACATCCAGGTCATCCTGGCCTAAAATGTCATACAAAGATCTTGGAAATGTCTTGGAAAGGTCTTGGAAATGTCTTGGAAATGTCATGGAAATGTCTTGGAAAGTAAAGGCTACATTACAAACCGAGTTCCGATTGGTCTATAAGAATTTAATTATAGCACCGTTTGGGTTCTCCTTATAAATGGAATAGTAAGGTGTCTCCTTCCCTCCGATAGCCTACGGGACACCCTTGGGCAAGGTGGAGTACCCGTTTAGCCTCCCGATCATGGTTACGTGAAGCCATGTGTGCAGGTGGTGGACGAAGTTGAAGAGCAGCCAACAGATAGTTGTAGGTCATGATCTCCAATTTTACGACGGTAAGCAGAGGATTTCTTTTTGGAGACCATGGCTACGGTCATCTATCAATATGGCGACTGTGGATAATGAAAACAATGGCAAACTACCTTCTTTACAGATGCCATGATAGTTATGTTTTTGTGTAATAGAGAATCAGTAAAACGGCGTAAATGGGTGCTCCATAGGAGCTACCTTACCCGGTAGGGGATGTGCACCAGGTGACTCCAAACTGTCAGCAACCGACTGAATGCAAAAGATTAACAACATTTAAAATGGACAGGGGGAGCGTAAGAACTGAGACTGGGGATGAAATACTCGATAAAATCAAGCAAAACATAAGAAGACTGAATATAAATATTGTAGGTATATGTGAGACCAGATGGAAAGGAATGGGCATGATTAAAATCCGCGTAATATAACGGACAGACGAAATTTAAAAAAAAAAAAACCAACAACAAAAACAAAACCAAAAAAAACAACAACAACAACAGCGATGTGTAGCACTTATAATGGATATGGAAAGATCACAATCTATCAAATGATACTGGAATATATCAAACAGAATAGTTTTGGTAAAGTTAAGTGTCAGACCTTTTGATCTCAACATCATTCAAGTTTAGGCACTGACAACAGACAGCAGTTATGACAGCATCGATGCATTTTATATTACTTTGGAGAATTTTAAACTAATGTTAATTGCATATCCTTTACAGGACGTCACAATCAGCTCCATATTTTTTTTAGTGTGTGTAATTTCTTGGCAAGTTTACGTTCAGTAGTTTGCTATTGCTTACTGAACGACCGGCACACAAACTATTGTATGAATACCAACGCAAGGCGGTCTGTTGTCAAATCGCCCGGAGCTGTGTTTCGAACGCGGTATGTGGGATTACGAATTGCGTCCGTAACTACTTCGCCACTGAGCGGGCTGATTTGGAGAATACCTTCAAGAAATGCATGTATCCAGAATTAAATATCATAATGGGTGACTTTAATGCTAAAGTTGGAAACAGGACGGATGCATAGCAGGCAAGTATGGATTAGTCGAACACAATTAAAGAGGTTGCAGACTTGTACAGTGGGCAAAAGCGCACAACATGATTATTGGAAACACCTGGTATCAACAAGATCCAAGGAGATTATGGACATAGAGGCGTCCTGACCATAAGCTCAGAATCCAGATTGATTACATCCTCATCAACAGAAGATTTCGAAATGCTAAAACGTCGTAAAAAACTATACCTAGCGCAGAATGCTACAGCGACCATAGATTAGTCATTAGCAATATGCATATACAATTAAAGAAGGTTAAATATACACTAAGAACACACACAATTTGATCAACGTACACTGAAGAGTGAGGAGAATCCTGGCCAAGGGGGTAACGACATTGTTCGTAATCCCGTATATCCACGTGGGGAATGCAGCAGCTGCGAGAATCGGCAGCAGTACGCGCCGCGCTGGTAACTTACCGGGGTATGTGAGCCGGTCGTTCAGAAAGCAATGGCAAACTACTGAACGTAAAACTTGCTAGTACATCAACAGCAGCTGGAAAATGCTGGTGTTGACTGCAAAGTCCCGCAATTGATATGCAACATAAAAGAAAGTAAAGAACAAATCTTTTGCAATGTCCAATCTGGATATTCAATTTCAAGATGTCAGTGACTAATGCGAAATATTAAAGAAAGCAGTCAGCCATGCTGCAGAAACAACTATCCCAACAATAAAAATGATGGACGTAAGAAATTAATGACGAAAGAAATTTTAAAACTAATGGAAATAAGAAGAAACATCACAAATAACCACGTAGAATGTTAAGAGATTCACATGAAAATTGTGAAATTGTGCAAGTAGGCAAAAGAAACATGGCTTGGGGGAAATTACAGGGAAATTTGACAACCAACACAGTACTCGGAATACCAAATTAATGCACAAAAGAATTAATGACATCATTAAGAAATGAACACACACATCAACAGGTTGCCTTAAAACAAAGATGACGAAATCATAAAAGAAAAAGATCACATTTTAAATGCATGTTCAGATTGTGTGTCAGATCTTTATAGCGATACAAGCACGGGCGGGTATAATATTATGAATAATAATGAAGGACCATCAATATTAAAGTTGGAAGTTGAGAATGCCCTTAACCATATGAAAACTCGCAATCCCAGGGTCCAGACAACATCACAAGACATGGTGTCGCGCCGGTCCTTTGCTTTCCGTGATTGTATTTTGCAAATCTGCCCTGTACGTCGATTTCTTCATATTGTTTACATTTCCATATCTTTATCGCAGTTTAACTAATTGTATTCATACCTTAAGTTTGGTTTTCAAGACACGCTGAAGTTAAGAAAGATTTTTTTCTATTAAATAATCAATTTCAGCGACAATGTACTTAGAATGTCAGTCAAAATATTATGTTATCCACTTCATATGCTGTATAATTGCAGAATGGACTTGACGAGATTTGAGTCAGATCTTTGTCAGATATAATTAAGCTAGTGTATAACAGTAGACAGTACTACTACCTGCTTTCTGTTAGTGTGGAATTCTGGAAGCGCTCACTAAATCTGACACACCACATCGTGCCATCGGCTTCTGGCGGAGGAGGACAATTGGGAGGGTACAAGTCTCATACTGGTGCGAGGATGTTCAATCTAAAGACCAAATGTATGGCAGGGCAGACCTGGCCCTACGCCTTGGTCGGCAACAGGTTTAGAACCGAACCTCCGACAGGCGGACATTTAGAGCATTGCTTTGCTGATCCGGGAGCTTCTGCGGCTTGTCTTGTTCCCGACTTATTGGTGTTACTTTTCCTCTGGAGTAAACTAGATAGGCCAAGAGAGGTATCATTATGCTTGGGCAACACATGGTCTCTAAGTTCAGCCAGACTGTGTGATATGTAGAGAAATAACTCCATTTTACAAACTATCACCTATCAAGACAGCAATGTACCATTAATGCACTTGACGAAATGCAGCGTGATATGCCAGGTAAGGCATTGTCCAATACTTTATTTACGGCGTCTTTGTTTAACTAATCACCAAAATAACCCTCAAAAAACAAGAAAAAGGAAATGGAACTTTTAGTCAAAAAGCATTGAACTTCTCTTTATCCCAAGCTCAACAAATGAGGGATACAAGTAAACAATTTTGGTGCAGATCAACAAATGGGATCTAAACAGGCATCCAATAAACAATCTCATCCCTCATAGTGCCATTATAAGCTGACGGAGTAGCAACAAGATGTATTTGCGCTATAAAGGCACTGCCAGTTAAATAAATTAATATTAAGGTGTTATTACAAACGCTGGTCTTACTCAACAATGGAATAATCGAATAACTTATCTAAATTATTCGTCGAAGTTTCTCAATGAATATTCGGCCGATCTTCAAATATTTGCTCAGATTGCAAATCTACTGGCAAGATGGCCTGTGTTTTCATCCTTTTCATCTTTCTGGTCTTTCTCTTCTTCTATTTTTCTTCTTTCATTCGTTTGAAGTGTGCTGTCTATAACTGCAATGTTGTCTCTTGTATAAATGTTGTTGTCTTTTTTAGTTCATTCAGTGGTCCATAGAGTTTATCTTCCACTGTTGTTTCCCTAAGCCAGACGATTTGTCTAGATATTTCGTAGTATGTGTTCTGCTGTCTGCGGTGTTAATCCACATGTGCACATAGCTGATTCGCCAATCTTTAATATTGCATATTCGTATAGTGAGGAGTTAATTTGTATACAATGCGTAATCTTATACTATAAAAGGCGATCTCCGTCTGTCTGTCTGTCTGTATGTCCCTATGTCCTTTATGCGCTCGCGAACGGCCCATCCGATTGAGATGAAATTTTCTACACGTCTTCCTTTCATTCCAGCGCAGCCCACTGTCATATTTTTTTAGTGTGAAATCGGCTGCTTACCCAATATTATTTCATTTTTCATTTTTCATTATAATTTCATATATCTCAGGGGACTTAACTCTGTAAAAGTTATTTCAAGGGGCATAACTTTTCTGTATAACTTATAGTCATATTGTGGCATCGTTTTCAAAGATTTATAAACTCTTTGTCCATAGTTATGTACCGGCATATGAGTTATAATAAATAATGATACAATCTGTAAGGCATTTTCAAAGTTTTCATAAAAATAATGCATAATGCATAACATTGTAACTCATCTTTTTTTGCTTAAAGAATGAATAAATAATAGTTACCTTATCTCTATCAAGTTTGAAGATTTTATATTTCTTTACACTGTCGCCAACTCTAAGAAGACATGGAACAACTTCAGCCATTATTAAATCTACAGGCATATGCGTTATATTCCTCCTCCTCCTCCTCTCCCCCTCCTCCACCTCCTACCCTCTTCCTCTTCTCCTCCCCCTCCTCCCTCTCCCTCCTCCATCCTCCTCTTCTCTCTTTCTCCTCCTCCTCCCTCCTCCTCCCTCTTCCTCCTCCCAGCTCCTACTCCTCCTTTTTCTTCTTCTTCTGCTGCTGCTGCCGCTGCTCCATTTACCCAAGTTAATTGTTGGGGAAGATGTAAAGATCTTTCAAGTGCTCTTTCTAATGCTTTTTGTAAGTTGGTCTTCGTTTATCTAAGGTTGTTCTAACTGCAACCAATAAATGATTAGACAGACAGACAGACAGACAGACAGACAGACAGACAGACAGACAGACAGACAGACAGACAGATAGTCGGTAACGGGAACGGGAACTTATATGACTACTTATATGAATTAAATGAGATGCTCCCCATCAGGGGCTGGGCGAAGCCGGGCCGGATCAGACATATAGACAGACAGATAGACAGACAGATAGACAGATAGATAGTCGGGAACGGGAACGTGAGCTTATATGACTACTTATATGAATTAAATGAGATGCTCCACACCAGGAGCTGGGCGATGCCGGGCCGGGTCAGACAGACAGACAGACAGACAGACAGACAGACAGACAGACAGACAGATAGTCGGTAACGGGAACGGGAACTTATATGACTACTTATATGAATTAAATGAGATGCTCCCCACCAAGGACTGGGCGATGCCGGGCCGGGTCAGACAGACAGACAGACAGACAGACAGACAGACAGACAGACAGACAGACAGACAGACAGACAGACAGACAGTCGGTAACGGGAACGGGAACTTATATGACTACTTATATGAATTAAATGAGATGCTCCCCACCAAGGACTGGGCGAAGCCGGGCCGGGTCAGCTAGTCTTATATATAAAAGGCCATCTCCATCCGTATGTCCTTTATGCGTTCGCGAACGGCCCATCCGATTGAGATGAAATTTTCTACACGTCTTCCTTTCACTCCAGCGCAGCCAACTGTGATATTTTTTTAGTGTGAAATCGGCTGCTTACTGAATATTATTTAATTTTCCATTTTTCATTATAATTTCAATACAGCAAGGGGACTTAACTCTGTAAAAGTTATTTCAAGGGGCATAACTTTTAATAACTTTTCTGTATAACTTATAGTCATATTGTGGCATCGTTTTCAAAGATTTATAAACTCTGTGTCTATAGTTATGTACCGGCATATGAGTTATAATAAATAATGATACAATCTTTAAGGCATTTTCAAATTTTTCATAAAAATAATGCACAATGCATAACATTGTAACTCATCTTTTTATGCTTAAGAAGTTACTGTAGTCATGCAGGTGATTAGAAAGAGTTTTCATTAAAAATAATGGATGGTGTGTGGAAGGACATTCTTTTAAGTTACTTTTTTTGTTGTATGAATTTAATGAGACGCTACCCGCCAGGAGCTGGGCAAAGCCACGCCGGGTCAGATAGATAGACAGACACACCTTTTCGCTGCAGTTGTCTACAGGCATATTCGTTAAACTCCTCCTACACCTCTCCCCTCGCTCCTCCTGCCTCCTCCTCCTGCCTCCTCATCCTTCCTCCTCCTCCCTTCTCCTACCTCCTCCTCCTCTCTCCTCCTCCTCCCTCCTATTCCTCCCTACTCCTCCTCCTCCTTCCTCCTCCCTCCTCTTCCCTCCTCCTCCCTTCTCCTCCTCTCACCTCCTCCTAATCCCTCCTCCTCCCTCCTATTCCTCCCTACTCCTCCTCCTCCTCCTTCCCCCTCCCTCCTCTTCCCTCCTCCTCCTCTCTCCGCCTATCTCTTCCTCCCTCCTACTCCTCCCTCCTCCACCCCCCTCTTCCTCCTCCCAGCTCCTACTCCTCCTTTTTCTTCTTCTGCTGCTGCTGCCGCCGCTCCATTTACCCAAGTTAATTGTTGGGGAAGATGTAAAGATCTTTCAAGTGCTCTTTCTAATGCTTTTTGTAAGTTGGTCTTCGTTTATCTAAGGTTGTTCTAACTGCAACCAATAAATGATTAGACAGACAGGCAGACAGGCAGACAGACAGACAGACAGACAGACAGACAGACAGACAGACAGACAGACAGACAGACAGACAGACAGAGACAGACAGACAGTCGGGAACGGGAACTTATATGACTACTTATATGAATTAAATGAGATGCTCGCCATCAGGAACTGGGCGAAGCCGGGCCGGATCAGACAGACAGACAGACAGACATATAGACAGACAGATAGACAGATAGATAGTCGGGAACGGGAACGGGAGCTTATATGACTACTTATATGAATTAAATGAGATGCTCCACACCAGGAGTTGGGCGATGCCGGGCCGGGTCAGACAAACAGACAGACAGACAGAAAGACAGACAGACAGACAGTCGGTAACGGGAACGAGAACTTATATGACTACTTATATGAATTAAATGAGATGCTCCCGACCAGGGACTGGGCGAAGCCGGGCCGGGTCAGCTAGTAGCCTATAAATATAAAGTACCGCACATTTTATGGTAATGTACTCTGAGTTCTTGTTCCCGTGACATGTCACTGTGGATACGAAGGTATTGAACATGTTCTTATTGTAATGTTGGGGTTGAGTTTAGTCAAACCCCGACATCACAACACTCTGGACATACCCATACGTGCCCCGTCCTCATCTTCAACGACCAGAGAAGAGTCCCAATGTTAATGGTACCAGTTTCAGTCTGATTGTGTGTCCGTCTGGTCTTTCAGGGATTACGAGCTCCAGCATGAGAATGGAGGTGGAGGCAGTAACAGCGGCATTCCGGTGGCTAGAGGAGACCACTGCAACACACGTTTAATTCATTACGGATTCAAAGAGTATGCTTAGTAAGGTGGAGAAAGGAATTTTTCGTGTGGAATGGCTCTCGTCGCTTCAGAGGTCACAGATTGTGAGAATTGTATGGATATTTTTCCCTGGCCATGCGGGGGTACGGGGGAATGAACAGGCAGACAGGCAGACAGACAGACAGACAGACAGACAGACAGACAGACAGACAGACAGACAGACAGACAGACAGAGACAGACAGACAGTCGGGAACGGGAACTTATATGACTACTTATATGAATTAAATGAGATGCTCCCCATCAGGGGCTGGGCGGAGCCGGGCCGGATCAGACATATAGACAGACAGATAGACAGACAGATAGACAGATAGATAGTCGGGAACGGGAACGTGAGCTTATATGACTACTTATATGAATTAAATGAGATGCTCCACACCAGGAGCTGGGCGATGCCGGGCCGGGTCAGACAGACAGACAGACAGACAGACAGACAGACAGACAGACAGACAGACAGATAGTCGGTAACGGGAACGGGAACTTATATGACTACTTATATGAATTAAATGAGATGCTCCCCACCAAGGACTGGGTGATGCCGGGCCGGGTTAGACAGACAGACAGACAGACAGACAGACAGACAGACAGACAGACAGACAGACAGACAGACAGACAGACAGACAGACAGACAGACAGACAGACAGTCGGTAACGGGAACGGGAACTTATATGACTACTTATATGAATTAAATGAGATGCTCCCCACCAAGGACTGGGCGAAGCCGGGCCGGGTCAGCTAGTCTTATATATAAAAGGCCATCTCCATCCGTATGTCCTTTATGCGTTCGCGAACGGCCCATCCGATTGAGATGAAATTTTCTACACGTCTTCCTTTCATTCCAGCGCAGCCAACTGTGATATTTTTTTAGTGTGAAATCGGCTGCTTACTGAATATTATTTAATTTTCCATTTTTCATTATAATTTCAATACAGCAAGGGGACTTAACTCTGTAAAAGTTATTTCAAGGGGCATAACTTTTAATAACTTTTCTGTATAACTTATAGTCATATTGTGGCATCGTTTTCAAAGATTTATAAACTCTGTGTCTATAGTTATGTACCGGCATATGAGTTATAATAAATAATGATACAATCTTTAAGGCATTTTCAAATTTTTCATAAAAATAATGCACAATGCATAACATTGTAACTCATCTTTTTATGCTTAAGAAGTTACTGTAGTCATGCAGGTGATTAGAAAGAGTTTTCATTAAAAATAAAGGATGGTGTGTGGAAGGACATTCTTTTAAGTTACTTTTTTTGTTGTATGAATTTAATGAGACGCTACCCGCCAGGAGCTGGGCAAAGCCACGCCGGGTCAGATAGATAGACAGACACAACCTTTTCGCTGCAGTTGTCTACAGGCATATTCGTTAAACTCCTCCTACAACCTCTCCCCTCCTCCTCCTACCCTCTTCCTCTTCCCCTCCCCCCTCTCCCTCCTCCTCCCTCTTTCTCCTCCTCCTCCTTCCTCCTTCCTCCTCCCTCTTCCTCCTACCTCCTCCCTCCTCCTAATCACTCCTCTTCCTTCCTCCTCCCTTCTCCTCCTCTCTCCTCCCACTCCCTCCTCCTCCCTCCTTCTAATTCTACGTCCTCCCCCTCATCCCTCCTCCCCCCTCCTCCCCCTTCTCCTCCCTCTTCCTCCCTCCTCCTCCTACCTCCTCCCTCCTCCTCCCTCTACTCCTCCATCCTCCTCCCTCCTCATCCTCTCTCCTCCTCCCTCCTCCTCCTCTCTCTTCCTCCTCCCTCCTCCTCCCTTCTCCTCATCCCTCCTCCTTCTCCTTCTTCCTCCTCCCTCCTCCTAATCACTCCTCCATCTCCTCCTACTCCCTCCTCCTCCTATATCCTCCCCCTCATCCCTCCTCCTCCTCCTACCTCCTCCTCTCGCCACCTCCCTCCTCCTCCCTCTTCCACCTCCTCCCTCCCCATCCTTCCCCTCATTCTCCTCCCTCATCCTTCTCCCTCTTCCTCCTCCTCCGCCTCCTCCCTCCACCTTCTCCCTCCGCCTCCTCCCTCCTTCTCCAATCTCCCTCCTTCTCCCTCCTCCTCCCCCTGCGTTCTTTTCCTCCCTCCTTCTCCTCCTCCTCCTTCTCCTTCCTCCTCCTCCCCCTCCCTCTTCCTCCTCCTACCCTTCTCCTCCTCGCTCCTCCTGCCTCCTCCTCCTGCCTCCTCATCCTTCCTCCTCCTCCCTTCTCCTACCTCCTCCTCCTCTCTCCTCCTCCTCCCTCCTATTCCTCCCTACTCCTCCTCCTCCTTCCTCCTCCCTCCTCTTCCATCCTCCTCCCTTCTCCTCCTCTCACCTCCTCCTAATCCCTCCTCCTCCCTCCTATTCCTCCCTACTCCTCCTCCTCCTCCTTCCCCCTCCCTCCTCTTCCCTCCTCCTCCTCTCTCCGCCTATCTCTTCCTCCCTCCTACTCCTCCCTCCTCCACCTCCCTCTTCCTCCTCCCAGCTCCTACTCCTCCTTTTTCTTCTTCTGCTGCTGCTGCCGCCGCTCCATTTACCCAAGTTAATTGTTGGGGAAGATGTAAAGATCTTTCAAGTGCTCTTTCTAATGCTTTTTGTAAGTTGGTCTTCGTTTATCTAAGGTTGTTCTAACTGCAACCAATAAATGATTAGACAGACAGGCAGACAGGCAGACAGACAGACAGACAGACAGACAGACAGACAGACAGACAGACAGACAGACAGACAGACAGACAGAAACGGGAACTTATATGACTACTTATATGAATTAAATGAGATGCTCGCCATCAGGGGCTGGGCGAAGCCGGGCCGGATCAGACAGACAGACAGACAGACATATAGACAGACAGATAGACAGATAGATAGTCGGGAACGGGAACGGGAGCTTATATGACTACTTATATGAATTAAATGAGATGCTCCACACCAGGAGTTGGGCGATGCCGGGCCGGGTCAGACAGACAGACAGACAGACAGACAGACAGACAGACAGACAGTCGGTAACGGGAACGAGAACTTATATGACTACTTATATGAATTAAATGAGATGCTCCCCGACCAGGGACTGGGCGAAGCCGGGCCGGGTCAGCTAGTAGCCTATAAATATAAAGTACCGCACATTTTATGGTAATGTACTCTGAGTTCTTGTTCCCGTGACATGTCACTGTGGATACGAAGGTATTGAACATGTTCTTATTGTAATGTTGGGGTTGAGTTTAGTCAAACCCCGACATCACAACACTCTGGACATACCCATACGTGCCCCGTCCTCATCTTCAACAACCAGAGAAGAGTCCCAATGTTCATGGTACCAGTTTCAGTCTGATTGTGTGTCCGTCTGGTCTTTCATGGATTACGAGCTCCAGCATGAGAATGGAGGTGGAGGCAGTAACAGCGGCATTCCGGTGGCTAGAGGAGACCACTGCAACACACGTTTAATTCATTACGGATTCAAAGAGTATGCTTAGTAAGGTGGAGAAAGGAATGTTTCGTGTGGAATGGCTCTCGTCGCTTCAGAGGTCACAGATTGTGAGAATTGTATGGATATTTTTCCCTGGCCATGCGGGGGTACGGGGGAATGAACAGGCTGATAGGCTAGCAGGGAATGCAGCTCTTAGTGGTAGTTTGCTTATGGACAAGGGGGAGGTGGTCGTTCGCTTGTGGGACCAGGTGGAGAAGGCGGAGGAACAGATTGAGAACCCAAATGTGGAAAGAATGAGATTGCGGGGGATCGGCAGGGATTCTGGAAGAATCTCAAAACTGAGAGGGAAGACCAGGAGAACTTTTAATCAGATAGCGGTGGGAACGATTAATAGTATGTCTCTTCGCTGGCTGTTGAACGAGGGGACGGAGCACGTATGGGAATGTCCTGAGTGCAGTGATGTCGGTTCTTAACTCAACTAACTCAACTGAGCGTCAGCCTGATCCTCTAGTCGAAGCAACCTCACCAGGTTTTGATGTTTGAGTTATAATGTCAGCAGGATTGTAATGTGAAGACTTGCGTTTTTGGCGGCCTTTTCCACTGAGGTTTGGGTTGTAATTTTAGGCGGACCACAATTTGCATAATGGAACGTAATATTTTATTAATTCTATTCCAGACCGTTTTCCATGAAAGTTTATTGTAATTGTATCAGTGAGATCTTCCACGAATGTGTATGTAAGTATATCATTGAGATTGTAAATGTAAATTTATGGTAATTATATCAGTGAGATTGTCCATGTATTTTTATGGTAATTATATCAGTGGGATAGAAATGTCTGTAAGTTTTGTTTACAAATTATGCACTCCAGTTTTCCTCTTCTCATAACTGCCTAAAGAACGAAGATTGTCTTCTTCTGAGGCTAGTAACCAGGTCTCAGGAGTTAACTTCTGCCAAGATATCTTCAGATAAGCAAAACTAACACTTCTTTCTACAAAAGACACATCTTCGTATGAAACCCATAAGAAAAAATACTCCATGTTGGATAAAGAGGTGAAATCAAGCGCACGAAAAGATAAACAGACCTTTATACACAGTTTGGCCGCCGACGCCGAATCGGCTGCCAAAACTGGAAACAACAAAACAGTATTGCACATCATGAAACAACTATGCAATCACTCACCTACACCAAACAATCCCATCAAAGACAAACAAGCTAAACTACTGTTATCCGATGACCACCAAAAGCAACGATGGGCAGAACATTTCAAAGAAATATTAAATAGACCGCAGTCTGACAGTGTTCGCAACCTGGGTGGAGAAACCACCATGCCACAACTAGATGCCTCCTGTGAGTCATTCACCATGGCAGAGATTAAAGGAGCCATCAAAAAATTGAAGAACAACAAAGCTGTTGGTGAAGACGACATCTCAGGTGAAATGCTCAAAGCAGCAGATGAGAATACCTTACAACGTTTGCTACAGCTGATCAATGAAATCTGGCAAAACGAATCCCCACCACAACAGTGGAAGGATGGTGTAATTTTCAAACTGCCAAAAAAAAGATGACATATCTGATTGCAATAACTGGCGTGGTACCACCCTACTGTCAGTACCAGGAAAATGTTTTTGTAGCATGTTACTTAAGAGATTGAAAAAGTCTATAGATGAAAGGCTCAGAGAAGAACAATCTGTCTTCAGACCAAAACGATCATGTATAGACCACATTTTCATCCTTAGAATAATCATTGAAGACTGTAGAACTCCAGTCAAAATTAATCACCACCTTTGTCGACTTTCAAAAGCCTTCGACAATATCCACCGTCCTTCACTTTGGACATCTATGGTTTCCCTACCAAATATATCAACATCATAAAATCTTTCTACAAGGACACACGTTGCTGTGTGAGAACAGAATCAGGCAGCTCTGACTGGTTCTCAGTGGAAACGGGAGTGAAACAGGGTTCTTGTCATCGATGCTCTTTGGAATAGCTATCGATTGGGTCATGCGCAAATGCACAAACAACGCAAATAGGGGTATCCATTGGGTTGACAAAATTCTAGAAGACCTGGACTTTGCCGACGACATAGTGCTTTTAAGTTCAACACACCCAGATGCCCAAGAGAAAATAAACCATCTCCAAAATGTTTCAGGACAAATTGGTCTCCAAATTAACACTGCAAAAACAAAAACTATTGATCTTACCAACAGTTCAGACGACACCAAATTAAACAACCATGTTCTGGAAAAAGTCAACAGCTTCACATACCTAGGAAGCAAAATGACATCTACAGGGGACTCAACTGCCAGAAATATTATCTAGAATCGCACTGGCATCTGGTGCCTTCAATAAACTGTCAAACACCTGGAAGTCAAAGACACTCAGTAAACATACGAAACTTAAAATCTTCAACTCTTGTGTGATTCCAGTGCTAACGTATGGATGTGAGAGTTGGAAATCAACGGTAGCTTTAGATAAAAAATTAGACAATTTTGAGAACAAATGTCTTAGAAGAATTCTAAACCTCCACTGGACAGATTTCAGAACCAATACGCAAATAAGACAAGAGACTAAGCAAGAGATTGTATCCAATTGTATAAGAAAACGCCTTTGGAACTACATCGGTCATGTACTCAGAATGGACAAGACAAGACTCCCCAACCAAGCCCTCTTATGGTCACCAGTAGGGAAAAGAAAACGGGGAAGACCAAGAGAGACCCTGCGTAGAACCATCATCAGAGAAGGCTCATTCAACGCCCAAGTGAACATCCAGGATCTACAACAGGTAGCAGACAACCGCCGGACATGGAGAGCCATGACTACTGCCCTATGCGCCGCCTTAGGCTCAAGAGGAAAGACTAACTAACTAACTAGTTTAGATATCTTCATTACTTTTTCTGTACACAATATAAAATGACACAATGTAGTGCAGCTTTACATAACAGAATTACGACACATACAGGACGATGCGGCTATTAGCCTTCATCAGCAAACAAATACATTCACAAAACATAACATATAGTCAAGGAGATCTCCTGTGACTACATTAAAACTTGACGACGGGACGAGAAGAATAACATCTTTTTACTAAAACTTGCCGGTGCTGGGGAAACGGGGTTACAAACACAATTAGCAATCAAACATACCGCGTTTGAAACACGGCATCAGGCGATTTGGAAAGAGGCCGCTTTGTGTTGGTTTTCATACAATGGTATTAGTGCTGGTCGTTCAGAAATCAATGACAAACTACTGAGCGCAAAATTAAATAGTCAGTTACAAACCGCTAACAAGCACAGGGGACGATTGCAACGTCATGCAATTGCACAGGACATGCAACCTTTTAAGTCAGTGAGTCATGTAATGATACATTCCAATTGGCACATGATTGTTAATTTTTTTTTTTTCGCATATCCTTTACAGGACATCGCTGACAACACCAGCATTTTACCGCTGTCGCTGATTTTATGGCAAGATTACGCTCAGTAGTTTGCCATTGATTTCTGAGCGGTCGGCTCATTTATTCCGTAAGTTACCAACGCGGCGAGAAGGGCTTTCAATTCTCGCGCGTTGCGTTACCCTACGTGGATAAACGGGACTACGGAGAAAGTCGTGTAACTCCTCGGCCAGAGAGACCGGCACTTTTGTTAGTAGCAGAATTAATACAGAACAACCAAAGACTGAGATCTGAGGGGAGACATTAACGCAAAGCTAGCTGGTGGGGCACATGATAGTGATATTACAAAATGTTGAAAACTTTCTTTTTGAAACTTCTGTAAAATGTGCACCCTAAATTAAACGCGACTGCCGCTCCTGACTCACAGTTCGAAAATACTGATGAGGAAGTAGAGAACCCTCTTCAACGCTGGAGTCGTGAGTATATGGTTTAAAAAGTTAGTTGCACATCCTTCACAGGACGTAACAGTCAACCCAGGCATTGATTTTTGTTTTTTTTTCTGCTCTTTGTGATTTCTTGGAATGATTACGTTCAGTGGTTTGCCACTGCTTTCTGAACAACCGGCACTCATACCATTTTATAAAAACCCAACGCAAGGCGGTCTGCTGTCTACTCGCCCGCAGCTGTGTTTCAAACGCGGTATGAGGGATTAAGAATTGCGTCGGTAACCCCTTCGCCACAGATTATATGGTGCTAGTCCTATATTGGTACAGACCAATCGTCACACTGTGCGTTAGTGTAATGGTTAGAACGCTGCAATGACCATGACTTGAGTGGGTCGGACAAGGGTTGGATGTCAGCTCTTGTCGTTCGCTGCGGGAGAGTAAAGCTGACTACTTATCTCCTGTGCGGTCAAGTATACTTTGCTTTGTCTTATGCAGCAATGTGTGGCTGCTGGTTTTCTAGTGACTGCCTGTTCCGTCGACGATAAACTATATTTTTCGAGGCCGACTTTTATGTTGGCATTCTGGAAGCGGCATTATGCATTGTATACCTGTGCGGGCTGTTGGTTTGTCGAGACTCCTGTCTGTTCCACTTTTCGCATGGGGCAGTGAGGAGCATTTTGTGTGATATTCACTGGCACAGGAACGGAGCATAATGGGGCGACCCGTTGTCGTGAAATTGGAACCGCGGCTAACTGACTGACTGACTAACTAACTAACTAACTAACTAACTAACTAGCTAACTAACTTTTTTTTTAAAGTTGCGTATCCCTTACAGGACGTTGCAGTTAACACTGCCGTTGTTGATGTCTTGGCAAGTTTTACGTTCAGTAGTTTGCCATTGCTTTCTGAACGACCGGCTCCCATACCAACACGTTAAAATCAGCGCGACACGGTCTGCAACCAAATCGGTCATCGCTGTGTTTCTAACGCGGGTAAGCGACATTACGAATCGCGTCCGTAACGCCATCGCCACAGAGCTGGCTAAAAAACTAACTAACTAATTAACTAACTAACTAACTCAAGTATACGTTAATGTGATGATCCAAACGCTTCATATACCAACAGCAAGATCCTGCTACTGAGAATCAACACTAAATAGGTTATGGGATCAATATCATATGGGCTGCGTTTATTTCCCGGAACCCTGGTACCCATTTTAGGCCTCGTTTGCATTGAAAACTAGGTTAGTATGTTATTTTAAATTAAATCCAGGCTCAATAGAAATTCGAACACATAACAACTGGGTCCCAAGCAAGCGGCTTATCCACTGCGCTATCTTGTTTCGCCCACTGGTTTAGAAGATGGTAATAAATAGCGCAGGTTGAGATTATGAAGAAATAGAACCACGCCGCACTCGATAAACTCTACATAGAAAATGCCGTCTCCCATTTCCCATAATGATCTCAACCCGGCTGATGTGCAGATAAGAGAGATCAATGGAGATCATAATGGGCAAATAGTGAACATGATCAGATAGTCTTTGGTATGGAAGAATGAACAGACAGGCAGGCTGATAGGATTCGCTTTTGTCAGTAGTTTAGATTTTAAAATATGTGCCTGCTTTAGACATATCTTATTTGTCTAGGTTTGGTCTAAAATAATTAAGACAGGAAAAGTCTCTTTTACACTGTTCAGGCGCATTTGGCGTACGCTGTTAGGCTCATATTTTTATAGTTAGCTAGTTAGTTAGTCGACAGATCATCCTAATTGCACATCGAACCATTCAGTCCATAAGTGCTCGGATCCCATCCTCAGCAAATCCCGCAGCGTGTAGCGGCTAACGACACCAGACCTGTGTTGGTTTATTAATAATTTTTGGCTTCCTGCGTAGTGTTCTTGTTTGTCCACACCTCTTTTAACATGCTGTTCTCGCAGTCTGACTATGGTTGTAGATTCACAGTCATCACTTGGTTGTCGCAAAAGTCGTACATCTCGTAGAGCATTCAGAATGTCAGCCTGGTCCATGGCTCGTCCGACCTCCACAGTAGCTTTACCCGCAAGCCTGTCAGCCTGCTCTTTTCCTTATACACCCGCATGCCCTGGCACGAAAATGAAACTAACCTGTGCCAGCCGTGACTGGTCCATAGACAACAACCGCTGTCTTCGGACCCACCTCATCTCTATCTTTCTAAGCAAAACTCATTGAATCAATAAGGAAACACGCCCGAGTGAAGGTCTGTGTCTCGAGCCATGTTATTGCTTTACTTACTGCCATGACTTCCATAGTCAGACTACTTGTGGTAAAGAAATAGGCACCTGAATCTTTCTTCACAATTCTCCGTCCAACCCATAAAACCCATGAACTTCTCACGCGTCGAACTAACGACCCATCTGTATAAATGACAGCATCACCATCTAAAGATACTCTCGAAGATCAAAGTCTGTACTTCCGCTTCCACAGCAATTTCGTCTGCATTTTCTGTCTAGGTTGAAACTAATCTTTGCCAGCCTTTACCGCTCCATAGACAACAACAACTGTCTCTCTATATTTTTATAGGCCAGTCCGCACTCGTTGGTGATGTGATCAGTATCACGCCTGCATCCTTTACTCCCCACGACATTTCCTGGCAGGCAGTTTAGGCTTGGTATAGATAGGGCATATTTATGTCTTTATTAATGTGTTTATAACTTCATTAGATTTTACCATCTTTGTTGTCTGTGCAATTCGCACATGCTTCTATCGGTGTAGCAGCGGTAAAGAAGTCGCTAGACGCTTGCTTGTCGTCTCAACTCACCAGTCTCATATTGGTACCATGAAATACCTTGGAAAGTAAAGACGACCACATCACCCACCTCGTCCCGACTGGTCTATGAAAGTATGAGTCTAGCACGATATACTAATGAGCCGTACGCCGTACTTTGTGGTTTTCAATTATCTACATCTGCAAAGCTTGACAATATTCTAACCCATTTCGTTTATAAAGATATAAAACTGTGGTCCCTTTGCTTTCCGTCGGCTTTATCTGTTGTTTAACTTCCGCAGTGCCAAAGCAAAAGTAGGTTTGGACCAAATATGGCATACGATCATATGACCAAGTACAGTAGAACCTCACTTTTCGTTGTAACCTGTCCGAGAACAATCGGCGAAATCCGAAACCGACGAAAACCAAGGCAATTATTTTCATATGAATCGATGTTAATCCAATTAATTCGTTCTAAAAACTCCAAAATATATACCAAAAACACATTTTAAAGAGAATAAATATGGTGTTCAAAACTATTTTTCGGCCCCAGACTTGTCCGAACTCGCACCTTCGCCGTGCCTAGTAACACTGTGTATGCCAGAGCACCTCTTGAATTGTTCAAGCCATCATCTGCTGGCCTTAAAATCATTAAATACACTAGCACTCGTCCGAGGCATTTTCTTAATGAGATCGGCATACAACAGTCTGACCTTTTCACATATGATTGCCTCCGAAATACTATCGCCATCTAACTGGTCTTGATTTATCCAAATTTATAATAACTGTTCGACGTCTTCGGTTTTTTTGCGATCTCTGTTTAGGTAGCACATTCATGCCTTTCGCTATATTGCTATATTAGCCTTCATTATTCCCCACTTTTTCGCCACAATGAAACTTATCGTGGATGGCGACTTCCCGAACATGCGGCCGATTTCAGCAATCTTAATGCCGCTCTCGCATTTTATTATTAGCAAGCGATGCTCACACAACGAAAAACAACGCCAAACTGAGCAGAAGAACGCTTGAGTCCTTTTGTTTTCTCGAAAGTAGCAGTTAGGTCATGTGAGCACGCCGATAAAATCCGACACAACCGACGAAAATGGAGACAAATTTTTCGCGAAAGAAATCGACGAAACCAGACACCGACTGATAACCGAAGGCAACGACAGCCGAAGTTTTACTGTATTATAAAGTAAATTTCTATTCATTGTGTATTAAAATAAATACATGATACATGAAGCTCATGAAAAGAGCACTCTCCGGCTGTTTACATTTCAACTCGACGCCGCAAGCTACAAGAGGAACAAGATGAGATTAGGTGAGAGTGCATTAAAATTGCGAAACATTACCGCGAAACGAAATAAATAGGATGATTACCTTATTATGGCGATATATTACCTTTCTGTCCAAACAGGAGGCGATATATTATTCTTCGACACTCAATCAGTTAACTTCGTTTATGGAGCCCATGAGCTGCGCAGAAGGCAAGCGGTGAAGAATCAGACATGAGGAATGGACGCTGAAATGGACACACTGGGAAAACCCAAGGTCACTACAACTAGACACTGTATTGTCTGGAATACCTAAGGCAAATGAAATAGCGAGAAACCTGAAAGCAAACGGAGTAGAGATTTACAGATAGTTGCATATCCTTTACATGATGTCGCAGTCAACCCCAGCACTTTTGGCTGCTTGTGATTTCTTGGCAAGTTTACGTTCAGTAGTTTGTTATTGCTTTCTTAACGACCGGCAAGGCAGTCTGATGCCAAATCGCGTTACGTGGGATTTAAGAATTGTGCCTGTAACCCCTACGCCACATAGCCGGCTTACAGATAGACATAAATAATGTTGCGAGGACATGGCGGGAGGACATGGTGGGAGGACATGGTGGGAGAACATGGTGGGAAGACATGGTGGGAGGACATGGTGGGAGCTGCATGAGATAGCAAGAGATAGGACGTCTTGCCGTGGTTTGTTGGGAGGACATGGCGGGAGGACATGACGGGAGGACATGGCGGGAGGACATGGCGGGAGAACATGGCGGAAGGACATGGTGGGAGGACATGGTGGGAGCTGCATGAGATAGCAAGAGATAGGACGTCTTGCCGTGGTTTGTTGGGAGGACATGGCGGGAGGACATGGCGGGAGGACATGGCGGGAGGACATGGCGGGAGGACATGGTGGGAGCTGCAGGATATAGTAAGAGGTAGGACGTCTTCCCGTGGTTTCTTTGAGTACTTATAGCTCATTGGGAGATAATGAGAGAAGAAGAAAGAATTATGCCAGCTGCTGCCTTTTCCGGTCCATCTTCTTAAACTACGCGCAGACAGGGGATACTGAATACTTAAACAGTCTTAAAAGTCGAGAGGATCAACTTCACTGCACCGGCTTTTATCCCATATGGCTCGGTCTCTTTCCTCAGGGCGATCTGCTGAAAGCGTCGCACAAAGCATGAACTCCGTAGCTCCAGCGACGATCCCTAGGAGTCTCCGAGAAAAATGGACTCGTGAACCGAAAGTTGTCGGGCGGAATCAACCCACAACCTTCGGAGCGTGAGTCAGACGGCTTGACCAATTCGCTCCGGAGACTGCCCAATACTTACATGCTGCATGACCTTGGCTGGACGCTGCTATTAACCCCATGTTGATTTTCTAGACAATTACACTTTGAGTAGTTTGCCATTGATTTCTGAACCAGAGGACTCTTCTGAATGTTGGACTCCAACTTAATGCCGGTCTAGGAGTTGAACCCCTACCTCGCCATCAGCGAACCGGAAGTTTAAAAGCGAGAGTTCTTATCCTGTCCACTATGTCAGCGTCTTACCGAATACTTAACATATAATAATGACCTTTCTCCGGACGTTGTGGAATATTGAGTATATGATGCTATCTATACATCTTAATAGACCAACCTGCACCCAATGGAATGTGTGGGCAATGTCACGAGGGCAACCTTTACTTTCTTCAACATATCCTAGTAACCATTTGAGATTAGATTACCTGGTAGCCCAGATAAATCTAGAAAGTAGCAGGTCCATTGAGACTGGGCTGCCTGGGAACCCAGATAAATCTATAACGTAGCAGGTCCTCTGACACTGGGCTACCTGGGAGCACAGATAAATCTATAAAGTAGCAGGTCCTATGACACTGGGCTACCTGGGAGCACAGATAAATCTATAAAGTAGCAGGTCCTGTGACACTGGGCTACTTGAGAACACAGATAAATCTATAAAGTAGCAGGTCCTGTGACACTGGGCTACTTGGAAACCCAGATAAATCTATAAAGTAGCAGGTCCTGTAACACTGGTCTACCTGGGAACCCAGAAAAATCTATAAAGTAGCAGGTCCTGTGACACAGGGCTACCTGGGAACCCAGAAAAATCTATAAAGTAGCAGGTCCTGTGACACAGGGCTACCTGGGAACCCAGAAAAATCTATAAAGTAGCAGTTCCTGTAACACTGGTCTACCTGGGAACCCAGAAAAATCTATAAAGTAGCAGGTCCTGTGACACAAGGCTACCTGGGAACCCAGATAAATCTATAGCGGGTAGCGGGGTAGGGGTATCCCCTATCAAAGGAGAAGTAAGGCGCCTCCTTCCCTCCGCTAGCCTACGGGACACCCTTGGGCAAGTTGGAGTACCCGTTTAGCCCCCCGATCAGGGTTACGCTCCCGGGTCGGTGGAACCCGTTAGCTTTGGACAGCAATCCATCTAGGAGACGGAAAACTCCAAATATAAACCCCCAAGTTCAAGGTGGACCAGCGTGCTGAGGAACTGGATGGCCATGGGTTAACTGGTCGTGAACGTTGGACGTCTGACAGGCGTGCGGGGCGGCACCAGGCGTATGGACTCCTGCGGGACATCCCCTGCCTCTTCCCTAGCAAGCAGGCAATGCTAGGGTGACCGTTTACTTCCTGCAATATCGAAACTTTGCCTATGGATTTATTTAAACATGGGAATCGTCGCCGGAGCTACGGAGCACGTGCTCTGCGCTTGACACATCCCTCAGAGGCTAGCGAAGAGAGAGTGAGGAGGAGAAGACGAGGAAATGGTGTGAGAC
Source organism: Cepaea nemoralis (assembly GCA_014155875.1). Lineage (NCBI taxonomy): Eukaryota > Metazoa > Mollusca > Gastropoda > Stylommatophora > Helicidae > Cepaea > Cepaea nemoralis. Next base: position 118,901 of record JACEFZ010004755.1, on the reverse strand, counting down.
GACAGCATAGAAATAGGAGGGCAGGCGCCAGGAGAACAAGGCGAAAAGTGGAGAGACTAGGTTTCAACTATGTAAGAGTGGGATACTGGAATTGTCGCAGTGCCAGACAGAGAGGTCCTGTATTGGAGAGACTAATATATGATTTTGACGTCCTCATGCTCCAGGAGCTAAATACAGACAAATACCATTGTCCTGGGTACGCCAGTTATATAAACCCTACTGGGCAGAAGAGACATGGACAAGGTCTGCTGGTGTAGGTCTGCTGGAGTGAAGCATGTGGTACTCAACTTGAGCCAGTGGAATCACAGTGCAAGAGAGGTCCAGGGTATACAAATGGAGATTGGTGGCTTAAATTGGAACATCATAAATGTATATGCCACAGTGGACTGTTTTGTCAGAAAGGAACATTGGGACTGGCTTAAGGAACTGGAGGAATTACCAGGTGATAGGCTACTCATATGTGGAGACTTCAATGCAAGGAACAAAGATTGGGACAGTAGCGGAGAAAACCGACAGGGAATTGCCCTTGCAGATGCCATGGTGGACTCCGATGTGGTCTGCATAAATGATGGTAGGCCGACTAGAATGGCAATGAGGCCTGGCGATGCAGACTTGGCACTTGTCTCCCAGTCATCAGTCCTTGATGTAAAGTGGAATGTTTTGAATGACCATGGGAGTGATCACATGCCATGCTCAGTCCTGATCTCTAAACCCAAGAAAGTTAAAGCTGGGAGAGCGCGCAAGACCTTCCGGTATGAGTGGACCGATTGCCTTCTTGGACGCCTCAGACAAGGGGCATGCAACAGGACTGTTAAAACTCCCTTTTTGCAGCCCCCATGGTGGACCCCAGAAGTAGACCATGCTTGGAAAGCAAAGAGAGCTGCAGTGAAGCAGCTAAAGAAAGTGCGACAGACACTTCGAAGCTCACGAGAGAAAGTGGACACAGCGGAAAATGTCAAGAAAGACAAGGTGGAGGCTTTCAAGCGCTGTGCTGCAGAGGCTAAAAAGGCAAAATGGGAATGTTTCATGAAGGAGATCGGAGGGGATAAAACACTGCAAAAATTCTGGAAACTGCACAGGCAAATGCAGAGAAAAGATCGGCCGATGACAGTGGGAACAATCTATAGAGATGATGGTGTGCGCGTGACAACAGACAAAGAGAAAGGGGAGGCGTTTCTCCAGAGATTTTTAGAGCAGACCAATCATAATGATGCGGACGCCAGGGATGCAGTTAGAGAGGAGCTATCTGGCACCACGAAGAATATGCAGTATGAAGACATCATACTGGTGGAAGATGTTAAACACATTTTGAAAAAGGCAAAAGACACGGCACCAGGGCCCGATGGGGTCAGGTATGGCCACATGAAGGGTTTGAGCGAAGCAGACCTGGAGGAGATGACAGACTGCTTTAACCAGAGCATTAGGACAGCATCAGTACCGCAGGATTGGGTGCACAGCTACCTCATCCCTCTCCCAAGACCATTCAAGGATCAGTCAAAGCTTAGCGGCTTTAAGATCATCACCCTTCAAAATACATTTGGGAAGGTTTTAGAGAAGATAGTCGCTGTCAAGCTGCAAGAGTTTTTGGAAATGGGAAGCTTCTTCCAAGAGGCCTGGGGAGCTAAAGGCCAGGAAAAGATACCTGGTCAAATGCAGCCACTTTTGCCTTTGATGTTTATGGGGGGTTACAGAGTAGACAGGAAACGATGGCGGTAGCTCTTGATCTCGAGGATGCGTACAATAGAGTTCGATATGATATTTTGATGACCGCATTGATGAAGAAGGGGGTCAATCCCTGGTTGGTGAACTGGATAGCAGCAGTCCTGCACTCTCATCGGGTTGCTCTCCGTCTGGGCGTATGGACCTCAGAGCCACATATGTTAACCTCGGGACTGCCACAGGGATCTGCAGTCTCACCGGTGCTCTTTAATGTGTATACGAGCAAGATTGCAACCCTAGAAGCACCAGGGGTTGGAAGAATACTAACATTTGCAGATGATATTCTTGCATATAGGCAGGGGAGAGATAGGGAGCAAACAGCCCAGGAGTTACAGGCGACAGTAGATAAAGTGATTGACTGGTGCACAGAAATGAGTGCTGTCATCCACCCGGAAAAGGCGGCTGTTTTGTGGTGCTCTCTGGACAACAGGATTGTAAGAGCTGATGTCCCAAGCCTCGCGATAGATGGTAGAAATGTCAGCAGAGAGAACAAACTGAAGTATCTGGGGATCACATTTGACAGGAGCCTATCCTTCAAGGACCATGTGGAGACGGTCGTGACAAGAACTCAAAAGGGACTCAATGCACTTAAAACTATGGCTGCTAATGGACATAGAGCAGAGAATGCTTTTCACACTATACCAGCACTTGATCCTCTCAGTAATTGATTATGGATTAGGTCTGCTCACTGTCTCAGAGAGTCAGCTGGTGAAGTTAGAGCGCATACAGAACGAAGCTATGCGGGTCATTCTGGGATGCACTAGAGACACCCCAGTAGTGTGTATGCGTTACATCCTTGGTCTGCCGACTGTTGCTGGTAGGCTCAAGGTGATGCAGGCGAAGGCATACCTCAGAGTAGCTGCAGACACAGACCACCCACTGCATGAGGCGCTGGACGCAGTTAAGGGCCAGCGACTGATAAGAGGGAAATCATGGATGGCTCAGGCGGAGGATACGATCAGACAGGTGTGCCCCCTGGAGAAAATTAGGCGAGGAGAGGAGTGGGTCAGCGTGCCAGCGGAGCAGTCAGACTTGTGCAGAGTTATAATCACATTAAGCCGGGAGTGCAGGGAATGGCCAGCAGGGGCCACGGAAGTGGAAATCCAGCAACTAATTCAGGACAATGCTCACTCGAGTGATGTGATTATCTACACAGATGGTTCGGTGTCAAGAGGTGAGAGAAGTGGCTGGGGGTTCATAGCCAAAGCTAATGGTCGATGTTTGGGGCAGGAGAGCCTGGCATATGATACCACAACATCCAGCTTAAGAATGGAAGTGGAGGCAGTCACTGCGGCTCTCCGCTGGATGGAGAATACGACAACACACACACACATCGTGATTGTAACTGACTCAGAAAGCATGCTGACGAGGGTGAGGACGGGCAGACTTCGTGCGGAGTGGCTTGCTTCGCTTCGGAGGTCACGGGTGACAAGCATCGCCTGGATCTTTTCTCCGGGGCATGCCGGTGTGCTGGGAAATGAACAGGCGGACAGATTGGCTGGCTCTGCAGAACTTGGTGGAGTATTGATACATGACAAGGCAGACGTGGTTGCGGCCTTGTGGGAGCATGTGCACACCTCGGAGGAGCAAATGGATTATCATGGTCTGGCAAGAATGAGACAACGAGGAGTGACGAAGGGATCTGGCCGACGCTCAACGCTCAAAGGAAAGGCGAGACGGACTTATAATCAGATTGCTACTGGTACTATTAGTGTTGGAACTCTTCGCTAGCTGCTGAGGATGGGGACGGAGCACTTATGGGAATGCCCCGAATGCTGTGATGTCGATTCCTAAATCAATCAATCAATCATAAATCTATAAAGTAGCAGGTCCTGTGACACTGGTCTACCTGGGAACCCAGATAAATCTATAAAGTAGCAGGTCTCTTGAGACTGGGCGGCCTGGGAACCTAGATAAATCAACCAAGTAGCAGGTCCGTTGCAGAACATCGCTCTCATGACGGCACGACAGGAAGCCTCTCGATCTCTGGCCAGTTCTCCCGCCTCATGCCCAAGGTTTCTGCAAGGTCATGTGTCCATCTCCGTGCAGGCTGACACACGCCCCTTCTTCCAGGAGCCATGCCGCCCATCACCGTGACGTCACTGTGACCACTGTGAGGTCAACCCTGATACATTTTAAGAAAATCAACACCTCTCTAGGGATCCGAACACGCGAACATATGGCCGACAGGCACCCTGACTATCCAATGCACTGCCTGGCTCTCTAGTAAAATGTGATCAACAGTGTAAAAAGAATACACGAAAAACAAGTGAAAAATAATGTTAAAATAGAACACGAAAAACAAGTTAAAAACAATAGAACAAGAATATGTAATAATAACAGATCCAAAATGTAAAAGAGATACGTGAAAAAAATCTACCAATTGACAACTATAAAGAAAAATTTACTACTAAAACATATACCACCAAATACTTGATAATATTTGGGGGGGGGGGGGGGGGGGGGGGGGGGTTCTTTTTTTTTTGGTATATTTCCGCGACATTTTCTGTGGGCGTCTCACACCAACACATTGTTTAGTATTTCGAGACAATAAAGAGAACATATTGAGCCAATCGTGATGTTCGGAAGAGAATCATGGACAGTTAGCAGACAAGTGAGGGAGAATGTGGACTCTGTGAAGATGTGGTTTTATAGAAGATTGGTAAGAAATTCATTCATTCATTCATTCATTCATTCATTCATTCATTCATTCATTCATTAGCATCTCCTTTGCAAGAACCTCGCTCCCATAACAACCTTCCGGAAAACTTCTCGGTCATAAGCAAGATGTCTCGCGTCCGATACACCCATCTGGAGATCATCTGCCACATCCTGTACCCTTCTTCTCTTTGGCCTTCCTGTTCCTCTCTTCCCGGGCATATATCGCACAATTATTGTTCTCTCCAAATGAGCAATGAATATATCTTGACAAATAGTCAACCCACAAAGAGAACTGGTTACTCACATCGGAAGAGGACAGTCCACATTCTATGGGCATGTCATGAGAAGGGAAAAGCTGAAGAATGTCGTCAGAACGGAAAGGTTGGAGGGGATGAGAGGCAGGGCAAGAACAAGGGAAAACATGTTGTACAATTTGATATCATGACATGGAGGACGCCGGTGCTACACGGCATGAATTATGAGAAGAGCGACAAAACACACACACACACGCACGCAAGCACGCAAGCACGCACGCAAACACACACACACACACACACACACACACACACACACGCGCACACACACACACACACACTAATTTTCTCAGCAGAATGGATTAAGTTTAAAAGCTGCACTTTATCTTTCGCGCCCTTTTGTTCCGTGAAATCCATGACAAAGTAACAATTCATATAAATTAATAATAACGTCGGACACAATAATAAAATTCCTATGGGAGAGCCAAAGTCTTGTGGCCATCTCATTAATTTGAAGAGGTATTTTTAGGCATTGATGTGAAACTAAACAAAATACTTAAATAATGAAACGTCTACGCGTCTCTGGCCACAGAAAATATGTTTACATGAAAATAATAGCAAAATTTTGTTTCTGGGGAATATTTCTGAAATTAGTGATGTTTCCAGCTATGGTTTTTATATCTGTATATAGATTAGTTTTTTATTGCAACATTTGACGTAATTCAGTAAAATCTTTTCAAACATTCTGTTTTTGTTTAACTTAAAATAATACTTCTTATTTATTCTTGCAATTGGCATTTCTTCATCGTCTTCTTTCGTCGGTTGAAATTTATTGTTTATGTCGACAATGTTGTCTCTTGTATAAAGTTGCTGTCTTGTTTAGTTCACTCTGTTTATCTTCCACTGTTGTTTCTTAAAGCCAGATGGTTTGCATTGATGTGTCGTTTTCAGAGCAGTCTTGGAGTATGTGATCTGCTGTCTGCTGCGCCAATCCATATGTGTACTTGTGATATAAAGTGTATTTTGTTATTTCATATAATGTGTTACTTGTTTATTTATCTGTGTTTAGTAATCCATACGCCAGGTGTGTGGTCTAGAGTGGGTTAAAGTACCGGGAGACATGACAGACTGGCACAATGGCATAGTTACACAGGGTCGTGAGCGCAGAAAATTGGTAGCGGGCCGCACAGTTTGAGTCGCAACAACTGATACAGAGTAATACACATCAAGGTGACATTGTGATCTACACCGATGGGTTAGTAATGAGAAACAGACGTAGTGGTTGGGGTTTCATGGCGAAGGCTAATAGACAATTCTTGAAAAGGGAGAGTCTGGTATAAGAGACTGCGACCTCCAGCATGATATTGGAGGTGGAAGCAGTAACAGCGACATTCTGTTAGTTAGAGGAGACGGAGTGCGTATGGGGATGACCTGAGTGCAGTGTTGTCGGTTCTTAGCTCACCTCAACCCAACATTTTTTAGTAATTATAAAATGGCATTTTGCCGGTCTCCCTGGTCGAGGTGTTAGCAGCTTTCTCCGTAATCCCGAATACTCTCGTGGTTGACGTGAGCGCATGAGAATTGGAAGCAGTTCCAGTCGCGCCAGTGACTTATGATAGTATTGAGCCGGTCGTTCAGAAAATCCTAGCGTGCTGATGAGCGTAATCTAGCCTAGGAATCAACATACAGCTGAAAGATGCTGAAACAGGATGGAAACGCGGGGAAAAAATATGGGATTTGCGGTAGCGTAGTAGCTAGACGCTTGCCTGCTGACCCAGTGCTTGAAGGTTTGGTTCTGCATTGAGGTGAATGTTTCTTAATAACCAGGCCCATCGTGCCTACATTTGAATTACTTATTGCGTTCGCGCGCTTTGAACTTAAGCGTAGTCTATACACGTGCTAATAATTGTAGTGCACTGGACTATATTTGCGTGTTGATTAGCTTTCCCTATTACCAGTATCCCTCACCATCTGGCGAACCCACACCGACTTCTGAGGTACTTGTAATTTACGTCTCCAAGACAAGGAAAAGAAGTCAACATTTTAGTCCGGTGTAGGAGTTGAACCCTCTTCCTTGGTATCAACGTACCGGGTGTTAAAGAACTAACGCTGCTATCCATTCAGCCATGCTCCCCTAAAATGGATACCATAAAATATCTTGGGAAATAAAGGCGGCCGATCTGAATTGATCACATCGTCCCTGGAGTACCGACTGGTCCATAATTATATGGATTAAGCACGATATGGCCGATACGGAGGAGGTAGCCAATATGAGCATGTACCGTGGCGACGGCGTTGCGAACGCGATTCGTAATGTCGCTTACCCGAGTTCGAAACACAGCGGCGACCGATTTGACAGCAGACCGTGTCGTACTGGTTTTAATGTGTTGGTATGGGAAAGTGTAAAAACCAGTATTCAGATTGCAAATACCACCTTGCCAGTGAAGATCAATAAGAAAAAACAATTATGGATAACCAATGAAATCTTGAGTAAAATGTCTCAAAGAAAGAAAGCAAAGAACACTTCGCAGTATATAGTAATGGATAGAGAAATACATCACATGTGCTGTTGCCAAAGAGGAGTGGCTGTAGAACCATTGCAAAGAAATAGAGGATCTGGAAATAAAACACAACTCGAAAGAATTACATGAACATATTAAAAAATTTACAAAGAAAAAAAAATAATATAACAGGAAATGGTTGTATCAGAGGAAACAATTGAGAAATTATAATTAATAACACTGACATAATAAAAAGATGGACAGAGTACACAGAAGATTTATTCTGGGACACATGGATGGAAAGTTATTCAATCTCAGAAGGCTCAAAGCTAAAACCAAAACTGACAGCTACACCGCCAGAGAGCTACTGTTTACTGTTGATTGCGCTCTAAACGCCAACCCAGAGGCGGACATGCAACATAATGTTTCAGCTTTCTCACATGCCTGTGCCAACTTTGGGCTCAATGTCAATTTGGAGAAGACTGTAGTTATGTACCAGCCAGCTCCAGGGAATAATCACACTGTGCCGAATATCAAAGTGAATGGTCATAGTCTAAGTGTTGTGGACAAATTCACCTATCTTGGCAGCACTGTGTCACAAGATGCCACAATTAATGATGAAGTGAATGCAAGAATCTCCAAGGCCAGCGCAGCCTTTGGCAGACTGTACAAGAATGTATGCGACAGAAATGGAATAAGCCTGCAAACACAGCTAAAAGTCTACAAAGCAGTTGTATTATCCACACTGCTATATGCTTGTGAAACCAGGACTGTTTATCAGCGACACGCTAGGAAATTAAACCACTTCCACACAGTCTGCCTTATGAAGTTACTGAAGTTTAAATGGCAAGACAAGATCCCAGACACTGAAGTCCTAGAAAGAGCATCAATGCCCAGTATCCACACTCTACTAATGAAGAATCAGATTTGCTGGGCTGGTCACTTAACTCGCATGCCAGATCACAGGCTCACTAAACGAATTTTTTACGGCGAGTTGCGTTGTGGTAAACGCTCCCAAGGCGGCCAGAGGAACCGCTTTAAAGACACTCTGAAAATCTCACTGAATGCTTTTGGAATTCATCATGACACCTGGGAGACTGCAGCCAGAGACCGAAATTCGTGGCGTGCATCATTACGCAAGGGTGCAGTCACTTGTGAGGCAACCAGGACTGCAAGAGCTGTGATGAAAAGGCAGAACAGAAAAACCACTGCAGAAAATCCTCCTCCAGAAACGTCAAGCATTCTTTTTCTACATTGTCAAAGAAAATTTCGAGCCAAGATAGGCCTCATCAGCCATCTTAGAACCCACGGCTCCATACTTTCAACCCCACTGGATGAAATGAATGGTCATCATCATTCTTGATGGTCAAACAACATTCTGGGACAACAGGGTCAATAGACCAACATTGTGTAATACTCAAGATGGACCAAAAATACTAACGGCTGAAGTAGAAAAGGCTATTAAAAAGATGAAAGAAGGAAAGGCTGCAGGTCCTGACAAGATAACAACAGAGATGATAAAATCCTTATCCAGCTTTGGCATTGAAACTATCACAGAATTATGTAATGATATATATATACAAGCTGCCATAAGAGTTGATAATGAAGTAAGCCAATATCAGCCTATTAAAAGGGGTGTGAGACAGGGATGTGTAATGTCTCCAGATCTGTTTTCCCTGTACAGTGAAAGTATTTTCAGAAATATTGAAGATATGGAAGGAATCAACATTGGGGGACGATGCATCAATAACATTAGATATGCAGATGATACAGTCTTGATTGCAGACAATGAACAGGAACTGCAAAATTTAGTAGATGCGATTGTTACACACAGTGAACAACTAGGGTTAGAATTAAATTGTAAAAAGACACAGATTATGGTCGTCACTAGGAAGGACGAAATACCACAATGTAATATACAAGTAAATGGGAATATTCTTCAACAAGTGAGCAGGTACAATTATCTCGGAACAGTAATAACATCTGATGGGAGATGCCTTGAAGAGATTAGAACAAGAATCGCCATGGCAAAAGTAGCCTTTAGCAAGATGAAAAACATATTGACCAATAAAAAGATGTCAATTGAAACGAGAAAAAGAGTGTTGAGATGCTACATTGAACCTGTACTTTTGTATGGATGTGAAGCGTGGACAATGAGCAGTCAGGCTGAAAAACATCTGATGGCTGTAGAGATGTGGTTTCTGAGGAAAATGCAAAGAATACCATGGACAGCCAGAAAGACCAATGAACAAGTCCTTCAAGAAACAAATGAAGATCGTAAATTGATTAGAGAAATTAGACGTAGACAGTCACAATTTTTTGGGCATGTTATGAGAAGAAATGGATTGGAGAATTTGGTGACAACTGGTAAGATCGATGGGAACAGACCAAGGGGAAGACCTAGAAGCAAGTACCTGGATGGCTTGGCCTTGTGGCATGGTCGAGACAGAAACACGGAGCTGATCCACGACTCTGGTGATCGAGTGAGATGGCAGAACATGACCGCCCACGCTTACCGGCATGGCACATGATGGATGGATGGATATATATATATATATATATATATATATATATATATATATATATATATATATATATATATATATATATATATATATATATATATATATATATATATAATACTGGGTACATCCCCAAGGATTTGAAAACATCCATTTTCATCACGCACCGAAGAAATCAAGAGCTGTTGAGTGTGAGGATTACAGAACTATTAGCTTAGTAAGCCACATAACTAAGATACTACTCAAGGTCATACAAGAAGGAATTCAACATAAAATAGATGAGGAAGTAGCTGAAGAACAATTTGGGTTCCGCAAAACAGCGGCACCAGAGAAGCAATTATTTGTTTGAGGATGTTAATTGAAAAATATATCATCATCATCATCATCTTCTTCCACTTCTGCCGTCAAGCGTCGTGAGAAGGAATAATTTGCATTCCAGCGCCCGGTGGGCGGCACTGGATAGTGTCATTCCGTGTGGCTGTACAATGTCTTTGATGTCGTCAATCCATTTTCTTCTTGGACGTCCTCTTGGTCTCGTCGCAGATGATCTTTGATGTAAGGCCAGTGATGGTAGTTGCTGGTGTTGCATTCTAACGACATGGCCAAACCACTTGATCTTCTGTCTTTCAATAAATGTGGCACAAGGTGTTGATCCCACAGTCTGTCTGATAATAGCATTTCTTACTCGGTCTCGGATTGTTAAGTTGGCAGCTCTCCTCAGGCATCTCATTTCGCAGGTGTTGATTTTGCGAAGGTGTAATTTGGATAAAGTCCAGGTCTGAGATTGCTGGCAAAGGGTTGGTGTGAATATGCTGTTTATTATCTGTCGTTTTGCGGGTATGGGTATGTTTGGATGTTTCAGTAAGGGTGATAGTTGATATGTAAGTGCACTAGCTTTTTGACATCTGATTTCAATTTCTCTGTCTAATCTGCCATCTTCTGTGATCATACTTCCAAGATATTTGAATTCTTTAACTTGTTTCAGAGTTGTGCTATTTAACTGTATACTTAGTGGGCCCGGCGATCTGCTAACTCGCATTACTTCGGTTTTGGCTGTATTTATGCTCATATTGTATCTCCTGCGTGTTGAACTCAGATTATTAATATGATTTTGCAGTCTACCCTCGTCGCTATAAAACAGGCACTGATCGTCTGCAAATAGAAGTTCATTTATTTCCTGTGGATCAGTTGTTTCATCTGGAGTAAAGAGTTCTAAATTTTCTGAATCTGTTCTGTCGAGACTTGCTTCTTTGGAAATTCTGTCCATGTAGATATTAAATAGCAGAGGAGAGAGCACACATCCCTGTCTCACTCCTGTATTGACTGTGAACATATCTGATATACCTTCTTGTGTTCTTACTGCACTTCGGCTCGAGTGGTACATGGCTATGATGTTTTCTAGCAGTTGCCCTTGTATCCCATAGTCTTCAAGGATGTTCCATAATTTGTATCTGTCTACTCTATCGAAAGCCTTTTCCTGATCTACAAACACAATATTCTGCTGGTCACTATATTCGATAGTTTTTTCACATATTTGTCTAAGTGTAAATAGTGCATCAGTGCAACTTTTACCTTTCCGAAAACCGAATTGTACTTTGCTTAACTGTTGTTCAACTATGGGTCTAGCTCTTTGTTCCAATAGTTTTGCATACATTTTCCCTATATGGCTCAGGAGTGAAATACCTCTGTATGTTTCACACTCTCTCATATTGCCTTTCTTTTTCCATATTGGTACTATTATTGCCTGTTGCCAATCATCTGGTACTTTTCTTTCTTCCCATGCTATATTAAAAAGTCTTGTTAGCCATTTAACTCCTGTTTCCCCACAGGCCTGAATAGCTTCTGTGGTTATTCCATCTGGACCAGGTGATTTGTTTTTAGGGACTTTTCTGTATAACTGCTTTGACTTCTGCAGGTATGAAATTTGGTTCTTGCTGTCCCTGGCTTTTAGGCACAAAAGTGAGGTTGTCTATGTTATGTGTGGGGTTAAGTAGTTCTTGAAAGTATTCTGCCCACCTTGCTAGTCTTTGTTGTGGATTAAATATCGGTATACCTCTTTTGCTGTTTATGATGGTAGGTTGGGTTGTAGCATGCATCTCTGTTTCTCATTGTGTTGACACGTTTATAAAATTCTCTTGGGCAGTCTTTGCTAAGGGTCGCCATCTGTTCACCATATATTCTCCAGGATTCATCTTTAGATGCTCTAATTGTTCGTTTGGCATTACGTCGTGCTATTCTATAAGTAACATAGTCTTGTTCAGATTTAGTTGTGATCCACTTTTTGAACGCTACCTTCTTTTTGAATATGCTATCTTTAACTTCGTTGTTCCACCAGGCTGTTCTTAATCTTTTGTCCTGCCCTACTTTCTTTGTTCCACATTTATTTTCCAGTGTGTCGAGCATGCAGCCTTGAAAATTGTCCATTCCTTATCTACGCTTGAGTGGTCATCAGGGATGTTCTTATGTAGGTTTTTGATTTCTTGATTGAATTCGTCTTTAACCGTATTTTCCTGAAGCCTCCTATAATTGATGACCTTCTTGTTTCTTGTCAGTCAGGTCTTAGTCAGATATGACTGAGCTACCGTATGACAGTAGACGGTACTACCTGCTTTCTGTCAGCGCCGAATGTTGGGCGGCGCTTACCAAACCCGACACCCCACATTGTGCCAACGGCTTCGGGCGGAAGAGCGCAATTGGGAGGGATACAAGCCTTATCCTGGTGCGAGGAAATGCAACCCAAAGACAAAATAGTCATGGCAGGGCAGACCAGGCCCTAAGCCTTGGTTGGCACTGGTCTATGATCGAGGCTCCGACTGGCGGACAGTTAGAGCATTGCTTTGCTGATCCGGCAGCTTCTGCAGCTTGTCTTGTTCCAGATGTATAGGTGTCAACTTTCCTCTGGAGTGAACTAGGCAGGCCGAGAGAGGGATCATGCTGCATGGGCAACACATGGTTTCTTTATTTTAGCCCAGGCTTTGTGCTATGGAGAGGCAATAACTCCATCCCTGGTCTTAACCGGTCTCGGAATCAAAGCGAGAGGCAACTGTTACGGGTTATAAGTCCTTGTCAGTTGGCGTAGACATGGGGCGCCACGCGTTGCCTCTGACGGTGGGAGACACCTACAGGTGTCACTGATCAGCTACCGCCCGCCTCAAGCTGGGCAGCCCCCGGCCAATTGGGTGCTGATCCGCCACAGCCTGCCTGCTTCAATGGGTGCTTGGGGCTAGGACAAAATCTGAATCGCAGGCTGTAAAACCAATGCACCAGGTACTAATAAAAAGAATAATAGAAACCTCAAGCTACGGCTTGCAACCTGGAACGTAAGAACCATGTGTCCAGGATTTTCCACTGACTTGACAAATATTGACGATGTGAGAAAAACGGCTGTGATTGATGCTGAACTCAATCGTCTTAACATTGATATTGCTGGCCTGCAGGAGACTCGCCTCGCTGAGGAAGGGTCACTCAGGGAAAACAATTACACCTTTTTTTGGAAGGGTAGAGGGCAGGCAGAAAAAAGGCAACATGGTGTGGGCTTTGCAGTGAAGAATTCGCTACTGGGAATGATTGATATCCCAGCTGGAGGTAATGAAAGATTATTATCCCTGCGCTTGGCAACCTCTTGTGGATTTGCCACCATTATCACTGCATATGCACCGACACTCGCTTCCTCTGATGATGTGAAGGATACGTTCTATGAGCAGCTAGACTCTGTGATCAAAGCAGTTCCAAAATCCGACTACATTTATATGCTCGGTGATTTCAATGCTCGTGTGGGCAAGGACTCGAGTTCATGGCCAGTGTGCCTTGGAAAATACAACATCGGTCGCATGAATGATAATGGGCAAAGGCTGCTGGAGCATTGCACTAGAAATGACCTATGTATTACAAACTCCTTTTTTAAAACAAAAGAGTTGCATAAGGTCACATGGAAACATCCAAGATCCGGCTATTGGCATCAGCTGGACTTCATTATCACACGGAGACAACATCTGAACCATACATCATTAACTCGAAGTTACCACAGTGCTGACTGTGATACAGATCATTCTTTGGTTGTTGCAAGGGTTAGACTGAGACCAAAGAGAATCTACACAGCTAAACACAAATCTAGCCCCAGGATTAATATTATTAACACTCACGATCCTGGAAAGTGCTTTGAATTTCAACAGCAACTTGAAGACGCTTTCACTGATACATCAGAAAATTGTATAGTAAATGATAAATGGAGTAAACTTAAGGAAACTATTTATAAAACAGCGGTAGGGGTTTACGGCACTGTGGATCATAAGAGGCAGGACTGGTTTGCGGCAAACAGCCAGATACTGCAGCCCTTGATTGATAAAAAGAAGATAGCTCTCTTAAGAAACAAGGAAAGACCAACGCGTAACACTCTGAGTGAGCTGAAGCAAGCAAGGAAGGATGTGCAAAAGGCTGCCAGGCAGTGTGCGAATGACTATTGGATCAAGTTATGTGAGTCCATTCAAATCGCAAGTGATAAGGGAAACATCAGAAGCATGTATGAAGGGATAAAGAAAGCCTGTGGTCCAATGATCAAAAGAAGTGCACCGCTGAAAACCTTGACTGGAGAAATCATCACTGATAAGAAACAGCAGATGGATAGATGGGTCGAGCACTATTTAGAGCTTTACTCAAGTGAGACCAAGCTAGCGGATGATGCCCTCAACGCCATAGAGGCCCTACCAACTCTTGACCACCTGGACACACTTCCCACCATAACAGAAGTTAAGTGTGCTATAAATGAACTTGCGTCTGGCAAGGCTCCAGGTAAGGATGGGATTTCAATAGAGGTAATGAGGAGTGGGCAAGACACACTCACTCTACAGATCCATAAGCTAATAGAGCTATGCTGGCGAGAAGGACAAGTCCCACAGGATTTCAAAGATTCAAACATCATAACGCTGTACAAGAACAAGGGCGATCGGAGCGACTGTAACAACTATAGGGGTATCTCACTTCTGTGTATTGTTGGGAAAGTATTTGCCAGAATTGTTCTGCGCAGACTTCAAGTCCTAGGAGATCAAGTCTACCCCGAATCACAGTGCGGCTTCCGTCAGAACCGGTCTACCATTGATATGATATTCTCATTGCGACAGATGCAAGAGAAATGCCGGGAACAAAATCAACCACTGTTTATTGCCTTCATCGACCTCACAAAGGCATTCGATTTGGTCAGTCGTGAGGGTCTGTTCAAAGCACTAAAGAAGATTGGCTGCCCACCAACTCTTCTGTCCATTGTGGAATCGTTCCACACAGGCATGAAGGGTATAATCAAGTTTGATGGCTCAACTTCAGAAGAGTTTGAAATCAAGAGTGGAGTTAAGCAAGGTTGTGTACTATCCCCCACCCTCTTTGGGATATACTTTTCACTTCTACTGAAATATGCCTTTCGTGATCAGGATGACGGTATATACATTCACTCACGCTCAGATGGTGGCCTCTATAATGCTCAGAGATTGAAGGCCAAGACCAAAATTAGGAGGGTACTAATCAGAGATTTGCTTTTTGCGGATGATGCTGCGATTACGACCCACTCTGAGGAAGAATTACAACATCTACTATCTGCATTCTCCAATGCTTGTTCTGAATTTGGTTTAACAATTAACAAAAAGAAGACACAGATTATGTCACAAGGTGCACATGGTGTACCATCAATCTTTATTGACGACGCCGAACTGGAGATAGTAGACCATTTTACATATCTAGGAACAGAGGTAAATAGCAAATTATCCCTTGATCAGGAAATCAACATCAGGATTGGCAAGGCAGCAACAACAATGAACATGTTAGCAAAAAGAGTCTGGGAGAACAGGAAGCTTACTGCCAAAACAAAAGTCCTCGTCTACCAAGCCTGTGTCCTTAGTACTCTTCTTTATGGCAGTGAAACCTGGACAACTTACTCACGCCAAGAGAAACGTTTAAACAGCTTTCATATGCGGTGTCTGCGAAGAATACTTGGTATTAAGTGGCAAGACAAAATCACAAATACTGAAGTATTGGAAAGATCAGGTTGTGTGACGGTGTATTCCATGCTCAGTCTTCGTAGACTTAGATGGATAGGACATGTTAGGAGGATGGATGATGGTAGAATACCAAAGGACATCTTTTTTGGTGAATTACAGACGGGTAGGAGATCTCAGGGTCGGCCTCTACTACGATACAAAGATGTGTGTAAGCGGGACATGATTGATACAGGCATTGATAATGCACATTGGGAGCAAGTCGCCGCTGAACGTGTTGCATGGAGGGCAACTATCAGAAATGGAATAAAGACAAAGGAGAAAATGATTGCAGATAAAGCACACACAGAGCGTGAGAGACGTAAGATGGTGCAAAATGGTGGAAATGACCATGTTTTCACATGCATCTACTGTGGGCAAACATTTGCAGCAAGATTTGGCCTTACCAGCCACACTCGCCACCGCCATGGGTCGTAGTTATTAAGCCTTTTTGAAGCACAATGTACCAAACTATCGTCTGTCAAGACGGAAAGGGAGCCAATGTAATGTAATGTAATCTTGTTTCTTATTTTTCTGTATGTTGAAATCTTTTTTTATTATGACTGGTTTGTGATCAGTATCAACATCTGTATTTGGGAGTGCCTTTGAATCTAATAGCAGTCTTTTGTCTGATATCCTTATTAGAATAAAGTCAATTTGAGATGCGTGGTCTATGTCATTTCATTTATACCAGGTTTTGGTGTGGCTACGATGATGTTGAAAATAACTATTTGCTACTATTAGTCCGTGTTCTGAGCATATGTTGAGTAGATGTTGACCATTGCTGTTACAATCAGTCTCTTTGTCGCTGAATGAATGGCCCCATACAATCATCCCACGGTGTTCTTCGTGTGCCTATTCGTCCGTTAAAATCACCCATCACAATAAGTTCATCTGTCTCCCTCACATTATTTAACGTGTCTGCAAGTTTATCACAATACTCGTCTTTGTCTTCGTCGCTGTAAGTGTCGTTACATGGGGCGTATGTTTGGATAAACGTTGCTCTATTTCCTTCTTTGATCTGTACTAGTATTATCCTTTCCGATATAAATTTAGTGTTAATGATGGCTTTCGCTTTATCTGGATGTAACAAAAAACCCACTCCATGTTTAGCTGTAGCTCGCTGGTCGACGCCACTCCATATAAGAACGTAACCTTCATGTGTTCGTTTCGTGTTCTGCCCCATTTTCCTAGTGTCTGCGAGTCCTAAAATTTGAATATTTGATTTTTTTCATAAACTCTACCAGGGCTGGTTCCTTATATCCTAGACCAGTAGCATTCCACGTCGCGATAATCTCCTTTCTATTTGTGGTATTTCGAAATGTAGCAGTCGTTAGTCGCTTGTTGTTGCTCGGCATCGGTGTGTCGTTTCCGGCGTGAACGCTGATAGAGTTGCGTTTTTCTTTCAATTTAAAAAATATTTTTCAAAATATTTCAATTGAAAAATATATAGAAGTTCAAAAAAGTATATATGTTTGTTTTATAGACTACAAGAAAGCTTTTGATAGAGTACAACATGAACGACTAATTACGTGCCTTCAAGATATAGGAGTAGACGGAAAGGACATCAGACTTATTAGTAACTTGTACTGGGAACAAGTGGCGTCTATTAGATGCGGTAATAACTATTCATCGACTATAGAGATAAAAAGAGGAGTACGGCAGGGATGTGTACTGTCCCCAAGCCTCTTCAACCTATACACAGAAAGAATTTTTAAACAAGTTGAATTGCCTGGACTCAACATCAATGGAAAAATCATAAACAATCTTAGATATGCTGACGATACCGTGTTAATAGCTGAAAGTGAGCAAGAGTTGCAAGACCTAGTGGAAGAAGTAAACAGGCAGAGTGCAGAATGTGGCTTAGATATTAACATCCAAAAAAACCAAAAACTATGATAATTAGCAGTGAAAAGGAAAGGTCATCAATGAAGATCACAGTAAACGGGCAGAGACTAGAACAAGTAACACGTTTCTCCTGTCTTGGACATATAATAACAGATGATGGCAGAAGTGAAATGAAAATCAAAAAGAGAATAGGAATGGCCAAAAATGCGTTCAATGGCATGAAATCAGTATTAACATCTAGAGAGATTAATAACGCATTAAAAATGAGAATTGTCAAATGTTACGTATATTCAATGCTATTGTATGGCGCGGAAGCCTGGACATTGAACAGGCAACTAGAAAGTCACATAGAAGCCCTGGAGATGTGAATATACAGACGAATAGGTCGTTTTTCATGGAAACAAAAACAATCAAATGCAGAGGTCCTAGAAAAACTGGGAATGAAGAGAGAGTTGATGAAAGAAGTAAAGAGGAGACAAGTGAAATATTTTGGCCACGTTAAAAAACATGATACTCTTATAAAAACCATACTGGAAAGCATGGTTGAGGGCAAGCGAGCAAGAGGTAGACAACGATACGAGTGGGAAGATAACATCAAGAGATGGACGAACATCAGCCTGACAGAATGTACAGTCAAGGTGAGAGACAGACAGTGTTGGAAATTCATTGCAGCCAACCTTCATTGCGGAGACGGCACCTGATTGATTGACTGATGGGAGCCGGTCGTTCAGAAAGCAATTGCAAAATACTGAACGTAAAAAGTTGCCAATGCATCAACAATGGCAGTAAAATGCTGGTGTTGACTGTATCGTCCTGTAAAAGAATATGCAACTTTTATTTTTTGTTTAAAGTCAATATGAAGAGAGGCATTGGAGAACATTTAACGACTGCATAGATCAACAGGTGAAGTGGCAGAGACATGTCCAGCGAAGGTCTGCTGGGTGTTCTAAGACGGTGCTACAGAGAAATATCCGCAGTATAATTTATACACAGTGTCAGGAACATAATTTGTTGGAGAGACGCGAAGGTCTACGACATTTTCCAAGACACATAATGATGATGTATTGCTAAATCCGCCTTTGAGCTCTCTTGGTTGTCTATCTGTAACCTTGGCTTTGGTTCATTGCATTGCTTGATATATTCAGTTAGTTGTTCCATTCGCTATTCCCCATTCCTATATTGTGATCCTGTATTATCCCCATCCCTCTATTGTGATCCCATGTTAGTCCCCATCCCGCTATTGTGATCCCATGTTATTCCCCATCCTTCTGTTTTGATCCCATGTTATTCCCCATCCCTTTATTGTGATCCCATGTTATTCCCCATCCCTCTATTGTGATCCCATGTTATTTCCCACCCCTCTATTGCATTCTATTCCTACGCCGAAGCATATTTCATTCCATCTGTGTTTATTATTGATACTATCTTCAGCGGATGACCTATTCCCCCGTGTTACACTCATGTAAATAAACTAAGTGAAACTAAACAACCCTGACAGACATTTTCCACGCCAGGGACAACCGCTGTCCAGACGTATTGAACTAGAAAATGGCGAAGGCTGGAGATCTACAGAGGCCGGGAAACAAACACGGATATACAGAACCACACAAAAACTAGGCAACAATGGTGTTATAGCACGTCCACAAATGTTTACCCCTGTATAAAAACCCATAACTCAGTAACCAAATGATGAAATAAAATGATGAGATTTAGCATACAATCGTATCATTATGTACACTCAACAAATTTTTATTTTTGTTCTGGAGATTGTACAGCAGATCTCAATGTTTGTTTATATTGCAGTATATAATTTACGTGTCAGAGATGAAGTGCATATTATAAAATGTATTACATCTTCACATGTACAGAGTGCTTATTTTGAACTATGCTGGTTTAATATACAATTCTGAATCCTATGGTGCTATTTCTATGTTAGATACGAATTATGTCCATATTACATAGATGTGGGTTCGTGTGGATGATAGACCTGGCTAATGAAGACATTTTTAAGGGTGGCGATTTGATCATTCGTCGAAGTATACTTATTCCTGCGGCGAGGCGCTGTCGTCATTTGGAGGTGACAAGTTCAAATCCCGGTCGTTAACAACAGCTTTCTATTTTTATGTTGTCTACTGCGTCCTCTAGTCTCTACCTTTTTCTTTCTACTTCTATGAACGCCAAACAGTGTTTATTTATTAACTGTCTTAATGACCTCAAAGGGTTTCCCAATTGATATTTCTGTATCACACATTCCAGAATCACATATACTCGGCTGTAATACATACCATAATAACACATGTTTGGCTATGTCACAAATATCAAAATCACACATTGTCAGGAGTGAGAACTAGAATTCGATGGTTTATTCCACCGCCATGACCGGCCACGACAGAAAGTATTCATTCATCTACACGACGTAGTATTGAGTTCATCTACACGACGTAACTCTTCAATTCTAATAACCGAACTCCTCTCTTTCGTCGTCTAGGTATTTGAGTCTAATACTCGTATTCTAAAGGTGAATCTCTTATTTCTTGCTGTTCTATGTACCACTACCATTCACATGCTACATGGATCCTTTCACACCTTCCTTCCTTCCTTCTACAACCACGAATGACACACCAGTTATAAGCACTTAACAGGATACCGTGCGAGTTCCCATTGTCTATTCTGTCATTGAATTAACAATTAAATTACATTCTTACTAAATATACGTGTATGCGTCTTTAACATGCTAAATAACTACAACTATATACAGATGGTCGGCACTCTAACTATTGGCCCTCGCCTACTACGAGTCTGAGACGCCTGTCCTCTACCACTGTCTCAGCTCGAGTGTCCGGTTTTTCGAGAGATCTCGCTCAGGGCGAACCGCACTTTCAACATTGACGAGACTAAAGCTCACACTCCCAATCATAGACCACATGCTTGGCTATATCACACATGCAAGAATCACACCCGCTAGGCTATATCATACATGCAAGAATCACACCCACTAGGCTATATCACACATGCAAGAATCACACCCGCTAGGCTATATCATACATGCAAGAATCACACCCGCTAGGCTATATATCACACATACCAAGATCACACACGCTCGTCTATATCACACATACCACAATCATACATGCTCGCCTATATCACACATACCACAATCACACATGCTCTGTTATTTCACATATACAACAACCACATATGCGGATTATATCACGCATACCAGAATCACACATACTCGGTTGTATGACATATATCAGAATCACACACGCTCGGCTTAATATGTAAATATTTATAGCGCATAAATCTCTTCATGTTTACGGGCAATGACAATGATTGATGGCGAAGAAGCAATCATTGCGGCGAAGACCGGTCATCCAATTTTAGTGACCTGGATTTAATTTCCCTTGTATCAGAAAGGATCCGCATCTGTCGGAGCTGAGATAAGAATTCTAGCCTTTACACGTCTTGTCATTTGAGCTTTGATTTTCTCTACTGTTTCTTATCCTTTGCCTCCTCCTCCTGCTCTTCCTCCTCCTCCTCCTCCTCCTCCTCATCCTCCTCCTCCTCCTTCTTCTTCTTCTTCTTCTTCTTCTTCTTCAGATATCAGTTTTGGTACGGGTTTCTTTAGCATAAATAACCAACACATCGGTGCCTGTGAGAACGCAACCATTCCCCACCAGCTTCCACCAACCTCCACCAACCCCCACCAACCCTCACCAACCCCCACAAACCTCCACCAGCTTCCGCCAGCCTCCACCAGTCGTCCTCTAGAGTTATTCATGTGGACCATATCTGCCTTCTCCATTTGGCAAATTCTGAACAGCTCTGATGGACGTGCAGAAAAAGAGTGTTGAAGTGCTACATAGAACCTGCACTTTTGTATGGATGTGAAGCGTGGACAATGAGCAAACAATATGAAAAACATCTAATAGCAGCGGAAATATGGTTTCTAAAGAAATACAAAGAATATCATGGACAGACAGAAAAACCAAAGAGCAAATCCTACAAGAAGCAAATCAACACCGTAAACTGATTAGAGAAATTAGACGCAGACAGTCACAATATTTGGGAACGTTACGCGAAGACATAAACTAGAGAACATGACGACAACTGGCAAAATTGAGGGGGAAAGAACAATTTGAAGGCAGAGAAGTAAATACCTGGATGGCTTGACTACGTGGTATCGTCGAGACAAGAACACAGATCTGATCCACGCCTCCGGTGATCGTGTAAGATGGCGAAACATGACGGTTCACGCTTATCGGCATGGCACATGATGAGGATGATGGAAGTGTTCAGAGCATGATGTGGTCCTACGCAGCTACAAGTAGCTGAACCTCTGAAATTTTAGTGAAAATGCCCAAATGCACTGCTATTTTCGCGTCTCGTTTCATTTAAACGTTTCTTGGGCGTGCTGGCGAAGATGATAGCAGGCTGCTCAAAAAATGTTATGAGCAAGAGTGGGCGCGTGTTCGACTCCAGGACTGGTCACTTATTAAAATGGGAGGAAAACTGGACCACCTATATCCTCGTTGTTCTCAGGTATACAAAATGTGACTGTACTACCAGATCACAGCCCCATGGCAGCAAACAGTTTGGGAGCATGCTGTGTAATTTCCATCTTGTGATATAATGGTATTTAAGAGCCCGTTTTCTTTATTGTTTTGTCGGCCAATTAGGTGCCGTCTCCATACTGAAGGTTGGCTGCAATGGATCTCCAATACTATCTGTCTCTGGGTTTGATTGTGCATTCTGTCAGATTGCTGTCCGTCCGTCTCTTGATGTTATCTTCCCACTAGTTGTTTACCTCTTGCTCGTTTGCCTTCAACCTTACCCTCCAGTATGGTTGTTATAAGAGTGTTATGTCTTTTAACGTGGCGAAATATTTCACTTGCCTCTTTATTCTTCCATTAACTCTCTTTGCATTCCCGGTTAAGAATGGAGGTGGAGGCAGTCAGTGCAGCTTTCCGCTGGATGGAGAATACGACACACACACACACACACATACACACACACACATCGTTATTGTAACTGACTCAGAAAGCATGCTGAGTAGGGTGAGGACAGGCAAGCTTCGTGCCGAGGGGCTTGCTTCGCTTCGGAAGTCACGGGTGACAAGCATCGTCTGGATCGTTTCTCCGGGGCATGCTGGTGTGCTGGGGGAATGAACAGGCAGACAGATTGGCTGGCTCTGCAAAACTTGGTGGAGTATTGATGCATGATAAGGCAGACGTGGTTGCGGCCTTGTGGGAGCACGTGTACACCAAGGAGGAGCAAATGGGTCACCATGGTCTGGCAAGAATGCCACAGCGTGTAGTGACGAGTGGATCTGGCCGATGCTCGACGCTTAGAGGAAAGGTGAGACGCACATATAATAGGATTGCTACTGGTACTATTGGGGTTGGAACTTTTCGCTGGCTACTGAGGATGAGGGCGGAGCGCTTAAGGGAATGCCCCGAATGCTGTGATGTCGGCTCTTAAATCAGTCAATCAGTCAATCATTCCCGGTTTTTTTTTTTTTTTTTTTTTTTTTTTTTGGTAATCTCTGTATTTGATAGTGTTTTGTGTCCATGAAATACGACAAATTTTTCTATATATCCACACCTCGAGAGCCTCTGTTCGACTGTCTAATTGCTTGTTCGTTGTCAGGGCTCTTGTGCAATAGTGTTGAATATACATAACATTTGACAATTCTAATTTGTAATGCATTGTTAATGACTTTGCTTTTCAAAAGTGGTAAAATACAGGGATGGATAGAAGACAACAAATACCTGGATAGATACAAGACCCAAAAAAAACAAAAAAAACAGGGATAGACACAAAGCAAAAAATATAGGGATAGATTCAAGACAAAAAATACAGGGATAGATACAAGACAAAGAATACAGGGATAGATACAATACAACGAATACAGGGATAGATACAAGACAAAGAATACAGGGATAGATACAAGACAAAACATACAGGGATAGATACCAGACAAAACATACAGGGATAGATACCAGACAAAAAAGACAAGGATAGATACAAGACAAGAAAGAACAGTTTGTAATAAACTAATATATGCTAGATGAGGGCGCCAGTGGCGCAGTAACTAGCACGTTTGCCTCCTGACCTGTAGTCGTGTTTTGACTTCGCCACCAGGCGCGGTTTATTTTATATGTTATAGGGCTCCCAATTCTACCCAGCTTACAACTGGTACTAGAAAATGTTTAGGGAAGTAAAGTCTGCTGGGGCGATATTGACCGCATCACTCATCTAGTGTCGACTGGCCAATAACAATATTGGGTTAGCACCATTTACTCAATAAGCATAAAGGCGTGAGTTAACTCTTTTGTTTATATACGTCGTGCGATGGTTGCACTTCTGACGTAATCCCTAGTGATCGATAAGAGAAGTAACGGCAAGTAACATACAATACAGAATAATACAGGATGTTTGTAAAGTCTCACTACACTTTGTATGTAAAATAGCTGTTTGTTGGAGAGTATGTTTTCCATCTTTCAAACGGAAAACATACTCTCCAATAAACAGCTGTTCTACATACAAAGTGTAGCAGGACTTTACACACGTCCTGTATAATATAACAATAACAAATGAAAATAGTTAAGGATGTGTGACTGCTGCGAAAAAGTGAGAGATAATAAATACACAAATAGTGTACATACATTACATCAAACTCAAATTCGGACAACGGAAATCACAGTGTAAAATACAACGATAGTAATAGTAACGTTCATCATCATCATCATCTTCCATTTCTGCCTTCAGACGTCGTCGGGAGGAATAATCTGCGTTCCAGCGCCCGGTGGGCGGCACTGGATAGTGTCATTCCATGTGGTTGTACAATGTCTTTGATGTCGTCAATCCAGTTTCTTCTTGGACGTCCTCGTGGTCTCGTCGCAGATTATCTTTGATGTAAGGCCAGTGTTGATAGTTGGTGGTGTTGCATTCTAACGACATGGCCAAACCACTTGATCTTCTGTCTTTCAATCAATAAATGTGGCACAAGGTGTTGATCCCACTGCCTGTCTGATAACAGCATTTCTTACTCGGTCTCGGATTGTTAGGTTGGCAGCTCTCCTCAGGCATCTCATCTCACAGGTGTTGATTTTGCGAAAGTGTGATTTGGATAAAGTCCAGATATGAGATTAGTAGCATAGGGTTGGTGTGAATATGTTGTTTATTATCTGTCGTTTTGCGGACATGGGTATATAAAGTTAAAAAAAAAAGAAGATATAAATAAGTTACAACACAGCACAACGAATCAACGTTTGTATCTTAGTGTTCTTCGCAAGGAACAACACAGACAGATCTAAAGAAAAAAAAAATAGAACATGTAATTATAAACTGCAACGTAAACAGAAAAAGTATGTGTATCAAACTTTGTTAGGCATTGCGCGTGCAAAGTAGGTTTGGACCCCAAAAAATGGATGGCGGAAATGGGGGGAGTAGGGGTGTGTCACAATTATGACTTAAGAGTTGTTCATATGGTAGCAGACATGGCAATTAATCAGTTAAATTTGCTTTATGACATCAAAGGAACACGTCCACTCAGACACTTGCATTTTTAGTTTCAAACGAATAAATTAAAAGACAAATTAGTTTTAAAGGCAAAACGCGAACAGAAAATAATGACATTACGTTCATTAATGCTAACGGCGTCTGAAGATTGAATAGCCACACAAAAAAGGTGGCTAGTTTGTGTTCAGACTTTGGCAGAAAAATGTGGATATCAAATTGTATTACACTGTTGGGAATAACTTGGTGAAACTAATGCATGATGTGAGGGGATTACACGAGTCTCGTTTGATTGGATTAATAGAAAACTCGACGTGTTCTCGGCGCGTGATGACGACACGACAGAGAGAGAGAGAGAGAGAGAGAGAGAGAGAGAGAAAGAGTGAGTTAGTGGGTGGGTGGGTGCGTGCGTTAGTGAGTGAGCGAGTAAGTGACTGAGTGAGTGAGTGAGTGAGTGAGTGAGTGAGTGAGTGAGTGAGTGAGTGCGTGAGTGAGTGAGTGAGTGAGTGAGTGAGTGAGTGGGTGAGTGAGTGAGTGAGTGAGTGAGATATAGACATACAGACAGACGGGTGGACGGAAAAACAAACAGCCGGATGGATGGATGGATGGATGGATGGATGGATGGATGGATGGATGGATGGATGGATGGATGGATGTAAGGGTGGGCGGGTAGTTAATAGGGTAGGTATGCATGGATGAATGGATGGATGGATATGTGGATGGATGAATGTATGGATAGATTGATGGATGGATAGAGGGATGGATGGAGGGATGAATGGATGGATGTATGTAGACAGGCAGGCAGATAAGTAGCTAGTCACAGCTAATAACCTTTACATTTGTATTGTTTTTCCGGTTATAAAACATTTTGTGTTTGCAAAGTGTATTCCCCATCTCACATCACTGTGATTTCGCATAATGCATGCCCTTTATAGACTCCATACTTTAGAATCCCCAATTTGTAACTGGATCATTGCCTACGTTAATTACATGCTTGTATAAACACGTAGTTTTGTGTTAACATTATGTTAACAATACCGCCACAAACACTTCTACTTCAAAGCGTTCCAATCATGTTGAACGCGAACTCCATGTAGAAAATGCATTAAATAAATCGATGGTTCTTTAACAGCTCAGAAGTTTCTGCTTAACGTCCTCACGACAATACAGTCGGTCAAGATATAAAGTGTCTAGCGTGGATATGCATGGGTAAATATACTGTTCTGTGACACCGTTACTTCTTCTTCTTCTTCTTCTTCTTCTTCTTCTTCTTCTTCTTCTTCTTCTTCTTCTTCTTCTTCTTCTTCTTCTTCTTCTTCTCCTCCTCCTCCTCCTCCTTCTTCTTCTTCTCTTCTTCTCCTTCTTCTTCTTCTTCTTCTTCTTCTTCTTCTTCTTCTTCTTCTTCTTCTTCTTCTTCTTCTCATCCTCCCTTATTTCTTCTTCTGTTTTATCTATTCCGACAAGAAGACGAGCGGAGAGAATCTACCTGCGAGCTGCAGCAAACAACAAGAACCTCAGGCAACCTCTAACGAAGTTACCACGAGGAAGGACGACGACAACCCACCACAAACAAGAGCCAAAGCTACTGAGAAGCAGAGGGAGGAGAAAGACACCAGAGTCGGAAACACCGACTCACCGACAAGCAAGTGGATTGTCAAGCGTATCCAAGTAGAGGTATCAGACGAAGAAATCATGAAGCAGCTACGAGAAGAGAATCTCCACATCCGATTCTTGAAGACAGAGCGGCTCCTCACCTACTCCAAGATTCCTACAACCTTGGCGGTGGTGACGACAGAGGGCAGCGAGAGCCGACCACAGTATCAATCAACAAGAAAAAAACAACAGCCAGAGAGATTCATCCCAAGAGTCAATCAATGTTCCAGATGCCAGAGGGCCGGCCACAGCAGAGCAGCATGTCGCAGTAAGACGGAAATCTGCCGGTACTGCGCCGATCACCACGGCTTCAAGGAGTGTCCGCTGGGCAAGCTAGACACGGACTTCCGAGCACCCAACAACAAAAGAAAGTGCGCCAATTGCCTGGGCTAGCATGGAGCAAGATACTTAGGCTGTCGGTACCTTCAAAGACACAGAGGCATCTTAAAGTCGCCATCACCACAAAGACACCATATAATGACGTAATGTGGAAGTGCGAGACAGCCACGGGTATATCACAAGCTGAAAGAGATCAACTGCAAAACGAGATAGACGAATTGAAGAAGCAAGTCGAGGCACCTATTACGCCGACTCCGACCAGCGACAATGAGAAACTGCTGGCTGAAATAATGGAGATCCATCAAAACATCAAGCAAGAAGTGGAACATATGACACTGATAAAGAAGGAGAACGAAGAAATCCTACAAACCATTAAGTCAGAGCGAGAACTACAGAAAGCTGAAATGGAACTTTTCCAAAACAAACCAACAGAAGCCATACAAGAAACCACAGAGAAACCGTAAGATGAAAACCAAGAGACCGAGCCTGAACCGCAAGCTAAAGCCACTACAAAGAGGGGTCGCCCAACCACAACACCCAAGAGGGAACCACTACCCCGTCAGATCTCTGAAGGGGGCACAGAGTACCCATTTCCACCTACCCTGGTGGAGTGCAAAGAAACGGTTAGCAGAGAGGAACTCAAGCGCAAGGAATTCAGAAGGCACTGGGAAGAAAGAAAAAGACAAGAAGAAGCCCAAGAAATTCAAGGGGAAACCGATGGAATACCCAGTCTTATACTTTGACTGTGAGACCGACTTCGAGTACTATATAGATGACGGTAAAATCGTCCCATGGATGACCACGGAGGAAGAAATCTTAAGGCAGCAGATACTTAACAAACGCGACAATGAAAACAGGCGCAAGGAGGAAAATGACAACATTGAAAATCTGCTATGGACAATACACAAAAAAGGAGGCAAACAGACCAAATAAAAAGTCTTTATAAGGATCTACAACAGGTAGCAGCGAAACGCCGGGCATTGAGAGCCATGACTTCTGCCCTATGTGCCGCCGTGGGCTCAAGAGGAAAGACTAACTAACTAACTAATGAGGACTGCACCCAGCCAAGCCAGACAAGCCAGGAGCCTGCACCAACAAAGAAAACCACAAGAGGAGACGGGCACAAAGGATAGCCGCCGACCACACCCCAGCTGACATCACAGACACAAAAGCCGATATAACCGGTCCGGGTCAGGACCAGCTCGTAAGAGCGCACAAGACAAGAATCAGGGTGAATAAACCCACAAAAACCACGGACCCAACAATAACCACAGCTGAAAGAAGGAGGTTGATCGAGGCCGAATGTGGAATTTTTGTTTTTCAAGTCAATCAAGCAAGCTGTAAAGTGCATTTGACATATGGTGCTACACTCATGTTTGTATACAGCAGTCAGCACTCAGTGGGTGATGTTTTCAGTACTACACCAGCCGCCTTTATACCTAAATCACATCGTTATACTCATTTTAAGCTGTGTCGACCCGGAAACCCAGGTCAATTTAAACATCAAAAACTCTAATCCTCCACTACCAGCGTTGTGGCAAAGGCGTTACGAATGCAATTCGTTCGAAAAGCAGCTGCGAGCAATTTGGAAACAGACCGCCGTGCGCTGGTTTTCGTATAGTGGTATGAGTGCCGGTCGTTCAGAAAGCAATGGAAACTAATGAACGTAAACCTGCCAAGACATTTTTTTTTTAAAAACAGCCCCAAAGATAATGCTGGGTTGGCTGCGACGTCATTTAAAGAATATGTACTTTCTGTAACTAACTTGATTTTCCAACCATTGAAGGCAGAATACAAGTTTGCAGAGCACGCGCCAACCTCAGAGTTAACGCAAACACACAACATCCACTGCATAGTGAAATTATGAAGGTGAAGGGCAGCAGGTTAAAAAGAGGACGGTCGTGGATGGGTCAAGCCGAAGACATTCTTCAACAGGTGTGTTCACTTGAAGACTTAGAACCTGGCGAGGAGTGGGTGCAAGTGCCAACAGACTTCTGCACATCCTTTTCAGTTTGCATCCAACTAGATAGAAAATGCAGACAAGAAAATCCGGCTGCTGTGGAGGCTAAAGTACTAGCGTTGATTTTCGAGAATTCGCTAGACGGTGATGCTGTCATCTACACAGATGGGTCCGTCGTCCGACATGTGAGAAGCTCATGGGCCGTTACGGCTCGGACCGGAGGGAGAATTGTTGAGGAGGACTCTGGTGCTTTTACTGAAACCACATGCAGCCTGACTATGGAAGTCTTGGGCAGTAAGTAAAGCAATAACATGGTTCGAGACACAGACATTCACTAGGGCATGTTTCCTTAGCGACTCAATGAACATGATCAAGAGGATAGAGATGGGATGGATCCGAAGAGAATGGTTGCTGTCTCTGGAGCGGTTTCGCGTGGCAAAGATTAGTTTCATTTACGTGCCAGGGCATGCGGGAGTACAAGGAAATGAGCGGGCTGACAAGCTCGCAGGTGAGGCTACGGTGGAGGGCGGACGTGCCATGGACCAGGCTGATATTATGAATGCTCTACGAGAAGTAAGACTTTTGCGTGAACCAAGTGATGACTGTTAATCTACAACTATGGCCAGACTGCGAGAACAGCACATTAAAAGAGGGGTGGCCAAACAAGAACACTACGCAGGAAGATTAATAAACCAACACAGAACTGGGTCATTAGCCGCTACACGCTGCGGGATTTGCTGAGGAGGGGATCCGAGTTCTTATGGACTGAATGGTTCGATGTGCAATGAGGATGATCTATCGACTAACTAACTAACTAACTGACTAAACCTCCCCTATGCTGATTGAACCCTAACCACCAGGCAGGCAGACGAGCATTGAGGATATTATGGCCATGAAAACGCTAAGACAGAAGAACTGACAAAGAATTACTTCATTCATTCATTCATTCATTCATTCATTCATTCATTCATGCATTCATGCATTCAGTAGCATGTCCTTTACAGAACCTAGCTCTCTTAACAATCTTCCGGGAAACCTCTTGATCATAAGCAAGATGTCTCGCGTCCGATACACCCATCTGGAGATCATCTGCCGCATCATGCGCCCATCTTCTCTTTGGTCTTCCTCTTTCTGTCTTCCCGGACATATACTTCTGAATTATTGCTCTCTCCAAACTTTCATGATACCATATACAGGAGGCTGTAATGAGAGTGGCGTATTGCAAATTGCTTGATACACGCTGATGATGATAATGATGATGTGTGCGCGTGTGCATGTGTGAGCTCAAAGCTAAAGGTTTTCTAACAACATTCATACGACAGACACACAAATCACATGAACTCAACGCGCGTGTGTCTTACCTTTCTCTTGTTCCGTCCCCTAATATCTTCGATGTTGATATGGCACCCTGGCCGGCGAGCCCCCCAGATGCGCCAAGCTATCCGGCAGTAGCAGAAGGTGATGACCACCAGCGGAAGAAGGTACTGCACGCTGACCAGCAAAGCATTGTAGTAGAGCGGAAACTCTGTCCATTCATCAGGCGTGTGCAGCGAACACAACGGAATGAGCGAGTTTCTTCCTTGGATGTAGTCCACCCAGTAAAACTGTTGAACCGGCACTGCCGTGCCAATGCCCACTGTCCAGATGACGCTGATTATGATGGCGGCCGATCTCTTGGAGCAGCCGGCCTTGAAAGGGTGTATGACCGCGATGTAACGATCGACAGCAATAACCGCTAGTGTGAAGATGCTGACGTTGACACTAATCACCTGGACAAATGGCGCTAATGAGCACATGAAGTTGGCCAACACCCATCGCTGAAGCAATGCAGCCTGAAACTAAAATGCAAACTGCTGTTAATTTACAGGTACATATATTAGTAAACAGAAAGTGAACGGGTGTTTTGTTTTGTTTTGCGCTCTCTCGCTTTACATTCAAGCGTAGTCCGTACACACTGGACTGAATTTTGCTTGTGAATTATCGTTATCTATTACTGGAGTCACTTGCCATCGGGCGAACCCACTCCGACTTCGGAGGTACTTGTAATTTACGTCCCAATGTCAAGGACGAGAAGTCAACGTTTTAGTCCAGCTGTCCGGCGTAGGGGTTGAATCCCTTACGTCGGCATCAGCACACCGGATGTTTACGAACATTGTTGTTATCTATTCTGACATTTTGACCTCCAGTGAAAGGATTGAAAAAGGATAAAAGGGCAAGAGGGTCGACTTCATCGGTTTTATTTCCAAAAAAAAAAGAAGCTTGGCCTCTTTCCGCACGGCGTCCTGTCGAAATCTTCGCGCAAAGCACAAAGCACATACGCCGTAGCTTCAGCACCGACCTCCCATTTGTCTCCGAGAAAACTTCACTCGTGAACTGAGCGGCGTGACCCGGAATCGAACCCACAGCCTTCGTAATACTAGGGAGGTGACGTAACAACTTCGCCAAGGAGATTCTCTAAGAAAGTAAAAGCAGCCGATGTAATATTAACTTAATGACCTGTTGAATGGCGATAGCTCTTTTACATATCTTGAAGCTCATTGAGTATGTGAGACCAGTTTAATATGTTAGAAACTGTCGGCATTTAACAGGTAATCTCAGTCAATACCACATGGGTCGCCTTAACTTTCCATGTCATTTTCTGGTACCCATTTCGGCAGGACAGACCCGGGAACCAATTTCAAATTTAAAATGTCCGCCTCTGTGGGGGTTTAAACACACGACAACAGGACCCACAGGCAAGCTTGCTGGCCACTGAGCTTCCTCTGCTTCCCATATCAGTTCACGGACCAACCAGTAGTATAGCATGTGGGCCTAGGACCAAATTCCCTAGTATGTCTTATGACATGCCAAAGGGCTTTACTTGCTTGCATGAGTATTTTTCCTACAGGACATTGAGAGAGAGACTTCTGGAAATCTCATCTCATGCATCTTGTCCCTCTTGTAGCTTGCGGTGTCGAGGTGAAGCGTTAACAGCGGGAGAATGTCGTCTATCGTCTCATCTTGTCCCTCGTGTACCTTGCGGTGTCAAGGTGAAGCGTAAACAGCAGGAGAATGCCCGTCTATCATCTCATCTTGTTCCTCTTGTAGCTTGCGGTGTCGAGATGAAACGTAAACAGCGGGAGAGTGTCCGTCCAGCATCTCAGTTTGCTCCTCTTTTAGCTTGCGGTGTCGTGGTGAAGCATAAACTGCAGGAGAATGCCCGTTTATCATCTCATCTTGTTCCTCTTGTACATTGCGATGTCGAGGTGATGCATAAATAGCGGGAGAGTGTCCGTCCATCACCTCATTTTGTTCCTCTTGTAGCTTGCGGTGTCGTGGTGAAGCATAAACAGCGGGAGAAAGTATGTCCATCATCTCATCTTGTTCCTCTTGTAGCTTGCGGTGTCGAGGTGAAGCATAAACAGTGGGAGAATGCCCGTCCATCATCTCATCTTGTTCCTCTTGTGCCTTGCGGTGTCGAGGTGAAGCATAAACAGCGGGAGAGTGCTCGTTTATTGGCTCTGATTCATTCTTTTTCTTGGAGCCTGCTTGCTTGTTCTGTCACAGATTAACAATCTTTTGCATATCCTTTACATGATATCGCTGTCAACATCAGCATCTTTCAGCTGATTGTTAATTTCTTGGCAAGATTACGCTCAGTAGTTTGCCATTGCTTTCTGACCGACCGGCTCCATACTCTCATAAGTCACTGGCGCTACTCGAACCGCTTCCAATTCTCGTGCGCTCACGTCAACCACGAGAGTATTCGAGGTTACGGAAAAGCTGCTAACCCCTCGACTAGGGAGACCGGCTGTTACAGATTAAGGACAGTAAAATCTGACCAAAGGGAGTCCGTCCCCCTTGGCAAACCAGAACCCCGTTAACTTTAAAATTTCTGAGCACTGCAGTGCATCCACCATATGCGCAGCTGTATAAAGAGCGGGCATAAATGGGAGCCAACAAAACATTTAAAATAAAAAACCAGCTTGCTCGCAAGATGAAACAAAACAGACATATCTCTCAGTGATTTCGTATGCAGACAATCAGATACAACGCCAAGAGGCAACACTGGAGGATAACTAAGCTCAAGATATAATCTCTTAAATTCTAGAGTTTGGCCTCTGTAGCCTTTTACAGATGCAATGTTTCTGCATCTGGTGTTGCTTGCTGCAATAAAGATGTCGTTCTGAGCGGGGAAGAAACAGCCAGACATCTCGCGATCATGGTTTCCCGGTCTACACCGCGGTAAATGTCCTATTTAGCGCCAGTATCTTCTCTTCACCTCTCGATTGACTGGGATTTGTTTATTTCTCTCCGTGATCTCTACGTTGGTGTTTCGGTCATACCATTTTATTCACACTATACTGCCCAGGTCTCTCTGGCTGAGGGGTTACACCACTTTCTCCGTAATCCCGTTTATCCACGCAGGGTCTCGCAGCGAGGCGAGAACTGGAAGCGGTTCGACCCGCGCTCGTGACTTGCGGGATAATGAGCCGGCCGCTCAGAAACCAATGGCAAACTACTGAGCGTAATCTTGCCAAGAAATCAACATACAGCTGAAAGATGCTGATGTTTACAGCGAATGTCCTGTAAAGGATATGCAACAACAACAAAAAATACTGTCCAGGCACCAATTAGTGAATACTACTACTACTACTACTACTACTACTACTACTACTACTACTACTACTACTACTACTACTACTACTACTACTACTACTACTACTACTACTACGACCAGCACTACTGCTACTACTATTACTACTACAACTATGACTACTACTGCTGCTATGACCACCACCATCACTACTACAACAAATGCTGCTACTACTACGACTACCACTACTCCCATTACCACAACAACAACAAGTACAACTTTGACCACCAATAGAACTACTATCTAAACTACTACTATTACTACTGTTGCTACTATTCCTATTACATCTATGACCACCACCACCATCAATAATAATAATAATAATAATAATAATAATAATAATAATAATAATAATAATAATAATAGTAGTACCACCACAACTACTGTCATTTCCACTTCAACTACAACAGCCAAAACAACAACTACAACCACTAATCGTTACCTGAAAGGGTATAGAGAAGAGTCCAATGATGACGTCAGCCACTGCCAAGTTGGATATGAAGATGTTGGTAACTGTATGCATGCGCATGTTCTTGACGATGACCAGAATCACCAAGCCATTACCAATCACCGTCAGAACTGAGATGGATCCGTATAGAAAAGCCAACAAACAAATTAATCCTGTGGGAACATCGTACGGATGCATGAAAGTTTCGTTCCCTTGAATTCCATTACCATCAATAGTGCTGTTGATGAAGAGGTTGTCGTTGCTGGAATTACTGTTGTTAACGGTTTTTGTAATGATAATAATGGCGGATTGCTCAGCTATGGCCGCGGATTCAGCCCTGTTGTCACGATAAACATCGGCCATATTGGTGGTTGTAGTTCCGGTGTTAATCCTGAGCCTGTATCCACATTGTAAGGTCTGTTAACACTGGGTATTAAAATAAATACTTGCTGAATTTCATATGGACAATGTCATGGGCTCATTTTAATCACTGGTAAGCATCCGATGCTTCGATATTTTAATTAACATTTAACACAATCCTGAGAAATACTTAACTGAAATACAATATCAATAAACTATGTATAGTGATGACAAACAGTTAACACAATTCGGAGAAATACTTCATTGACCATAAAGTATCAATAAACTGCGTATAGTGATGACAAACCGTTAACAACATCTCGTGAAATACTTCACTGAATATAAAATATACATAAACTGCGTATAGTGATGACAAACCGTTAACACAAGCCCTAGAAATACTTCACTGAACATAAAATATCAATAAATTTGAGTATAAAGTTGACATTCCGAGGCATATCCTGTGGAGCAGTATAACAAGAAATCCCGTATGTTAGGTTGATGTTTGTGCAACATCATGTCGATCGCCATAGACTGAGTAAAGTTGATGGTTGTAACAGTTTACGCAGGTGGTTAGGTAGCATAACTTAATCCTCAAATACACATACATATCCCAACTAGCTATCAGAAATGACGATTAATATTTCTTGGCAGACGTTGTTACTGAATGTTAATAACTAGCACTGTTTACAAGAGTTGATTTTTATGCTTCACATAACGTCCCATTCAACGCCAATATATTAGGTTGTTTGTAATTTTCAGGCTAATTTTACCTTCAGTAATTTGCCATTATCTTCTGAACGGCCGATGCCAATAACATTGTGAAAATCAAAGCAAGGAGGTTGGCTTCTAAATCGTATCCCTTCGAACCTGAAATGTCGAGAGTGTGGAACTGCGTCCACTGCACCTAAAATTCACAGTTTAAATTGATGATCGTTTCATTTGATGCTGCTATTTGTAGGCCTAATTCTCGTCACCCTTTTGATATCATAGATATTTGCTTGTAGTAATGGCAAATTGTTGCGTCGCCCACTAGAACATTCTGAAATAGAAGTAAAAACAAATGTAAAGTGGAATCAGCGACAACGTTGTAACTATACGAGGGGAAGTCAATAAGTAAGTCACAAATGGCTGTAGAAACGTAATTAAATAGGATAACAACTTGAAACCAGTTTATTTTTATACATACATTGTCCCTTTATTTCTGAACATAATTTCCACCAGCATTGATGCACTTATCTTATCCTTTTACTGTCCTCCCAAACCGGCTGCATAGACCAGCGTTCTCTGTTTTCTAAACCACGTTTTCATTTCACATTCAATTTCGGCGTCATTCGCAAAATGTCTCCCACTAAGGTGGGTTTTCAGTGGACCAAAAAGGTGGAAATCGCTCGGGGCTAAGTCGGAGTTGTAAGGTGGATGTTCCAGAACTTCCCACATTAGTTGGTTAATTTTCTCCTGTGTTAATCCAGTCGTATGTGGTCTGACATTGTCATGAAGAAGCAACAGTCAGTAGTCCTGGAAATTTCAATCGATCATGCATTATGCTGTATGCTTAACCACATGAGCACCCTATTGCAGATGCTACAGTCTTTCGTTACTCGCCTGTCACCTCTAATCATCTCCTCCACCCGCTGCACGGATGCTTCTGTACAGTCGCCATTTTGTTTATGCGCTGCGCATGCGCATGAGACACCTAGTGCCACCTGACGAACGGGAATATAAAGTTCGATGTTGCTGTTACCTAATGACACCTGTAGAAAAACCAACTACATTTACCTGCCATCCCACAGAACTGTGTGACTTACATATTGACTCGCCCTCGTGTATTAAATATATGGTGGTAATGTATGATATAACTGTATAAAACATAGTGTTTCTAAAGATTGTTACATAGTATAGTTCATTGGTTCGTTGGCTCGTTCGTTCCTTAATTCGTCCGTCCGTTCATTCGTTTGTTCATTCGTTGTTTTGTTGGCTGCATGGTTGGTTGGTTATTTGATTGGTTAGTTTGATAGTTTTTTAGTTGTTTGATTGTTTAGTTAGTTGATTGGTTGGTAGGTTGGCTGGTTGATTAACTCGTTGATTAAGTTGAGTTGAGTTGAGTTAAGAACCGACATACGAACCGAATACGGGCTCCGTGCCCTCCTTCAACAGCCAGCGAAGAGAACTGGTTTATTAATTTGATGGTGGTTAACTGATGGTTAGTTAGTTGGTTGGATAGTTATATGATTGGCTAGTTGGTTGGTTGGTTAGTTAGTTAGTTATATCGTTGGTTGTTTGGTTGTTTGGTTGGTTTGCTAATTAGTTGATTGTTGGTTTGATTGGTTGATTAGCTGAATAGGTAGGTATTTGATTGTTTACTGGTTAGTTAATTGGTTGGTTGATTGGCTGGTTGGTTAGCTGGTTAGTTAGATGGTTGGTTGATTGGTTGGTTGACAGGTTAGCTAGTTCGACGGGTAGTTAGTTAGTTAGTTAGTCAGTCAGTCAGTCAGTCAGTCAGCCAGTCAGCCAGTCAGTCAGTCAGTCAGTCAGTCAGTTAGTTAGTTAGTTAGTTAGTTAGTTAGTTAGTTAGTTAGTTAGTTTAGTTAGTTAGTTAGTTGATTGGTTTGTTAGCCGGTTGGTTGGTTGACTGGTTGGCTAGTTTGATGGATAGTTAATTGGTTGGTTAGTTATTTGGTTTATTAGTTGGTTGGTTAGTTGTTTTGTTCCGTGATGAAGTGGTTACGCTGCACTCAGACAGTCGCAGATTAGTCTTCCGTTCACGAGTGTATTTTTCCGGAGACTCCTGGGAGTCGTCGCTGGAGCTACGGAGTTCGTGCTTGTGCGACGCTTTCCGCTCTACGGAAAGAGAATTATCCATATGGGATAAAACCCCGGTGCAATGAAGTCGACCCTGTCGACTTTTAATCGACTTTCATATGTCTTTCATACGCGAGAGCTAGGGGGAGGGGGGTGGAGAGAAGACTGAGTAAGATGGGGAAACATCCGGTACACTGACGTAGATCGTCTTGTAACGACAGGTTGGCTTGTTGGCTAATTTACTGATTGGTTAGTTGGTTGTTTGGTTGATTTATTGACTGGTTGGTTAGTCGATCAGTTGATTGGTTGTTTGGTTGGTTGACTAGTTGTTTGATTGGTTTGTTGACTGGTTGGTTGGTTGGCTGATTGACTGGTCGGTTGATTGGTTGGTTGGTTGCTAGGTTTATTGACTGATTGATTTGTTGATTGATTGGTTAGTTGGTTAGATGGTTAGTTGGTTGGTGTGTTGGTTGGTTTATGGATAAATGGTTGGTTAGATAGTTGTAATTCCTTTTAAAGATGATTTGTTGTGACTTCCTTGGAGAAATAATTTATTTTTTGTGAATCCTATGGACGATGATTAGTTGATTATGCAGACTGTTGTGTTGGCATTCTAGCAGCGGCCTTATCCATGTATGCCTGTGCGTGCTGTTTGTTCGCCGGGACTGCTGTCTGTTCCACTTTTCACATACGATATCGAGGTGTATTTTGTGTGATATTCACTGACACAGGAACGGAGCAATATGGGGTGTCCCATTACTGTGAAGTTGGAATCACGACTAACGACTAACGAATCCTATGGAATCATGTTGGTTGTTTGTAATTCTCCATGACACTGAATGTTGAATCTTAAGCCCGATACATTGATGTTTAGGTTGTTTCAGCTGTGATAATAGATTACACAAACCAGAGTGAAGTTAATGAAGAGATTGTTCTCTCCATTCAGTAGAGACCTTCCGTCTACAGACGGACTGTGTTGAAGAGCCCTCCTTTCACTCCACAGGCTCAAAGCCTAAGGATTGTTTTAAAAGGTTTACAAGGCAAAAGGATCAACTTCATTGCCACAGGTTTTATCAGATATAGTAGGGTATCTTTTCGCAGGGTGGCCTGCCGAATGTGACGCTCAAGTCAGGACCTCCTTAGCTTTAGCGGCGACCCCAAGGAGTCTCAGAGAAAAATGCACTCGTGAACTGAACGACATAGACCGGAATCAAACCAACAACCTCGGGAGGCCGAGGCAGACCGCGTAATCACTGCGCCAAGGAATCACCCCAGCATAAGTAGTGTTTCAGGGGGTAAAGGCGAGCTAGAAATTGTACCCCATCTGACTCGGTCCCTCCTCACAGAACGACACGCCACCTGCCCAGAACTCCGCACATAGCACGGTCTCAGTATCTCCCACGATGACTCTTCAGGGTCTCCTGAAAATTGTACTGGTCATCTCAATGACACAGTCCGAAAACGAACCGACATCCTTCAGAGCACGAAGCAAACGGCTAAACCACTAACCCGCGGAGATCTAAGAAGGCTGAGGGGTATTCAATCTGATACTGAAGCGTGCCATCTGAAGAGAGGCAAGCGTCATTTTTGCAACGTTAACCAGTCTAAGGAGGTCCAATTTGTGGAGGCACCACGAAGAGTCGCTTCGGTGTCTTGGTCATTGGGGGACCTGCTCCTGGTCAAGAGCCTGGGTTATATAACATCAGCTATTTACTAGAGGTCCGTGTGCGCTAACGGAGTCGAGAGCGAAATGTACTTGTAATGTTAAGAGCACAGTCGGAGACGGTTTCAATGCCCTAGCTCGTCGCTTGCCGAAGTCAGGGAAAGATGTGTCACCTATTCCTTCTTGCTCTCAGACCTGCAAAATGTGATGGTCACATCACATCACAAACCCATATCAGGAAAATGCTTGGGGACAATTTATGTTTAGGTATTAAACAACAGGAGCCCGGGTGGTGAGATAGTTAGTTTGTTTGTTTGCCAGGGCAATGTTCCGGGTTCGCCCCACAGCAATGACGTGCATTTTGTTCGGATCAAAACGCCACAGCGACCGGACCAGCCTTAAAACAAAAAATAAGAAATTGGGTCCTTGATAATTTTCAGAATTTTCTATAAACAACCGTCGATTTAGGAAAGAAACATGCCACCCCACCTATAATATTCTAAAGTCTATCTGTTCACGTGGTAATTTGCAAGAGTACTATATATATTTATGCTAGACTTTTAATTATAGTTGTTCATTGGCCGACTGCGCCGATACAACGACCTCGTGCTGATATTGTAAGCCATTATATAGATATGTAAAGGGCTCATTTAGACGCCTTGAGACCTAATGCGACAAACCTGGACAATGACAGAAACAGAGAAAAGACAAACTACAACAACGAAAATGCAGCTCCTGGGAAGAATACTCAATGTAACAAGTAGAGAGAAAATGAAATCATGACTTTAGAAATAAAAAGGGGGAGGGGGTTGGGGGAATTTAGCAGCGCTAGATTTCATCATAAAACAGCAAGTTAAATGATTCGGTCATATTACTAGGCTGCCAGCTAACAGTATACCACAACAAGCAATGATGCAAGTAGAGAGAAAATGAAATCAGGACTTTAAAAATAAAAAGGGGGAGAGCGTTGGGGGATTTATCTGCGATAGATTTCATCACAAAACAGCAAGTTAAATGATTCGGTCATATTACTAGGCTACCAGCTAACAGTATACCACAACAAGCAATGATGTACAGACCACACGGAACCAGAAGAAGAGATTAACTATGTAAACCATGGACAGAGGAAATAACAGAATCCACAGGAATCACGATATGTGAAGCCCATAAAGGGCCACTCCCGCTGTTTATACTTCACCTCGACACCACAAGGTACAAGCGGAACAAGATGAGATGAGATAAAAATGCCAATAGGTCTATAAAACATTGTATGTGGTTACCACCATACACCCACTACTCCAACAACATTGTAGACCGGTCCTTTATCTCACTTCACCATGTAATTTTAGAACTCTGAAAACACACACATATTCTACCGACATAATCGGACCCAATTATCCCACGCGAACCTCTAATTAGCATACAGTGAGACAGGAGGAAAAATACCATGTTTTCTGGCTTACGATGACAAGCTAGGTGGGGCGCGTGTCGTCTCCAATCAATTCCTAGCCAGGCAGTCTCGGCAGGTTATCGCCCGGACAGATGGGAATTAGATTGTCGCAGTGTTTCCACTTCTAGGGCAGCGAGATGAGGTTGACAAAAGTGCTGTTTTATCCACTGTTTTAGAAGATACTTGGCTTTGGAGGAGTGGATTCCGTGGGCGTCGTCTATTTAATACACATCAAGTTTGATCTTCTTCTTCTTCTTCTTCTTCTTCTTCTTCTTCTTCTTCTTCTTCTTCTTCTTCTTCTTCTTCTTCTTCTTCTTCTTCTTCTTCTTCTTCTTCTTCTTTATCATCATAATCATCACCATCATCATCATTACTTGCTTCTTCTTCTTCTTCTTCTTCTTCTTCTTCTTCTTCTTCTTCTTCTTCTTCTTCTTCTTCATAATTTTCACCATCATCATCATCATTATCATTATTGTCATCATCATTTGCTTCTTCTTCTTCTTCATCTCCTCTATCATTGTGGCATAATTGCTAACCACCATTATTCAGTTGACAAGAATTCAAGCCAAGAAGAGGAGAAAATATATAACAATTGACTACAGGAGCAAACTGAAACCAGAACTGCTAAATTAACATCACATCAAACTGAAACTTGAACAATTGACAGAAGATGACGTCAATTCTAAGAAACATTTCATCAGCCAAAGCTCAGGAGACCATTGGACAAAACAGACATGTGACACCGCCTCAATTTGAAAACCCGCGTAGAATATGTTAATCGCGCACTCTTCCTAAAACATGCCTGACGAACAGACGTGAAAGCTAGTGTGACCAAATTTTCAAATAGGGACGGCAGAATGTCTGGATCCCAGGTGAGCTTGTTAGTCCTTAGATTGAACTGATGACCAGATGTATCAAAGTCCCAGAAATGGTATTCAGTGTTTGTAATGTCAATTGAAATGTATTATTATAAATTACAACCTCTTAAATGTAAAATGCTCGACTGTTAGATTCTGACGACGCAAAGCCGATTCCCGGGCAAACTGACAATCTACTACTCTCTTCGAATACTGCAATCTCTGATATTCTTAAAGATAATTATCAACTTTAAGAAGTGCATAATACCACTACATTCTATTCTAGACAACTGTACGAAGTGATGATTCTAAAATAATCTTGTGCATTTCACCAGAAACACTGCTAAAAATGCTATCACTATCTACAGCTAAATGACGGTTCGTGTACTAGAACAAGTGCCTTGTTCTAAAACAGACTTATCTATGCCTATTTACAAACTAGAAGGCTGAAAGAGAAATCCAATCTTTCCTTTCTGCTTCATCTATTGAATAAATAGGGTTTGATGGAATAAATATTTATATTTATGTCACAATTTAATTAGATAAGGGCACTTATGAACTGCATTACATCAGAAAAGTTGTGCTGCGCGGAACTCCACCACCAGAAGTTGACTTAACTCATTACTCAACACAACTTAAAAACACAACCCCACACCACCCAACACTCAACACCACACCACCCAACACTCAACACAACAACAACAGATAATGGGAAAGGAGTTATTATACAAAGAAGAAGAAGAAGTTGGTTAATTGGGAAAACACAGAGAATCATTTACACACACTACAAACCCAATTGAGTGATAGAAATGTTATAAATGTATGTCATTTATTTACATGAATCTTGACACCTCCTCACTCTTGTCACTGTCTTACTGTACACGTCTCACTGACCCCAGGTCCAATGAGAACTTACATACAGCAGGAACCAGTTGATACAAGGAGTACACAGTGTGATAAACTCTGACCACCCCAAATTAACCCAACACT
This sequence comes from Cepaea nemoralis, assembly GCA_014155875.1. Lineage (NCBI taxonomy): Eukaryota > Metazoa > Mollusca > Gastropoda > Stylommatophora > Helicidae > Cepaea > Cepaea nemoralis. The sequence goes on along the minus strand of JACEFZ010004755.1, from coordinate 76,697 downwards.
AGATTAGAGAAAAGAAGAGAGGAGGGAGGGGAACTAGTTCCTACTTCAGGAATTTAGGTTTCTTTTACCTACTTCTAGAATATTGTATTGGGAAGATTGTATATGTTTATGTGAATCTTACACAGTGAAATCTTGGTGGCAACCTATTGGCAACCAATGGGCAACCAACTGGCCAACAACTAAACCAGACTACAGAGAGAAAGAGATGAACCGCACGTGAGATGGAGGATGACTTGGCCATGAGCAGAGCATGGGGAGGCCTTCAGAGGAGCTACACGGGCAGACCTGAAGCGGATCTATCAGTCAATGGACCCAGGCCTATCCTAGTCCTCAACATCATAAGGGTATCACTTTCTTAGAAAGAAAACACACAACACTCAGTTTTCAAGAACTGATAACTAAATAGATTCATCATCTTCACACTTAACATGTACAACATTCAAATGTATACCATGTTTCAACTCTTGTTTCAACATGCTTGTTTGTTGATGGTCTGTGACATTGGTCTTATATGCATTTTTCTAAATTATCTTGTATAAACCAACATAGAAAATGAATAACAGGCCAGAAGACACAGGCCCATTCAATAAATAATTAACTGTCACTGATCTTATGTTGATTATTGGTTCAACCTATCTGTGATTCTCCAACTTATGTGTGTACACTAAGTTGTCCAGATCTATTGTGATTGGTTATGTGTTTAATTGTTTAAAAACCAACTTAACTCATGAAGGAATATGTAATTGGGAGAGACTCAAGATCTATCAACTGCTCAACATCCATGCTTTCTTAATATAAATCAGGCTGAGAGAATTCTCCAGACTTTCCTCAGATTTGATAAACTAAAAGGGGGGCTCAAGAGCTATAAGAATCCTTGGAGAAGGGGCAGAATCCCAGTTGGTATTTATTATTTTCACCAGGGCCATAATCTATATCTCCTAGACTAAATTAAATAAGACGAGGCCTGCAGATAACTCGAGGGTCATATTCTGGTGTTATTGAAGACAGAAGAGGATGGGGCCCAACTTCTTTGATTAGAAATGGGGCATGCACCAAAGTGATTTCCCACTCCCTTCAAAAATATATGACAATCATCATCATCATCATCATCATCATCATCATCATCATCATCATCATCATCATCATCATCATCATCATCATCATGAACATCATAATAATTATCTTCTTCTTCTTCTTCTTCTTCTTCTTCTTCTTCTTCTTCACCGTCATCATCATCAATCTGATGAACGTCTTTGTTTCTTTTCTTGTGTTTAGTTCCTCTTTGTTTTTCTTTAGTGTCTTTTTGTTTGTTTGTTTAGTTTCCTTCTGTTATTTTTAGTTCCGTGTTTGTTTGTATGTTTAGTTCCTTTTTTTTTTGTTTAGTTCCTTTCTGTTTTTTTGTTTTTTTTGGTTTTTGGTTTAGTCTCCCATTCCTGCGTGACGGAGAGGTTTAACGCGCACAAACTATCTCTTCTGGTGATATTGCAGTGGGTTTATTCCACACACCCTTAGGCGAACCCACTCCGACTTCTGGGCTACTTGTAATTTACGTTCACCAGGTCAGGATGAGAAGTCAACATGCGATACACAAGAAATCCTAACAACCAAGCGACTTACATAGGTAGAGTGGAAAGTCAATTAGCATATCGGAGTAGCCTAACATATACCAGTGTGGGTGAAAAAAAGAGTTAATCATTCTTCCGGAATGCCTGTTCAGTCTACAGGTCATACAACTTCGAAAAGTCTCACATCGTGGAACATTTGCTTATTAGCAACCACAGAGTTAACAACAGTATGCATTTCCTATACTGTATTCTACGAACAATAATCAAGTCCTCAAATATATCGAAGCATTATCGATTAGACGATTCTAGCTGTTGTTATGCAAACAGAAGGACTTACTTTTATATCTCTATTATACCGTGGGGATAACATGCTCTACTGTCAAAAACTGTCATTTACTGCCAATATAGTACCTTGCGGTGTATGGCAGGGTGGGGGGGGGGGGGGGATCTTGAGCCTGAGGAATTAAGGCCGCCTGGCTATCGCAGTCGCGGCTAACTGTGCAAGGTAGAGTTTTCGTTTTGCCTCTGACAGAAAAAAACTCCACACCTTACCGGGGATTTGAACCCGGGTCTCCCGAAGGAGAATCCGGGATTCTAGTCACTCCGCCAGCCGCTCTACATGCGAACAATATCCGTGACTATGTGTTTAGTATTTCAACCAAAGTATTATACGTTCATACACCTCATATGATATATAACTCTGCAGTAAGCATCTGACCAGATGTAGCGAAATATGCCAGGCAAGAAATCGTGCAATATATTGTTTATGTCTTCTGTGTTTAAGTTTGCTAGATAAAACAAACGTGCTGTTTGTCCTTGGGATTAGCTGGAGGGTTTATAATTATTGACAAATACCAATTTCTTCAACATATTAGATAGTACAGTCAAACCTAGGTTTTCGTCAATAAACATTCGACGAAACTCGAAACAGACGAAAACCGAGGCAATTATCTCCGTAAGAATCAATCTAAATCTAATTAATTCGTTCTAAACACTCCAAAATACATACCAATAACACATTTTATAGAGAATAAATATAGTGTTTAATACTATTTATCGGCCCCAGACGTGTCCGAACTCGCAACTTCACAATGCCTAGTAATACAATGTATGCCAGTGCGCACCTTAAATTTTTCAAACCAAAATCATTTAAATCACTAAGTACACTCTAGTCTGTTTACTTTTGTCTGCCCCAATATAAAATTCCATATCTCAGTAACCAACTGAGGGAATATTATGAGATTTAGCATATGACCTTATCATTATGTCTACCCAACAAAAAAAATGTTTGTTCTGGAGATTGTACAGCAGATTTCAAAGTCTGTTTATATGCGGTATATAATTTACGGGTCAGAGATGAAGTACACATTATTAAAGGTATTACGTCTTCACACGGAAACATTATCGTTGAATAGTTAATTTTCTCGTGGGACACGAGATTGGTCTTATGACAACAGCCTCTCGTAGTGGAACAGGGAGTGTTCAGAGGTGTTGTCAATAATGGGGTGCTTTCATGACACCTAATTATTTTATTTTTAATCTTACTATTTATCGCTAACATCTGAATAGGTGAAAATTGTTGAATGAGATTGAATGTGAAATTGTGTACACTTCAAAGCATCACTATGAAGTTGTACACATATTCTTGTCAAGAAGCTGATCGCAGGAAACTGTTTCATAGAGTTTTCGTTTTGCCTCTGACAGAAAAAAACTCCACACCTTACTGGGGATTTGAACCCGGGTCTCCCGACAGTGCATGCATTGGATGTAAGTAAACGGTCATTTCGGCGATTGGTGCTGGGATCTGGAATGAAACCACCACGCAATAAGCAAACGGTAGGTAGAAAGGCAATTGTAGACAGCTTTGACAAGGATGTCATAAGGCGAGCTATTATTAATATGCTGAATACCAAAGAAACAGTGACTGTAAGAAAACGGAGGGTTTGGTTGAGAAAGAACAGTGGCAAAGAGCTATCCAATTGTAGAAAATTATAAGGAATTTAGGCTTCACGTTTAGAAACTACAATTTAGGTAGAAATATTTCAAGCGACCGCATTTAGGAGCCATGAAAAGCAGATACCTAAGTGAAATAAGGGAAATATGCAAAGAAAACTATGACATAGAGTATATGGATGAAGCCTGGATCAATGCGCACCACACAAGTGAAGAGGAGTGGCAATCAGTGGATGGAAAGATAAAGCGATATGTGCCCAGTAGTATAGGACAGCATTTGGTCATAGCCCATGCTCGTAGTACGCATTATGGCTTACTACAGAATGCTGGACTCGTGTTCGTATCAACGCATACAGACAATAGGGATTATCATAATCAGATGAATGGAAATGTATTTAGGGATTGGCTCGAGAATACAGTGCTTCTATCCCTAGATAGACCGTCGTGTCCAATTATGGATAATGCATGATATCACAATTTTGTTGCCCAAGAAGACAGAATACCTACAGCATCGAGCACAAAGGCAGCAATAAAGATATGGCTCCGAATGGAAAACATACCATTTCCAGAAACGTATTTCAAGCTAGAATTGTTTGTCCCTTGTACCACAGACGCCAAAAAGCAAGAAATGTCATATCGACAAGTTGATAGAAGAGCATCGTCATGGGTGCTTGAGACTTCCGCCATACCATTCTCATTTTAACCCTATAGAACTTGTGTGGGCTAACATTAAAGGACAGGTGTCAGCTGACACTACTATACTCAAATTGTCTGACGTCAAGATACTAACCAGTCCGCGCTATTAAATATTGATACAAGTTAGTGGGGGAAAAAATTTCAGCACCATGTGTTGAAAGAGGAAGATAACTATTGGAGAAAGGATGGATTAAATTTTATGCAACCGAACCGAGAGCAGTCATCAATCTACTGAAATCGTGCGACACAGATAAAGGTCTGGGCAGATCGCAGACATTAATCCACATGCACTCCTACTGGAATAATTTAGCCCCAATTATTCAGAAGAAGAATTGCAGGCCCTTAACATGACAGCATCGGCACAAACAATACAACTTGTCAATGGCAACAGTTTGTATTCCACAGTGATGAATTTTCAATTCCGTTAGCCTTCAACGGTGACAAACAACTGGCATTGGAAAAAAACTCTTGACGCCCCTTGAATACCAAGCGAAGAGTAATACTGCTGTGGGAACTGACATATTATGGCATAACAAGAAACGTGAGAATAAACACGTTGTCAAATGAGAGGACAACACACGAATATATGAATCATTCTATAAACTTCAATGAAAAGAGGACCAACATCTTGACCGTTAAGAAGGAAGCCCACTACAGAGACATTCACAGCTATATTCGTCGTGCAAAACAGGTAACCATGTTCCGTCCCAGCAGAGTAGACATTGCACCCACTCCCATACGATTCTGGATACGCCTTATGTCGTCATTCGAACAGGCGGAGCATTACTGTAAAACAAGTTTGTTAGCGAGATATCACTATAGTCTGTTCAGAAATGAATGCCTTTATTCACCATCAATTTTTATGAAAACTGTCAGTTGCATCATTATGAAAGTTTCCAGCTGTCTTATATTTACCCCCAACCAAGGAATATGTCTTTGTTAGGTCCAAAGGAAACTTAAATCATCGAAAGCGGCGACATTTCGTTGATGCTTTGGTGAAAATGTAGTGAATTCACGCTAACAAACTAGTTTTACAGTAAAGCACGTCATTTCGGGTAACGACACAAGTACAAGGCGTAGCCAGATTCGTATGGGAGTGGGTGCAATAAAATAATATTCGCTTAAAAGTCGACAGGGTCGACTGCATTGCACCGGGTTTTATCCCATATTGCTCAGTCTCTTTCCGCAGCACGGAAAGCGTCCCACAAAGCACGAATTCCGTAGCTCCAGCGACGACCCTCGGAAGTCTCCGAAAAAATGCATTCGTGAAATGAAGGACACAGCCCGGAATCGAACATACAACCTTCGGAGCCCGAGTCAGAGGGCTTGACTACTTCGCCACGGAGACTCCCGAGAGGGGAGAATTGTGTAATGTTAGTAGAGACTGAGAATTTACAGAGGCATGGGGTAAATAATTTGTAAATTGACAGGAAAGTAGAAGGAATATATTTCTTACCTTATTTTTCATTTCCTTCTTGTTTCTTCAACTGCTGGTTAATAATGTGTACACAATGAGTCATGTTACTAGGATTCATTTAGCTTTTTATATTGAGTTCGTGAAAGCTTCCAAATAGCTGTGCGTTAATGTGCGTATGGAGTGACCAGAAATGATACCGCAATTTAGTCATCATGTGTCAATTTTTAAGGACCTGTTCAGCTGTCTGTGTAGTTTGTTCACACGTACAAATGGGTGACAGATCCGCTTTGATTCTTCGTGAAAGATTGTCTACTCTGCTGTTTACTGTTCAGAGACGGAACATGATTACCTGTTTTGCACTATGAAAATAGTTGCCAGTGTCTCTGTAGTGGGCTTTCTTCTTAACGACCAAGATGTTGGTCCTCTTTTCATTGCAGTTTATAGATTGATTCGTATGTACGTGTGTTGTCCCCTAATTTGACAACGTGTTTGCTCTCACGTTTCCTGTTATGCCACAATATGTCAGTTTCCACCATAATATTACTCTTCTGTTGGTATTCAATGCGTTTAGTGTTGTTGTTTTTTTTTTAATTTTCAATACCAGTTGTTTGTCACCGCTGAGGGCTTGCGGAATTGAAAATTTATCACTGTGTGTGTGTGTGTGGAATACAAACTGTTGCCATTGACATTGTGCTGATGCTGTATGTCACCGCCTCACGTTCACATATAATAAAGGGCTGCAACTCCAGCCCAAGGGAAACCATTGAGTCGAGCAGGACCCGAGTAATCTAGAACCTTCTCGAAAGAGATGGTCACTAAGTCCATGATTCCGTGGACACTGATGTGGCCCGCCTAATGCGGGGTCCACGAGGAACTCGGACAGAGTTACCGCCCGTGTCGAGTTAGGACACGCGGAGACGGGCAGAGGACAAACGGACTGGAGAGAGACAACAAGGCCTGCCTGAGAGGGACTCATGGATATTCATAGATATACTTAGGCTAGATAGTGTGCTAGATTGTTGTATGACAACTATATGTTGGATGTTTAACTATCTGTGATATGTAATATAAGAGACCGCGGGTCTGTTTACCCACTGCGCCAACTGTACACTTTACACAATAAATGTTCTATATCCTAGCGAATAGTGTATTGTTGCCTGTATGAACCCGAACCATTATTTAGATAAAAGTAAGACCATGACACTGTAATGTTTAGGGCCTGCAATTCGTCTGAATAGTTGAAACAAACTATCCCAGTAAGTGTGCACGTGGATTAAAGTCTGCGATCTGCCCAGACCTTAATCTGTGTCGGATGATTCCAGTAGGTTGATGACTGCACTCGGTTGCATTACCATTCAATCCATCCTTTCTCCAATAGTCCTCTTCCTAATTCATCACATGGTCCTCACATGTTTTCCAGTAACTTTTATCAATATTTAGTAGCGCGGATTGGGTCAGTATCTTGCCGTCAGACAGTTTGAATGTAATATTGTCAGCTGACATCTGTCCTTTAATTTTAGCCCACACAAGTTCTGTAGGGTTTAAATGAGAATGGTACGGCGGAAGTCTCAAGCACCTATGGCCATGCTCTTCTATCAACTTGTGATTTGATATTTCTAACATTTTTGCGCCTATTTTACAAGGGACAACAAATGTAGCTTGAAATATGTTTATGGTAATGGTATATTTTCCCTAATCGTAGATTGATTAGAGAAATTAGACGTAGACAGTCAAAATTTTTTGGACATGTTATGAGAAGAATGGACTGGAGAACTTAGTGACAGCTGGCAAGATCGAAGGGAACAGACCAAGAGGAAGACCGAGAGGAAAATACCTGGATGGCTTGGCCACATGGCATGGACGAGACAGGAACACTGAGCTGATCCACGACACTGGTGATCGAGTGAAATGGTGAATCATGACCGCCCACGCTTTCCGGCATGGCACATGATTGATTGATTGATATTTTCCCTTCGGAGCCATATCTTTATTGCTTCCTTTGTGCTCGATGTTGTGGGTATTTTGTCTTCTTGGGCAACAACATTGTGATATGATGCATTGTCCTTAATTAGACAAGACGGTCTATCAATGGATGGAAGTACAGTACTGTATTCTCGAGCCAATCTCTAAATACATTACCATTCATCTCATTATTGTCTGTATGATTTGATACAAACACAAGTCCAGCATTCTGTAGTAAGCCTTTATGAGTACTACCAGAATAGGCTATGACCAAACGCTGTCCTTTACTACTGGGCACATATCGCTATATCTTTCCATCCACTGACTGCCATTCCTTTTCACTTGTGTGGTGCGCATTGATCCACGTCTCATCCAAATACACTATGTCATAATTTTCTTTGCGCATTTCCCTTATTTCACGTAGGTATCTGCTTCTCATGGCTCCTAGATGCCGTTGCTCGCAAAGAATATTTCTACTTCCCTTGTACTTTCTAAAAGTGAAGCCTAATGTCCTTATAATTTTTCACAAAGGTGTTTTTAATAGCTCTATGTTATTATTCTTTCTCAACCAAACCCTAAGTTTTCTTACAGTCAATGTTCCTTTGGCATCCAGCATTTTTATAATAGCTCTCCTTATGACACCCTTGTCAAAGCTGTCTACAATTGCCTTTCTACCTACCGTTTGCTTATCGCGTGTTGGATTCATTCCAGATTCTTGCATCCATCGACGAAATGACCGTTTACTCAAACCCAATGCATGCACTGTTCCTTTTTTGGGATTTGTAACAGTTTGAAACAGTTTCCTGCGATCAGCTGCTTGACAAAAATATGCGTACAACTTCATAGCGAGGCTTTAAAGTGTACAAAATTTCACATTCAATCCCATTGAACAATATTCACACATTCAAATGTTAGCTATTAATATTATATTAATGGTAAGATTTATTTATATATTTATTTATATTATCACGTTTCATGAAAAAACCCACAATGACGAGACCTCTGAACAATCTCATTTAACTGCGCGCAGTTGGTGCCATATCGTGAACCACGAGAAAGTTTTTGTTTTAAAAACGCGCGGATGTGTCTGGGTGAGGGTGAATATATTTACAATTATGGGCTTAATCTTTGATTGAATTATATACCACATATAAACAAGCATTGAAATCTGCTGTACAATCTCCAGAACAAAATATTATTTTTTTGTTGGGTGGACATATGATAAGGTTATATACTAAATCTCATAATTTTCCCTCTGTTGGTTACTGAGATTTGGAATTTTATATTGGGGCAGACAAAAGTAAACAGACTTTAGTTTTTCACCAAAACATCAAAGAAATGTCGTCGCTTTCCATGATTTAAGTTGCTTTCGGACCTATTAAAGACATATTCCTTGGGCGGGGGTAAATATAAGTAGGCAGGAAAAATTTCATAACAATGCAACAGACAGTTTTCAAAATAATTGATGGTGAATGAAGGCATTCATTTCTGGTAATGAGATCGGCATACAACAGACTTACCTTTTCACATACGATTGCCTCTGAAACAGAATCGCCATCTAACTGCTTTTGATTTATCCAAATTAATAATAACTGTTCGACATCTTCAATTGTTTGCGACCTTTGTTTCGTTAGCACATGCATGTCTTTCACTACAATAGCGTCTTTTATTGCTTTCTTTTTCGCCACAATGAAACTTATCGTGGATACGACTTCCCGTACATGCGGCCGATTTCAGCAATCTTAATGCCGCTCTGGTATTTTATTATTTGCAGGTGATACTCACACAACGAAAAATAACGCCAAACTGAGCATAAGAACTGTATTATCATTTGGTGGTGGTGTGGAAGCATATGTTATCAATGGGAGGAAAAGGGATTTAAAAGCAAGGCGATCGACTTCATTGCGCTGTGTTTGATCCCATATGGCTCGGTCTCTGTCCACACGGTGACCTGTCGAGAGCGTCTCACAGAGCACGCGCTCTGCAGCTCAAGCGACGACCCCCCAGGGGTCTCCGAGAAAACTGCACTCGTGAACCGAATGATGTAGTCCGGAATCGAACCCACAACTTTCGGAGCGTGAGGCAGGCGACGTACCCACATGGCCACGGATACTTCTATTATCAATGAAGAACTTAGGCATATCCTTTCCAACGCTAGCCTAGGGTAATCTGTCGATGAGGTTGAGTACCTGATTACCCCAGACAAGGTCACGTGAGACTATAGTAGTAGGTGGTGGATTGATCTTGAGAGCTACTGAAACAATGTCTTGGTGCTGGCTTCGTGTTCTCATCGGCAGGCCGAGGGTTTTTTGTAGAGACATTGGCTACGGTTACTGACCACTATGGAAACAGCCAAGAGGGAAAGCAATGGCAGACTTTATTTTTTAATAGATGTCTAGAAAACGTAACGAATGAACGAACGAACGAACTTTATCTTCAATGTTTGACCCTTTGAAAATGTAGTAGGTTCGTTTGTTCTTTCGTTCGCAATCAGACAAATTACACTTCCCCGAATACATAGTTGGAATTCAAAGTCAGCAACGGATAATTTGGAAGTAGATCTCTGTGTGTTGATTTTGATGGGATGAGGCGTCGTTTGTTCGGAAAGCTACTGTGGGTAATATCGCCTAGTAAATCACTAACAACCGTCTCCCTGGTCTAGAGTTACACGACTTTCTCCGTAATCCCGTATACTCTAGAGAGTAATGCGACGTGCGGGAGAATCGATAACGGTTCTTCCGCGTCGATAACTTATAAGGTATGTGAGCCGGTCGCTCAGAAAGCAATGGCAAACTACTGAGCGTATAATCTTTCCAAGAAATCAACAATCAGCTGAAAGATGGTGATGTGACAGCGATGTCCTGTAAAGGATATGCGAACAAAAAAAATAAAAACAAAAATAATCACTAACAACCAATAAATGATGGGGATTTTTGCAACGTCCTGTAGAAGACATGCAACTAACTGAAATCCATAACCTCGATGATCTGGATAAATTCTACTCCTGGTGACGTCCCCGACTCTGTATAGACATTTTGTAAATTTCAAATATCGCCAATCTCATCACTTAAACGGCCACATTGAGCTGGCATTAAACTCCATCATTAATGATTCTTTGAAGTTAAACGAACGAACGAACGAAAGAACTTTATTTTCAAAGGGTCACAAATTGGGCAAGCAGGCCCGTCTTACATTCGACCCTTCCTGTCACTCACCTTTCTTTCATCAATTATCTACAGTGCAAGTTACATTCACATAAGAAAAAGAAACATTGTCAAATGAATGTTGTCAATCTATCAATCATGTGTCATGCCGGAAAGCGTGGGCGGTTATGACTCGCCATTTCACTCGATCACCAGTGTCGTGGATCAGCTCAGTGTTCCTGTCTCTTCCATGCCATGTGGCCAAGCCATTGTAAACATAAACAATGCATATTACTATGGTTTTAGACAGGTAAGCAGGTAGACATACATACCTACGCACATGCATAAACACATATATACATAAATACATATATACCTGCCTACATCCTTATACCATTTACATAAATTCTCACAGTTACGCACCCATTCAAAAACACACTAATACACACACCCGTGCATATACATATCAATCAATCAATCATGTGCCATGCCGGAAAGCGTGGGCGGTCATGACTCGCCATTTCACTCGATCACCAGTGTCGTGGATCAGCTCAGTGTTCCTGTCTCGTCCATGCCATGTGGCCAAGCCATCCAGGTATTTATATACATATACTCACTCATAATTACTAACTCACTAAAAACAGTTTACTTATACATATATAATACTCTCTCTCTCTCTCTCTCTCTCTCTCTCTCTCTCTCTCTCTCTCTCTCTTTCTCTTTATCCGTCTATCTCTCTCTGTATCTCTCTCTCTTTCTCTCTCTCTCTCTATTACACGCATACGCACCCACACACACACACACACACACACACACACACACACACACACACACATACACGCCCAGGTTGTTCAATGCATAACAACCCAAGGAAGAGCAGCATTTCACAAGATGACAAACGAACGAACGAACAACCACACTTTATTTTCAAAAGGTTGAGAATTGGGCACGCAGGCCCGTCTGAATTCTGCCCTTCTTCTCTCTTTCTTCTCATATATTTCATTTTCATTCATACATCTTTTATGAAGCCAATCTTAGGCAAAAGAACAGTATGTATAAAAACGCATGGAAAATAATCAATAATACACGACTCAAAAAGGTAATTTTTAACATGGCCATTATAAATACCTAAGAAAGATGTAAGGTGGCACATATATGGGAATGTTTATTATACTAGTCGTTAGAGATAATTTTTTATTATTATTATGTTTTTAGGGGGCATGTAGTCTGTACTGAGATAGTGTTCAAACAGGTTGCGACTGTATGTATAGCGATCGGTGGTGCTTTTGATTACTTGTGGAAGATTGTTCCATAACTGAACGGCAGAGTACGCTATTCTTCTTTTGTATTAGTCTATTCTAGGTTTAGGGACATCAAGTATGTTTAGTCGTTCGTTATGTCTTGCGTTATATTTAAACAATGGCCAAAGGTATTGTGGGGCATTTTGAAATAGGATTTTGTGAATTACTTTGCCCTTATTAGAAAGTAAGAGTTTGTAGAGTGGCAGTAACTGAAAACGTTCATGTAGGTTAGAGTTGTCGGTAGGCTTTTTACCATTAATTAAACGCACTGCCCTTTTATGGAGTAAATAAAGGCGTTTTGTTATTGATTTGGAGCATCCATCCCAGATTGTGGAGCAATAGTAAATATGTGTTTATATGTGGGAAGTATAGAATATCTTTCTTGTATTTTCATCAAGGAAATGTTTAATTTTGGCAAGTTGGTATATTTTTTTTTTTTTTTTTTTGGCTATTTGTTTAACGAGAGCATAAACATGGGAATTAAAGGTTAGATTTATATCAAATATGAGAACATGCTGGACGGGCAGAATGAATAATGAAGATATATTGAAAGAAGTTAGCTCAAATTAAGACAGTCCACAATCTTTGGGCATGTCTTGAAAAGGGGAAAGTTGGAGTATGTCGTCACAACGGAAATCTAGAGTACGTCGTCACAACGGGAAAGCTGGAGTAGGTTGTCACAACTGGAAAGCTGGAGTAGGTTGTCACAACGGGAAAGCTGGAGGAGGTTGTCAAAACGGAAAAGCTGGAGTAGATTGTCACAACGGGAAAGCTGGAGGAGGTTGTCAAAACGGAAAAGCTGGAGTAGATTGTCACAACGGGAAAGTTGAAGGGGAAGAGAGGCAGGGGTAGACCAAGAGAGAAGATGCTAGATATTTTGACATCATGGAATGGAAGAACGTCAGTAAAAAAAAAAAGTCACACAGAATAGGCCTATAGGATGAAGAAGGCTTGTGCTGGGTATTTCACTATTTCAGGCAGAGATAATTGTGTGATCAACTTAAGTTTAGTCCATACTAGTGCACTTAAAGGAAAAAGCCCAACAGATGGGGCTGGTTATCAACCAAGATAAGACAGAATATATGGTAATTTGAAGAGAAGGAATGGCTAAAACCTCTGGCCACATACAAATAGATAATATGACCATTAAAAGAACGGAAGCATACAAATACCTGGGTACAATCTTCAACTGCTCCAACGTCATAAGGGAAGAAATACAAACTAGAATCAATTCTGGAAATAAGATATACTATGCACTACAAAATCTACTAAAATCAAATGTGCTATCTCGTAACACCAAGATCACAATATACAAAACACTGATCAGACCAGTTGTGCTGTATGGCTCTGAAACCTGGAGTACAACGAAAGAAGATGAAGCCTTATTACAAACCTTTGAGAACAAAGTTTTAAGACGCATATTTGGACCCATTAGGGATACACAAAGTGGAGAGTGGAAAAGAAGAAGTAACAAAGACATTTATGATCTGTTTAAGTCCCCGCTAATCACTGGTATCATGCAGGCTAATAGACTACAATGGCTGGGGCATATAGAAAGAATGAAAGATAATATGGAAACAAAACTCGCTTACACTCAGGAAATAAATTACCGTAGACCCCGAAGTAGACCAAGAAGACGGTGGAGAAATAATATATATACAGACCTACAAGCACTTGGAATCAGCGACAGGCAAGAGGTCAACCAGAGAGACGAATGGAGACGGATTGTATCTGCAGCAAAGAACCTCAATGGCTCGGAACGCTGAAGAAGAAGAAGAAGAAGAAGAAGAAGAAGAAGAAGAAGAAGAAGAAGAAGAAGAAGAAGAAGAAGAAGAAGAAGAAGAAGAAGAAGAAGAAGAAGAAGAAGAAGAAGAAGAAGAAGAAGAAGAAGCAGAAGAAGAAGAAGAAGAAGAAGAAGAAGAAGAAGAAGAAGAAGAAGAAGAAGAAGAAGAAGAAGAAGAAGAAGAAGAAGAAGAAGAAGAAGAAGATTAGCTTTCCCTATTACCAGTTTCCCTCGCCATCAGGTGAAGACACTCCGAATTCTGAGGTACTTGTAATTTATGTACCCAACTCAAGAAAGAGAAGTCAATATTTTAGTCCAGCTGACCAGTATAGGGGTTGAACCCGCTAGCTCTGCATAAATACATCGGATGTTAAGAACGAGCCTTCTTATTAATACCGCCATGCTGATCTCCACTATAGGTTATATTAAGGTACCTTGCTGTCGATATTTTCAGAACCGGTGAAAAGTATCTGGGAAATTGACACCCTGTTAGTGTGTACAGAGGAAGGCATTCATTATGGCAATGATAACTGCTCTGGATGATTGCTCGTTGGAAGGGAGAGTACTTTTTTGTTGCACGGGGAAATTGGAGTCTATCAAACAAAGAGACTTGAAGCGAGAGGCTGGCAGAACATGTCGCGGCGGAGATCATATGGTGAATGAAGCAGAATGTTCATAAATATAACAATTACGTGAAATGGAAAAGGGAATATGGATTTGCATGCCAACGTGTTCATTGGTGAAATAATGTGGGGAACGTTAACAGCTAAATAAACGTATAAAAAGATACATAATTGAACAAGTAATAGGATATCGGCAAAAAAGCAAGGAAACATACTGACATACACATAAACAGACAAACAGGTAGACGAATAACAGACAGACAGACAGACAACTGCACAAACATAAAACCAAACGGGAAAGACAAAGTTAGTTGCAATCCTTTGCAGGACTTGGCAATCAACCCCAGCATTATTATTATTTTATTTTATTTTTGCTATTTGTGATTCCTGGGCATGTTTACGTCCAATAGTTTGCAATTGTTTTCTGGACGACCGACACTCATACCATATGGTACCAACGCAAGGCGATCTGCTTCCAAAATAGACCGCAGCTGCGTTTCGAAAGCGGTATGCGGGATTACGAATGGCATTCGTAACACCTTCGCCAAGGAGCGAGCGTATATAACAGTACAGGTTAATTATAGTCTGTCCAGAAATGAATGCCTTCATTCACAATCAATTATTTTGAAAACTGTCTGTTGCATCGTTATGCAATTTTTCCTGCCGTCTTATATTTACCCCCATCCAAGGAATATGCCTTTGCTAGGTCCAAAAGCAACTTAAATCATGGAAAGCGGCGACATTTCTTTGATGTTTTGGTGAAAAACTAGTGATTTCTCGCTAACAAACTTGTTTTACAGTAATGCCCCGTTCCACTACGCGAGGCTCTTGTCATAAGGCCAATCCCATGTCCCACGAGAAAATTAACTATTCAACGCTAATGTTTCCGTGTGAAGACGCAATACATTTAATAATGTGCACTTCATCTCTGACCCGTAAATTATATACCGCATATAAACAAACTTTGAAATCTACTGTACAATCTCCAGAACAAACATTTATTTTTTTGTTGGGTGGACATATGGATAAGGTTATATGCTAAATCTCATCATTTTCCCTCAGTTGGTTACTGAGATATGGAATTTTATATTGGGGCAGACAAAAGTAAACAGACTATAGTTAGTCATTCGTGGTTCCAACTTCGCGGCAAAGGGTCCGTTCCTGTGCCAGTGAATATCACACATAATGCTCCTCACTGCCCCGTGTCAAAAGGGGAACAGGCAGACGTCTCAACATACCAACAGCCCGCACAGGTATATTATGCATAAGGCCGCTGCCAGAATGCCAAGCCAACTCAAGAGTCCGCCTCAAAATACACAGTTCATCAACATGCACCAAAAAAGAGCAGCGTTCTGCTATCCGTTTTTTTTTTTTTTTTTTTTGGGGGGGGGGGGGGGGGGGGAGGGGGGGGAGTGTCGGTTGATCCACTAAGAGGTGACAAGTATAGAAATGCCTCGGCAAATGAAGGTCCAGTATGGTGATGCATGCCTGTCAGTCCAGCAAGTGTATGAGTGGAGTAGGAAGTTTCAAAACGGCGTGACTTCTGTTACAGACTGTTCACGACCGGGTTAGAACACCGAGGCGTGTCTCCAGAATCGATTTTGCTACAGGAATCCAAGCAGTTTATCAGCGTTGGAGGAGTTGCATTGAACGCGGTGGTGATTACATCGCAAAAATTATAGATTTGTTCTTTACTTATTCAAAATATATTCATCAAACCAAGAATCAAAAACAACATTTAAGGTTTTCATTTGAAACTCCCATGTATATTCATGGTCTGGGGCAGACATTGGCGTTCACGAATTGTTATTACTCTGTGGAAGCTGAAATATTACTCACGTTGGCTCTACACTACGACAATTCCCATAAAGTGCCATTCTAACAACCGCCTCACTTCGCTAACGGAGCCCTTATTAGCAGGGCCAGGTATTGGCACTGTTCTTATCTTTATAGTCATAATAATAACATTACGGGTAGCCGTGGTAGGATAGTAGCTAGACGTTCGCCTGCCGACACAGTGGTCATGCGTTGAATCCACATAGAGGCGGGCGGATTCGAAGATTTACAAAACGGCACTGGCCTTCAGATCGACACAGCATAACAGGGGTGTCAGTAAATGTCTTGGGAAATAAAGGCGGCCGTGTGATACCGACCACATCGCTCTCCAAATGCCGCTTTGTCTATCAAAATATGGGTATGGCATCATATACCCATTGCGTCTTAGGGCTTGTAAACGGATCCCTCACTTGTAGTTTAGGAACATAACAGGGATAATGTGAATGGATAAGATCGCTCATTCTAAAACTTCCGGTGTGCTGATGGCGAGAAGTGGGTTCAACCCTTATGCCGGTCAGCTGGACTAAAATGCCGACTTCTGATCTTTGACTTAGGGATGTGAACTGCAAGTACTTCAGAAGTCGGGCCTGATGGCGGGGGACACTGATAATAGGGAAAGTGATCCCACACGCAAAATGTGAACTATGCTAAAGTTCAAAAAGAGAGAACGAAAACAAAATTGAAATTATTCATTGCATTTAGTTTAAACTAATTGTGTCTTAAGTAGTGTGGAATTCTTTTTATGCTGCTGCATTCTATCTCCAACTCACCCCTCCCCATCCCAACTGGCGTATAGAATTCTTCTTCTTGTATTGTCATTCACCCGCCCTTGAAACATATGTCAGCCGCCAACACAGGCTCCTCTATACTTGAAACATATGTCAGCCGCCAACACAGGCTCCTCTATACTTGAAACATATGTCAGTCCCCAACACAGGCTCCTCTATACTTGAAACATATGTCAGCCCCCAACACAGGCTCCTCTATACTTGAAACATATGTCAGTCACCAACACAGGCTCCTCTATACTTGAAACATATGTCAGTCACCAACACAGGCTCCTCTATACTTGAAACATATGTCAGCCGCCAACACAGGCTCCTCTATACTTGAAACATATGTCAGCCCCCAACACAGGCTCCTCTATACTTGAAACATATGTCAGTCCCCAACACAGGCTCCTCTATACTTGAAACATATGTCAGCCGCCAACACAGGCTCCTCTATACTTGAAACATATGTCAGCCGCCAACACAGGCTCCTCTATACTTGAAACATATGTCAGCCGCCAACACAGGCTCCTCTATACTTGAAACATATGTCAGCCGCCAACACAGGCTCCTCTATACTTGAAACATATGTCAGTCACCAACACAGGCTCCTCTATACTTGAAACATATGTCAGCCGCCAACACAGGCTCCTCTATACTTGAAACATATGTCAGTCCCCAACACAGGCTCCTCTATACTTGAAACATATGTCAGTCCCCAACACAGGCTCCTCTATACTTGAAACATATGTCAGTCCCCAACACAGGCTCCTCTATACTTGAAACATATGTCAGTCCCCAACATGCCCCAAATCTCCCCTAAACCTTGCTATCTCCTGCAGCTCGCTCCAGATCCAGCTCAGATTATCCATGTCATTCTAATTCTCTTGTCTATATTTCTTTTGGTCTCCCATTTATTTCTTTTGCCCCGTCGGTTTTAAAGGAAGAACTTTCTAGTTACGCTATGAATAGCTTTTATCAACGTTAACCTCTTTTTTCGGACTTCTGAATTCACTATGGTGCGTTGAATCCTTTCCATGAGATCCACATTGGTGATTCAGTCAAACCATATTCGACCCTCCATTCTGAGCAGACGCCATTGAATGAATGTTTGAATTTTATTGGTCACTGTTTAGTCCCCTATACATGCTTTTGGTTGACAAAAATGAGAAAGGGCTTTTAAGAAATATTTCAAATCCAAGAGGATCAATTATATTGCACCGGGTTTTATTCCACAAGGCACGGTCTCTTTCTGCAGAAAAGCCCGTCGAAAGCGTCGCACTAAGCAAGAACTCCGTAGCTCCAGCGACCAAACCCATTATTCTCCGAAGAAACTGCACTCGTTAACCGAACGTGTAGTCCGGAATCGAACCCACAACCTTAGGATAGCGACGCAGGCCGGGTAAACACTTTAAAAGGGAGAAAAAAAAGGGATAAATAGCAGAAAAAGTAGAAGCTCCTCTTGCTGTTTGTTTTCTGATTAATATCTCTATATGTTTACCTGAATCTGTTTATGTGCCGGTCACCCTGGCCTAGGTGTTAGCGACTTTCTCCGTAATCCCGTATACTCTCGTGAGCAACGTGACGTGCGCGAGAATCGGTGGCGGTTCTAGTCGCGTCGGTAACTTGCAGGGTATGTGAGCCGGTCGCTCAGAAAGCAATGGCAAACTACTGAGCGTAATCTTGCCAAGAAATCAACAATTATCTGAAAGATGCTAATGTTGACAGCGATGTCCTGTAAAGGATATGCGAAAAAAGTGTGTTTATATTGCTGCTGAATGTTTGTAAGATTCAACGGCTTGAAGGGACGTTTTCACCAGTGTTGTTATGAAATGACTGCTTGATTTCAACCTGTCTGACATCTCAAATTGTGTGTAGACATCTTCTAAAGTGCCACATCAAATGGCTTGTAGAAATATTGCAAGGTGTTACCTCAAATTATCATCACCATGTATAGCGTAGGCGGTCTTGTTTCGCCATCTTGCGCGATCACCAGAGTCATGCATCAGCTCAGTGCTCATGTCTCGACCATACCATGTGGCCAAGCCATCCAGTTACCTCAAATAACGTGTATTGCACGGTGTTACCACAAATGACGGGTAGAATTCTTGAAAGGCGATACCTCAAACAACGGATTGAAATCTTGCAGGGTGTTACCTCAAATGGCGGGTAGAAATAGTGTATAATGTTACCTCAAGTAGCGCGTAACCTCAAATGGCGGCTAGAATTATTGCAAGGCGTTAACTTAAATGACGGGTAGAAATATTTCAAGGCGTTACCTCAAATGGCGGGTAGATATATTGCAAGGCGTTAGTTTATCAATCACTAAACTGGTACAGACATATCTGGACTACGCAAAGACCATTCCCAAGAGACACCTCTCTTGTTTGCAATTGTACATCTAGGTTTCTCAGTGACAGCCCCGTTAACAGAGGTTACCCGAACACAAACTTGTTTATTCCGTATGTTTAATACAAGTAATTCCTAATCTGTGTGTCTTAACACTCAGATTCCGTATAATCTATATCAGTTATCAGTTATCAGTTCAGTTATCAGTTATCAGTTGGGGTATCTTCGTTGCACTCCGGACATGTCCATAGGTGCTCAGATCCTCCCCCCAGCATATGCATCAGCGTCCGGTGGCTAATAGTGCCAGTTCTGTGTTGGTTGACGAGGCGCTTTGTTTTCCCGATGTACCTCTCGCGTCTGGCTGTGCCGATTCTTACTCCCAGGTCTTTCATCCTGGACAGCGATGTGGAATCATTGACGTCAAAGTCCTCTGTTCTCGCCATATCTTTAAGGACGTTAATAACATCGGCACGATCCATGGGCTGGCCATCTACAGGGGGTGCAGAGCCAGCCAGTTTGTCAGCTCGTTCATTTCCCTCGACTCCCGCATGTCCCGGGACGAAGATGAAGGTGACTTTACGGACAACAGACTTCCGCAGCGATTCAGTCCACTGTCTACGTACAGATCCAGCTTCGACCTTCTGAATCATGCTCATTGAATCACTTAGTACACACACGTTGGTATAATGCTGTGACTCCAGCCATATGAAAGCCTGTGTAACTGCCATCACCTCCATCGTCATGCTGCTCGTGGTCATAGAGTGGGCACCACTGGATTCTTGAACGGTTCGGCCCGCTGAACGGGCTGTAAATGCCCACGCACTTCTCTGCTGCTTTACCACAGATCCATCTGTATAGATGAGCACTTCGGGGCTATCTGAGTGTTCATAGATGAGCGCGTTAACCTCTGCATTGACAGCGGCAGGGTTCTGCTCTCTGCACCGTCTGTCGAGTGTGATAATGCAGGAGAAAGTGCACTTAAAAGCTGGAGGCACCGGCACCCATTCCTTGCCGGGGTTGATACTGGTAAGACTGCAGACCTGTCTGACGACATCTTCCGCCCGACCCATCCATGATTTGCCCCTCTTTAGCCTGTCACCCTTTTCTCTGAATATAGCGTCATGCAGAGGGTGCTGCTCATCTGCACTTATTTTTAAGTATGCACGAGCTCTCCAGATCTTGATCCTGTGTTCCATTGTCGGGAAGTCAAGGAGGTATCTCATTGCTACACAGCTGGTGTCTCTCGTGCAGCCCAAAATGATGCGCATGGCTTCGTTTTGTACCTTTTCAAGTCTTCCAATCTGTGTAGGGCTGACAGTGAGGATGGCCAGGGCATACTCGATGCGTGAAAGTACAAGTCCTTGGAACAGAAGTATTAGCAGTCTTTGCTCGATATTGGCAGTCGCCATGACTCTCATTGCTGACAAACCTTTTCGAGCCTTCGTTATGACATAATCGACATGATCTCTGAAGGACAGGCTACGATCAAGCCTCACGCCAAGATATGTCATTGACTGGGTTCTACTCAAACTGCTCCCATCCATTCTTACTGCCGGCAGGTCCTGTTTTCACAATATGGTTGTTTAGTGAGAACCATGTAACCGTTGCCTTTGCAGGGTTGACAAGGGCATCGGCATCAGCACACCATGAGGAAATTCGATCTAGTTCGCCCTGCATATCATTGGCAACCGCCTGTCTATCTCGACCCTGTCGATACACGAGGATGTCGTCAACGAATGACAGAGTCCTACCCCTCCCGTCCAACTGTTGTTCAGTGATCGGCACCGTATACACGTTGAATAGTACTGGTGACAGTGGTGAACCCTGCGGCAATACTGGACATATCGTTATCGGCTCAGAAGACCAACTCCCAGCATCTTAGCACCACCTTCCTTTGGAGCAGAACTGCAGCTATCCATCGTACAAGGTGAGGGTGCACTTTCAGTCTGAGGAGGGTTTGCATCAAGTGCTCGAACGATACTCTGTTATATGCGTCCTCTAAGTCTATGGCGGCCGCACATGTCTCTTCTCTGACCTGAAATCCTTCGTAAACATCTTGAGCAAAGACCGCTGCATTCAGCCATGACTCTTTGTTGCGTCTGTATCCTCCAAGTGTGGGCGGGAAGCAGCCGAGCTGTTCCAAGTCCCAAGCAAGTCTGTGTGCTGACAATTTTCTCCAGTAGCTTGCCAACAGTATTCTGCATCGTAATGATTCTGTAGCCGCTTATCTTGGAATGGTCTTTGTTCGGTTTTGGCTAGCGGCAGCAAGTAGCTGTGTAGCCATTCTTCTTTGACCTGACCCCTCTGGATACTGGTGTTGAATTCTCTGGCCAGTTCTTCCATGTCATCATCTGATATCACCAGTAGGTCACCATATCGGATGCCGTCTGGGTCCTGGGGCGGTGTTAGGTGATTTCTTGAGCATCGCACGCAATATCTCAGCTGTGATTGTCCATTCTTCATCTGTCCCGACCCCCTCGCACAACTGAGAGAGTGTCGTTGTGGTCCTCTGTCTGGCGGGCTCGTCTTTCTGGTCAGTCTGTTCTATGTAGCGTGCAAGAAGGGCCTTACCTTTATCCGCATCCGACTTTTTCCATGCGAGGTCTGTGCCTTGAAAGTCTGGAATACCCCTACGTTGTGCAGCACCGTTCATGCTCTTGTGGAGGCGCCAGAATGTCGTAAGAGATCGCTCGGAGCACACCTTCCTGCAGAACTCGTCCCATTTCTCGGCCTTGGCCTGTTTGGCGCAGGATTTGAATAAAGTCGTCGTCCTATCGACCTCAGTCTTCAGGTTCGCCAACTCAAACTGTGGCATGTTAGCCTTTCTGGCCTTTTGCCAGTCTTTGACAGCCTGCCTCTTTCCCAGCCATGCCTTCTCGACCTCTCCATTCCACCATGGTGGCTGCAACCATCTTTCTTGTCTCCTGCGGGAGGAAGTTAGTTTCCTTCTTCTGATCTTGCTTATGGCGTCTTGACCAGTGTTGTCGTACGGGAAGGCATTTGTCTTGTTTCTTTGACTCATGGCCCCGTCTTTCTTGATCAGGATGACACAAGGGTAGTGGTCACTATCGTGGTATCCCAGTGTGCCCCACCAGCACCTTGGTGCGATGGTGGGCGACACCAGAGCCAAGTCAATGATGCTGTCAGAGTCACCTGGTCGAGTGGCTATTCTAGTGACCTTCCCATCATTCAGACAGATTAGGGCAGCAGATGCCAGGGAGTCCTCCAGATTTTCTCCCTGTCTATTGGTGATGCAATTCCCCCATTGACTGCCTCTGGCATTGAAGTCTCCACAGTAGATGATATGCCTTTCATCCATATCGAACAAACTCTGCCATTGTCGCACGTCGACCTTCCCATTTCGCGCATAAACGTTCACGATTACAAGCTGCACTGGTGTCATTATTCTTAATGCCTGCACTTGCAGGGCATCACTGTTCCAGGACGACATATCGATCTCAGACACTAGTATGTTGTCGCGGACCAGAATGACCTGTCCGAGGTGCCGCCTGTTAAAGAATCCCTGAAATCCCGCGACATTTACTGTTCCGTCGTCGAGCTGTGTTTCTTGTAAGACTACAATATCGTTTCCGTACAGTAGTTTTTCAAGAATGGGTCGGCGTTGACTAAATGATGCACAGTTCCAGTACAGTACTCGAACGTGTCCGATGCCCAATCTGTCACATTTTAACCGCCTTCTGCGTGTGCCCGCCCTCTTACCACGCCGTGTTCTTGTCGGTCGTCTGGTCGTCATGTTAGGCTTAACTATCGCCACCGGGCGCCGATGATACGCCGAAGGGAGTCCGGGCGCGCGTGCACGAACTCCGTTGCACGGTCCGAACTCCATTTCACCACGAAAAACACACTTAATCCATACACATTTCGGAAAAAACACGTTCCATTTTACGGGACGAAAAAATTTCCCGCCATCTTGCTCAAGGGAACTCACTCTCCATATAATCTATTTCAGTTATACCTAACCTATGCGTCTTAACCCTCGCTTTCCGTATATTCCATACCCATATTTCCTAACCTGTGTTTCTTATCCCTCAGCGTCTCTATGTTCTATGCCAGTGATTCCTGTCTTAATCCTCAACTTATGTATGTTCTATACCCCATACCAGTTGTTCCTGTCTTAACCCTCAGCTCCTGTATGTTCTATACCAATTATTTCTGTCTCAGCTTCTGTATGTTCTTTACCAGTGATTCCTGTTTTAACTCTCATCTTCTGTATATCAGAATATATATCTCTCAGCGTCTTAACCCTCGCCTTCAGTATATTCTATACCCGTAGTTCCTAACCTGTGTTTCTTATCCCTCAGCGTCTCTATGTTCTATGCCAGTGATTTCTGTCTTAATTCTCAACTTATGTATGTTCTATACTCCATACAGTGATTCCTTTCTTAACCCTCAGCTGCTGTATGTTCTATACCAGTGATGTCTGTCTAAGCTCTCAGCTTCTGTATGTTCTATACCAGTGAATCCTGTTTTAACCCTCAGCTTCTGTATATTCTATACCAGTGATTCATGTCTTAACCGTCAGCTTCTGTATGTTCTATAACAGTGATTCATGTCTTAACCCTCAGCTTCTGTATGTTCTATACCAGTAATTCTTGTCTTAACCCTCAGCTTCTGTATGTTCTATACCAGTGATTCATGTCTTAACCCTCAGCTTCTGTATGTTCTATACCAGTGATTCATGTCTTAACCCTCAGCTTCCATATGTTCTATACCAGTGATTCGTGTCTTAACCCTCAGCTTCTGAGAGATAAGACAGGAAAAAGGAAAAATATAAAAAGTGGTCGAAGAGCAAACAGGAATGCAATTACATATAGAATAGCGAGAGGACATGTGAATAGAATAGTAAAGAGAGAAAAACAAAACGACTTGGAGGAGTATGGAGAAACCCAAAATAAAAACTACAAGGGGGCAACTAGAAACATTTACAAAACGATAAGTGCAATGGGAACCAGAGGAGAATTCTTTGACATAACTGAAATAATTAACAGCGAGAATGGAGAACCAATAAGTGAACAAAAACAAATCCTAATAAGATTGAAACAGTACTTCGAACAACTTCTCACCATCCCATCATATGTCACAGGAATTCAAGAAACGAACACAGATACCACCGAAGAACTAGAACCGGACATACTGAGAGAAGAAATTATAGAAGCCGTCAGATTAGCCCCATGTAACAAATCACCAGGACAAGATGAAATACCAAATGAAATAATTTTACCAGCAAGAGAAGTAGGAACAGCATGGCTACATAGACTATTCAACCATGTTTGTGTAGAACAACATACACCACGAGACTGAGGAAACGCCATTACCCCAATTTGGAAAAACAAAGGCAGCAAAAGAGACTGCACACAATACAGAGGCATTTCACTGTTGAGTCATAACTGGAAATTAGTTTGCAAAATTTTTGAAAAAGATTACAAACTACTATAAAGCCCCAGCTAAGCGAAACACAACTTGGATTTAGGAAAAACAAAGGATGTACAGATGCCATTTTTGCTCTTAGACAACTTATAGAAAAATCAAAAGAATTCAACGAAACACTCTACTTAACCTTTGTCGACCAAGAAAAGGCATTTGATAGAGTAGATAGAAACAAGCTGTGGGAAATCCCTGAACAGTATGGAGTGAGTACACATCTAACAAACCTATGTAGAAGCTTATACACCAACAGTGAATACATAGTGAGAGCACCTGAAGGACACTCAGAACCCTTCACCATAAGATCCGGAGTACGACAAGGTTGTGTCCTGCCCCCTCTCTTATTCATAACATATATAGACAATATATGCAAAGAAACCAGCCAAACAGAGACCGCAAGAACACCGCATGACGAGAACACAGAAGAAGAACCATCTGCAAATCTAACCATTAGAGAACTCCTGTTTGCGGACGACCAAGCATTAATAGCGAAACCAGAAGCTGAATTACAAGACCACATGAATAGTCTAAACGAAATGTGTAGGGAACATAACATGAAAATTAGCACGAGTAAAACAGAGGTATAATGACTATAACTAAAGAAGAAAGAGCAGCAACGATTCACCTAATCGAACACCCCTTGAAACAAGTAACGAGTTGCAAGTACCTAAGAAGTATAATATCATCAAATAGGAAATCAGAAAACGAGATCGAAAATAGATGCAATAAGGCAAATCAACTCATCGGACAAATGGCACCAATACTAAAGAACAAACATGTATCAATAACTACTAAGAAAGCACTTTACAAAACAATCTTCCTATAACTGTATGTTACCAATGCCAAACCTGGACAATGACAGAAAAAGAGAAAAGAAAAATCACAACAGAAATGGGATTCCTGAGAAGAATACTCAATGTAACAAGAAGAGATAAGATCAGAAATGAAGAAATCATGACTAAAGTGGAGGTTATAGCAGTACTAGATTTTATTAGAAGGCAGCAAGTCAAATGGTTTGGCCATGCAAGTAGGTTACCAGTCAACAGCATACCACAACAAGCAATGATGTACAGACCAGCGGGAAGCAGAGGAAGAGGCCGACCACGTAAACGATGAACGCAGGGAATAACAGAGTCCATGGGAATATCGATACATGAAGCCCAGTGAATCAGGTCTTAACCCTCAGCTTCTGTATGTTCTATACCAGTGATACATGTCTTAACCGTCAGCTTCTGTATGTTCTATACCAGTGATTACTGTCTTAACCCTCAGACTCCATATGTTCTATACCAGTGATTCATGTCTTAACCCTCAGCTTCTGTATGTTCTATACCAGTGATACATGTCTTAACCCTCAGCTTCTGTATGTTCTATACCAGTGATTCATGTCTTAACCCTCAGCTTCTGTATGTTCTATACCAGTAATTCTTGTCTTAACCCTCAGCTTCTGTATGTTCTATACCAGTGATTCATGTCTTAACCCTCAGCTTCTGTATGTTCTATACCAGTGATTCATGTCTTAACCCTCAGCTTATGTATGTTCTATACCAGTGATACATGTCTTAACCGTCAGCTTCTGTATGTTCTATACCAGTAATTCTTGTCTTAACCCTCAGCTTCTGTATATTCTATACCAGTGATACATGTCTTAACCCTCAGCTTCTGTATGTTCTATACCAGTGATACGTGTCTTAACCCTCAGCTTCTGTATGTTCTATACCAGTGATACATGTCTTAACCCTCAGCTTCTGTATGTTCTATACCAGTAATTCTTGTCTTAACCCTCAGCTTCTGTATGTTCTATACCAGTGATTCCTGTCTTAACCCTCAGCTTCTGTATGTTCTATACCAGTGATACATGTCTTAACCGTCAGCTTCTGTATGTTCTATACCAGTGATACATGTCTTAACCGTCAGCTTCTGTATGTTCTATACCAGTGATACATGTCTTAACCCTCAGCTTCTGTATGTTCTATATCAGTGATACATGTCTTAACCCTCAGCTTCTGTATGTTCTATACCAGTGATACATGTCTTAACCCTCAGCTTCTGTATGTTCTATACCAGTAATTCTTGTCTTAACCCTCAGCTTCTGTATGTTCTATACCAGTGATTCCTGTCTTAACCCTCAGCTTCTGTATGTTCTATACCAGTGATACATGTCTTAACCCTCAGCTTCTGTATGTTCTATACCAGTGATACATGTCTTAACCCTCAGCTTCTGTATGTTCTATGCCAGTAATTCTTGTCTTAACCCACAGCTTCCATATGTTCTATACCAGTGATTCCTGTCTTAACCCTCAGCTTCCATATGTTCTATACCAGTAATTCCTGTCTTAACCCTCAGCTTCCATTTGTTCTTCTTCTTCTTCTGCGTTCATCCGGAGTATTTTTTTTCTTTTTCGGATGTGATTGCGTTGTGCCTGATTACAGCAGAGCTGCGTTCTTGCGCCGTTAGGCCGACACATCCGATTTCTGCGGGCATTTGTTGACCGGGTTAACCTTCCCGGGTCATATGTTCTATACCAGTGATTCATGTTTTAATCCTCAGCTTCCGTATGTTCTATAGATGTAGAAGACAGAACTAGAGACTAGCGGGCGCACTAGGAAACGTAAACATTGAAAGCAATATTTACCGTCCGGGATTGGAACTTGTCACCTCCAAATGACAACGACACCTCTCTGTAGGAACAAGTTGTTTTCGACGGATGACCAACTAGACACCCTTAAAACAGGTATCATTATTATCCAGGTCTATCATCCACATGAACCTACAACTATGGAATATGGACATAATTCTTACCTAACCACTGAGAAAGCACCATGGGTCTCAGAACTGTATATTAAAACCAGCATAAGTCAAATAATAAACACACAAACACATCGGGCCGTATTACTGTGTCTAGTATATTAACGAACATTTAAAGACGAGATTTAATTGGTCGGTTTCAATGTTGTACACGTATTATACATAAATATCAATTGGGGAATCCTTTTAGGCCACTAAGACAGTTCAAAAATAAACACGCATGCATTGCTTGCCGCTCATAGAAGCAACGAAAATGTAATATAAGTATAGACTAGAGAACTGGACAATGAAAAACATATTAAGCAGTAAATCCTTGTCATTGGAAGTTAGGAAAAACAAAATTCTGCATCTCACATATAACCGGCGTTGTGGCTTAGAGACAGTGAACGCGTTTCACAATTCCGTGTGGGTTCGAAATCAGCGGCGGTCGATTTGGGAGCAGACCGTTTTGCGTTTATTTCGGTGGTATAGGCGTCGGTTGTTTAGAAAGCAAGGGCAAAATACTGAACGTAAATATTGACTATAGTCAGTTTAGAAATGAATGCCTTCATTCACGATCATTTTTGAAACTGTTTGTTGCATCATTATGAAATTTTTCCTGCCGTCTTATATTTACCCCACCCAAAGAATATGTCTTTGATATGTCCAAAGGCAACTTAACTCATCGAAAGCGGCGACATTGCATTGATGTTTCGGCGAAAAACTAGCGTACAAACTTGTTTTACAGTAATGCCTGTAAATTCGGGTGATGACACAAGGCGTATCCAGATTTGTATGGGAGTGGGTGCATGTGTAATATTAATAAAGATAGAGAATTTACAGAGGCATGGGGTAAATAATGTGGAATCGAAACGGAAATGGACAGGAAAGCAGAAGGAATATATTTCTTACCTTATTTTTCATTTCCTTTTGTTTCTTCAGCTGCTGGTTAATAATGTGTACACAATGATTCATGTTACTATGATGCATTTAGCTTTTTATATGGAAAAAGCTTCCAAACAGCTGTGCGTTAATGTGCGTGTGTTAACGTGTTTGTTCACACGTGCACATGGGTGACAGAACCGCTTTAAGTCTTCATGAAAGATTGTCTACTCTGCTGTTTACTGTTCAGAGACGGAACATGATTACCTGTTTTGCATGCCGAATATAGTTATGAATGTCTCTGTAGTGGGCTTCCTTCTTAACGGCTAAGATGCTGGTTCTCTTTTCATTGAAGTTTATAGATGGATTAGTGTGTTCGTTTGTCGTCCCCTAATTTGACAACGTTTTTGTTCTCATGTTTCTTGTTATGCCGCAATATGTCAGTTTCCACCGCAATATAACTCTTCTCTTGGTATTCAATGCGTTTAGTGTTGTTGTTGTTGTTGCTGTTGCTGTTGCTGTTGTTGTTGTTGTTGTATTTGTTGTTGTTGTTGTTGTTGTTGTTGTTGTTGTTGTTGTTGTTGTTGTGTTGTTGTTGTTGTTGTTGTTGTTGTTGTTGTTGTTGTTTTCAATGCCTTTTGTTTATCACCGTTGACTGCTTGCGGAACTGAAAATTCATCACTGTGGAATACAAACTGTTGCCATTGACAAATTGTATTTGTTGTACTGATGCTGTAATGTTTAGGGCCTGCAATACTTCTGAATAGTTGGAGCAAAATATTCCTGTAGGTGTGCATGTGGATCATTGTCTGCGATCTGCCCAGACCTTAATCTGTGTCGGACGATTCCAGTAGGTTGACGACTGTTCTCGGTTGCATAAAATTCAATCTACCCTTTCTCCAATAGTCCTCTTCCTCTTTCAACACTTGGTCTTCACATTTTTTCCAGTAACTTTTATCAATATTTAATAGCGTGGTCTAGGTTAGTATCTTGATGTCAGACAATTTGAATGTAGTATTGCCAGCTGCCACCTGTTCTTTAATTTTAGCACACACAAGTTCTATAGGGTGTTAATGAGAACGGAACGGCGGAAGTCTCAAGCACCTATGGCCATGCTCTTCTATCAAATTTGTCGATTTGATATTTCTTGCATTTTTGCGTCTGTTTTACAAGGGAACAAAATTCTAGCTTGAAATACGTTTTTGGAAATTGTATGTTTTCCCTTCGGTGCCATGTCTTTATTGCTTCCATTGTACTCGTTGCCGTAGGTATTTTATCTTCTTGGGCAACAACATTGTGATAATTAGACAAGACGGTCTTGGGCAACAACATTGTCCATAATTAGACAAGACGGTCTATCAAGTGGTGGAAGCACTGTATTCTCAAGCCAATCTCTAAATATATTACCATTCATCTCATTATGATAATCCCTATTGTCTGTATGCTTTGATATGAACACGAATCCAGCATTCTGTAGTAATCAATTATGAGTACTACCAGCATGGGCTATGACTAAACGCTGTCCTTTACTACTGGGCACATATCGCTTTATCTCTCCATCCACTGATTGCCCTTCCTTTTCACTTGTGTGGTGCGCATTGATCCAGGTTTAATCCAAATACACTATGTCATAATTTTCTTTGCGCATTTCCCATATTTCACGTAGGTATCTGCTTCTCTGTCAAAACTGTCATTTACTGCCAATATAGTACTTTGCGGTGTATGGCAGGGGGAGGGGCCTGGCTTGTGCAGTCGTCTCGAACTGTGCAGGTTAGGACTTTCTTTTTGACCCCGACAGAACAAGATCCCACACTTTACCAAGGATTCGAACCCGAGTCTCCCGAAGGAGAATCCGGCGCTCTAGCCACTCGGCCAGCTGCTTCTCATGGCTATAAATGCTGTTGCTCACAAATGATATTTCTGCCTCCCTTGTACTTTCTAAACGTGAAGCCTAATATCTTATTTAATTTTCCACAAAGTTGTTTTGGATAGCTCTATGTCAGATGTTCCAAAACCACGACCCTCGGACCACTTGTGTCCCGCCAGCTGTCAGAAAGTGGCACTCGAGGCCTTATTATTTTAAAGAATATATTTTAATAATTTCAAACATGCATTTGGGGCGCCCCGTCAGCGTGCGATAATTTACTCTACTCGTGGTTGCTATGCTCAGATATTATCGAATACGCCTGTTCAGTTCGCAAGGAAATGTTATGAAGTTCCCATATCCCAGTCTTGTCGATCAATCAGAGTGCGCAAGGTGCCATGTTGTCGTCTATTACATCTGTTTAGCAGAGTCGGCAGTATTGTGTTGAAATTAGATTTTTTTCAAATAAGAATTTACGGTTAAAGCCTATAAACTTGAGTGTGGACAATCTAAAATCAAACAATAGTAAAAAAAAAAAAAAGGGGGGGGGGAGGGGAATGTGAAGACGTTGCTTGTCGTCAATTCAACAAAAATTGGACGGGGAAATGTATATTTATGCCTAGCCGTAGTGGTAAACTAGTTTGCTTAATCTGCGGATTTTGAGTTTGTTACAAAAGAATTTAATCTGGAACGACACTCCACGACCACACGTTCAGACATAAATGCTCAATATCAATTCGGAGTTAAGAAAAGATTCATAGATAAAAATGAAAGGTCTCTGACCAGGCAGCAATTATTTTTCACACAGGCTAACGAACAGAGCAAGAGTGCTGTTGTTGCGTCGTACGACGTAGCTCTTCTGTTGGCTCGAAAAAATAAGCCGTTCACCGATGCAGAAGAAATAATCAAGCCTTCCCTTAAAATTTCTGCTAGAATGCGTGGCGATAAAAATTGTGAAACAAAATTTAACAGATTCCTTTGTCTAATAATACTATGACCAGGGGAGTTGAAGAAGTAGCCAACGATGTTCATCGTCATGTAGCAGCACATATCATTGGCAATGGATGAATCCACTGACATTTTTGACACAGCTCAGGTCGCAGTTTTTGTTCGAGCAATAAATAATAATTTTGAAGTCATTGAAGAACTTCTAGGACTTGAATCGATGCACGCTACTACCAAAAGGACGGATCTGTTTGAAACTCTGTAGTTGTATGTAAAGAAAAACAACATAGAATGGACCAAATTGGACAATGTATGCACCGACTGTGCTCCGGCTGTGACGGGTAAAATGTCTGGATGTCTAGCATTATTGGAAGACTTTCTTGGCAACACTTTATTAAATTAACATTATATCATTCACCAAGAAGCTCCATGTGGAAAGACGTTAAATCTGAAACATGTCATGGATGTAGTTCTGTGATGTTTGAACTACATTCGAAGTAAGACGCCGAACAGGCGTGAGTTCAGACAGTTTTTATCAGACCTGAACGAGGAATACGGTAAGCTACTGTTACCCTATGATGTCAGATGGCTATCTAAAGGGAAAGTTTTGCCACGTTCCTGGGCACTGAAAAATAGTGTCTATCTATTTCTGTCTGAAATAAATGAATTGCCTACAGAACAGGAATGTCTGCTGAACGATGACTGGTTTAATGACCTGGCATATTTGGTGAATATCACGTCTCATTTACACTCTTTAAATGCGAGGATACAGGGGGAAACAAAAAAACAGATTATTCAGAAATTTGTGCGATGACATTTCTTCATTTAAAATGAGACTACGAATGTTTATCGGACAGCTGACGGAAGGGGCTTTAGAGGCGTTTCCAACTCTGAAGACCCTTGTGGTGAAAAATAACTGTGACTTGTTACAGTACAAAGTAAAAAAAAATGAAAGTCTTCTGGATATCGTTTAGTGGAGATTTCAAGAGTTAACAATAGAGAAGGATAATGTTGCCCTCTTTATAAATCCATTCGTATTTTCTGATGCCAAGCCCTGTCAATTACAGCAAAATCTACAGCACGAAATAATTGATTTGAAATGCAATTCTTCACTGAAATGTAAATTTCTGGAGCTGCCTGCTTTACCTTCAGCTGATCATGCGAATTCATTCTTGCGACTATTGCCTGTCGAAAAATTTGAAAACATGCATTAATTCGCCCAAGAGATGCATTTGTCGTTTTGGTTCGACTTACAGATGCGAGCAGTCATTTTCCGCAATGAACGCCATAAAAAATAAGCAACGTTCTAGACTCACCAACAGTAACCTATGACTGTAGGCACGACAGATTTGAGCCCAGACATTGATAAACTGGCATCTGAATTTAAGTAACTGGTTATGAAGAACAGTTACAATTGTAAATTAGTTACATTAATTGCGATTTTCGAAACTGATTTGAAATTTATTGTTATTGAACTTTTGATTTTAAACCAAAAAATGACAGCTGTGTAGTACTGACATTGACTGCCTTTAAAGTTTTAGAATTTTGTTGACGAAAGTTAAGAAAGGTAAAAATGATATTGCAAGACTTTTATAATTTTATAACTTTGTGGCCCGCTTAACTACCGAAAATAGTATATTAGCCCTCTGCTTGAAAAGCTTGGGAACTACTGCTCTGTGTCATTGTTCTTTTTCTTACAGTTACTGTTTCTTCGGTATCCAGCATTTTTATAATAGCTCGCATTATGCCATCCTTTTCAAAGCTGTCTACAATTGCCTTTCTACCTACCGTTTGCTTATTGCGTGGTGGTTTCATTCCAGATTCTTGCATGCATCGACGAAATGACCGTTTACTCAAACCCAATGCATGCTCTGTTCATTTCTCGGGATTTGTAATAGTATGAAACAGTTCCCTTCGATCAGCTTTTTGACAAAAATATGTGTACAACTTATTAGAGATGCTTTGAAGTGTACAAAATTTCACATCCAATCCCATTCAACAATATTCTCACATTCAGATGTTAGCAATACATGGTAAGATATATAAAATAATCACGTTTCATGAAAGCACTCACATTATTGACGACAACTCTGAACACTCCCGTTTAACTGCGCGAAGTTCTTGCCAGAAGGTTATTCTCATTCTGCGAGATAAATTCCACTATTTAAAGCTGATGTTTCCGTTTGAAGTTGTAATACAATTAATGACCCGTAAATTATACACCGTATATAAACAAACATTGAAATCTGCTGTACATTCTCCAGAAATAATAAATTTGTGTTGGGTGGACATAATGATAAGGCTGAAAGCTAAATCTCATCATGTTCCCTCGGCTCATTACTGAGATATGGATTTTCATATTGGGCAAACAAATGTGAATGGACTACAGTAAATCACAAACAGACAAGAGGGACAGAATACAAATTTACCAAGCGCGTGCCTATCTCAGAGTCAACACAAACACACACCATCCACTGCACAGCGAGATTAAGAAGTTAAATGGCAGCAGGTTAAAAAGGAGAAAGTCATGGATGGGTCAAGCAGAAGACATTCTTCAGCAGGTGTGTTCATGTGAGGCCTTAGAACCTTGCGACGAGTGGGTACAAGTGCCAACAGAGTTCTGTAAATCCTTTTCAGTGTGCATCCAACTAGACAGGAAATGCAGGCAAGAAAATCCAGCTGCTGTGGAGGCGGAAGTACAGGCTCTGATCATCGAGAAGTCATTAGAGGAATATGCTGTCATTTACACAGATGGGTCGGTCGTCCGAAGAGTGAGAAGTTTACGGCCCAGAGTGGAGGGAAAAGTGTGAAGGAAACGTGTGGCGCGTTTGCTTTGATCACAAGCAGCCTAACTATGGAAGTCATGGCAGTAGGTACAGCAATAACATGGCTCGAGACACAAGACATTCAATCAGGCATGTGTCCTTAGTGACTCAATGAGTATGCTCAGGATGATAGAGATGGGGTGGGTCCGAAGAGAGTGACTGTTGACTCTGGAGTGGTCTCGGCTGGCAAAGATTAGTTTCATCTTCGTGCAGGGGCATGCGGGTGTACAAGAGAATGAGCAGGCTGACAGGCTTGCAGGCAGGGCTACTGTGGATGGCGGACGAGCCATGGACCAGGCGGACATTCTGAATGCTCTACGAGAAGTAAGTCGCTTACGAGAACCAAGCGATGACTGAGAATCTACAACCATGGGCAGGCTGCGAGAACAGCAAGTTAAAAGAGGCGTGGCCAAACAAGAACATTGCGCAGGAAGCCAAAGAAGAGTAATAAACCAACACAGAACTGGTGTCGTGAGCCGATACATGCTGCGTGATTTACTGAGGAGGGGATCCGAGCACTTATGGACTGAATGGTTTGATGTGCAATGAGGATGATCTGTCGACTAACTAACTAACTAACTAACTAACTAACTAACTAACTAGCTAACTAACTAACTAGCTAACTAGCTAGCTAGCTAACTAACTAACTAGCTAGCTAACTAACTAACTAACTAACTAGCTAACTAACTAACTAACTAGCTAGCTAACTAACTAAACTAACTAACTAGCTAGCTAGCTAGCCAGCCAGCCAGCCAACCAACCAACCAACCAACCAGCCAGCCAGCCAGCCAGCAGCCAGCCAGCCAGCCAACCAACCAACCAACCAACCAACCAACCACCTACCTACCTACCTACCTACCTACCTACCTACCTACCTACCTACCTACCTACCTACCTACCTACCTACCTAACTAACTAACTAACTAACTAACTAACTAACTAACAGCCAAAAAATGCTGGTGTTGATTGTGACGTCGTGTAAAGGGCATGCAACTAGCTTTACATAGAACCAGTTCTAACATACTGCTGTGAATCCTGGGCAGTTAGTAAACAAGCATAAACATCACTAGAAGCTTCGGGGATGTTGTTGTATAGAAAAATTGCTGTAAACTCCCTCATAAAGCCAAAATAAATAATTTTGAAGGAGTCTAAGATACAAAGACAACGTATGACACACATCATAAAGAGGCAGTCATGATTTTTGGCCACATGAGAAGACACAAACTGGAACGTGTTGTGACAACTGGAAAGGGTTGTGGAAAGAGAGACAGTGGATGACAGCGAGAGAAAATTCTGGACTGTCTCGTGTCATGACACACAATGATGTCGGTGCACGAATTAATACATCCTGCTCGAGATCACAACATATGCAGACGCATGATCCCCCACACTAGTCGGCTCTTGATAATTATGGTACATCATTCACAGTAATTTCCCATTTTGATTTATCCTGGCTAGACGTGAATCTATGAAGAATTTTCAGAAACTATCTTGTTCGAGCAAAGTTTAAAATTTTAACACCAATTACACTTCATTCTTACTAAGTGTTAAAATGTTATCAGTTGCCGAAAGGCGCTGTAGAATTTTCTTTAACTATATTGGGACATGCTAAGTTGACCGTGTTAACGTCATGTTATCCATCACTCTTAATGATGTTATTATCGCTACACGTCTTCGACACGCCCCTCTCCCACTTATCCAACTCCTAGAGCATTTTCCCTCTAAGAGTTCAGGGCCAGTTTGGACAAAATTGGCCAAGTCTGTATTAGACTGGCTAAACGTCAGGATAGCTATGTGAGGAATGTGAAAAGATTAGGAATAACGGCTCACGAAAATACAACCCGAGGTATAATGAAAACAAGTTCTGTTTTACATTACATTTACAGCTCACGAAACAAACAGCACTTGAAAGAAAACATGTTTCAATATCCGACGTTCACGGGCTTTCTGGGATAATGTAATGATTACAGATCTTTTCGATCTCTTCGTGAAAATCTACACTCCTGGCAAGAGAGCAAGAAATCAATATGGCGTCAATGTTCGTCTGCGTCATGCTCAACATTCGTAGCGTTCTAAAGACGAAAGTGTTGGCGGGAAGGTGAAGCGCCAGAGTTAATCGAAAAGTAGAAGGAGTGGTTACAGAGGCCGGAAATAATGAGATAGTCGATGTCTTTGAAGTGTCGTCTGATTGTAACTGACTGAATTCGCGCTCACTGATTTCATCTTCGCTAGTTGATTTCTGAACAAATTACTACTCTCTGATCAGCTGCTTCCTGTATGACCAAAGTAATTTAGTTCTCTCAAAGAATGTAGTTTATAGAGTAAAGTATACTCATTAGTAATATTTCTTCTTTATAGGGTGTGTATATTTCCCACGCGTTTAGAATGCATATATTAACGTTGTTGTTGTTGTTGTTGTTGTTGTTGTTGTTGTTGTTGTTGTTGCTGTTGTAGTTGTTGTTGTCTCTGTGGTTGTTGTTGCTGTTGATGTTGTTTAAGATTAGCCACATATGTGATGTTTGAATGAAATCATATATGAAAACGGGGATTTAAAAAACTCTTAGGCGAGACAGTATGCCCCATTCTTAACTATTCAAAGATAAATTTTCTTCGCTCGTTCTTTGATCTCTAATACGTTTAGTTACTTTTGTTTTCGTTCTCTCATTTTCAACTCCGGTGTAATACATACGTCTGCTTCTGCTGCTACTCCTACCACCACCACCACCACCACCACCACCACCACCATCACCACCACCACCACCACTACTACTACTACTACTACTACTACTACTACTACTACTACTACTACTACTACTACTACTACTACTACTACTACTACTGTTGATAGTTACTACTGCCAGTGATGCACTGGATTAATTTTGCGTGAGATAGATACCATGACTTTCTTGTAAGGTGGCAACACCATTTAATATGTCGTTCTTTAAAGAAGTGTATGACTGATTTTAGACCTACTGATTTTAGACCTAGTCGTCTTCTAATTTCCTCACTTATAATTATATCTCTCACAGTGATTCCCGCAGCAGTTCTACGACATGGCAACTCTGTTGTTATAATTGTGTGCTCATTAGTTGTAATAAATTAATCGTCCATTTTTGACATCCATAGCATAATATCGGCCAAGAATAGTTCTTGTGAGATTTGCATTTGTACTTATGGGTATCTTTCTGTGCGACAGAAGGGGCGCTAGATGTCCCAGAATTCCACTTGCCTTTGCGCAACCTGTGTTGATTTCTCTATCCATTCTCCAATCTGAAGTGAAAATTAATACTTCACTCACTCATTCATTCATTCATTCATTCATTCACTCACTCACTCGACTCACTCACTCACTCCACTCACTCACTCCACTCACTCCACTCACTCACTCCACTTACTCACTCCACTCACTCACTCCACTCCACTCACTCCACTCCACTCACTCACTCCACTCACTCCACTCACTCACTCCACTCACTCACTCCACTCACTCACTCACTCACTCCACTCACTCCACTCACTCACTCACTCACTCACTCCACTCACTCACTCCACTCACTCACTCCACTCACTCACTCCACTCACTCACTCCACTCACTCACTCCACTCACTCACTCACACCACTCACTCACTCCACTCACTCCACTCACTCCACTCACTCACTCCACTCACTCACTCCAC
Organism: Cepaea nemoralis; assembly: GCA_014155875.1. NCBI lineage: Eukaryota > Metazoa > Mollusca > Gastropoda > Stylommatophora > Helicidae > Cepaea > Cepaea nemoralis. The sequence goes on along the minus strand of JACEFZ010004755.1, from coordinate 38,872 downwards.
TCATTCATTCATTCATTCATTCATTCAGTAGCATGTCCTTTGCAGAACCTCGCTCCAATAACAGCCATCTGGAAAACTTCTTTGTCATAAGCAAGATGCCCCGCGTCCGATACACCAATCTGGAGATCATCCGCCACATCCTGCACCCATCTTCTTTTTGGCCCCCCTCTTCCTCTCTTCCCGGGCATATACCCCTTCATTATTGTTCTCTCCAAACCTTCATGACGTTTCAAGTTACCGACATATTTTAATTTTGTTTTATCGTCTTTAATAGTCAACCTTCTTCAGTATTCAGATCTTGTATAATGGGTGCATTTGTCCCTTTCTGAATCCAAGATATTCTTAGAACCTGTCTATAACATTTCTATTCAACGGCATGTGTGCGCTGTTCAGCTTGTTTAATAAGTGTCCAGGTCTCACGTGCGTATGTTGCAATTGGAAAGATGAGTGCTCTTAAATATCTATTTTTGTAGATCTATCTGTCCCAAGCCACAATTAATTCAGTTGTTTTAGTTTTTGAAGAGCAATAGATATTCGTCTTTTAATTTCTTTCATTGTGTCACCATTGTTGGTAATTAATGAACCCAAGATATTCGAAATTTTCCACCAACTCCAATTTTCCTCATTAACATATATTTTTCTCCATATTAGTTTTATCTGTATGCATTATCTTTTCTTTTGCTATGTTAAGATATACGTTGTGATTTTCACAACTCCTTGGGTTGATGTTATTAATTTTTCTATACCATTCTGTGAGGTGGATAGTAATACTGTATCATCAGCATATCGAATCTCTGGTATTTCATAACCACCGATATTTAGGGCATCATATTGCTCCTTGGTTATACCATCTCTGACATTTCTCATTATATTTTCGACGAACGGGTTAAACAAATAGGGGGAAAGCACACAGCCCTGACGAATCCTTGACTGATGTAAAATCAATCTGATGTCTCGCCATCTATTCTAACCGCTGCTTGTTGGTCTAGATCAGTGGTTCTCAACCGGTGGGGAATCCCCCCATGGGGAATTTTGAGGTTTCCAGGGGGCGGGGGGGGGGGGGAATAATTATTTCAAGATCGCGTTGATACAAGAACCGATTACTTGATCTTGTTTTTCCCTTCATACTTTACGGTTCTGTTTGTCTTACCCTTCTAAAATTCATCTTATAAAGTAAGTAGACCCACAGATCACGTTTTATATAGACGTCTAGACTTGTTTTAGTATGTGCTTCCATTATTACGTATACTGTGTAGGGGTGGGAGAAGGGATTTTTAGGTAGGAAATACAAAAGTGGGGGGGGGGGGGGAATGACGTTCTGAAAATATGGTGAAGGGGGGCACGGGCCAAATTTTTAGGTATGAAATACGAAAAGGGGAGGGGGATGCCGTTCTGAAAATATGGTGAAGGGGGGGCACGAGCCAGAAAAGTTTGAGAAACACTGGTCTAGATAGAGCATTTTAATGAGTTGCACTACATGTGATAGAAAGCCAATTTTACTCATGATTTCTCAAAGTTGCTGATGGTGTACACTGTCAAATGCCTTTGAATAATCCACAAAACATGAGAATCGGTTTACATTAAATTCTCCACACTTCTCTATTATTAAACGCATGTTGAGTATGCGATTTCTTGTTCCTCTTCCTTGTCTGAGTCCATCTTGAACCACGTTAATTTCTTCTTCCAATTTTTTTTTACAACGTCTTGCCATTAAGATTGTTAGTATAATTTTACTTGCATGATTAATTAAGTCAACAGTTCTGTAATTGGTGCATAATTTCAATTTGCTCTTTTTTTGGTATTGGAATGAAGATAGTTCTCTTCCAATCTTTCGGCCATTTACCATATTTCCATATCTTTTCACATAATGCGTGATAGATTTGTATGCTTTCTTCTCCTCCCGCTTTAATTAGTTCAGCTGGTATCTCACCTATTCTGGTGATTTATCATTCTTCAGGTTCTTTATTGCCCAAATAATTTTATCTAATGAGGATTCAGGTTCTGTCTCTGATGCCATTGATTCATGTATATCATTCATATCCTCATAGTCATTCATATCTTACATTCCACTGCAGTATTCCTTCAATCTTTCTATACATTTTCTAGATTCTGTTAGAGTATTTCCCAACGTAATTAGTGAAGAACAGTATGGATTTGTGGAGGGAAGGGGCACAAAAAATGCAATATATACATTACGGACACTAATAGAAAGGTTAATAGAGAAACAGAAAGACATATATTTGTGCTTCATAGATTATACTAAGGCATTTGATTAAGTAAAACCTTATGAATTGATTAAAATGTTGGAAGATATCAACTTTGATGGGAAAGATTTAAGAATAATAAAAAATATTTACTGGAATCAAGTAGCAGCAATTAAAATGGGAAATAAAGAGGGTAGATAAAGCTAGGAGTACGACAGGGGTGTGTCTTGTCACCAGATCTCTTCTCCCTAAATTCCATTGGCACCTTTCCGTCTTGACAGACGATAGTTTGGTACATTGTGCTTTAAAAAGGCTTAATAACTACGATCCATGGCGGTGGCGAGTGTGGCTGGTAAGGCCAATTCTTGCTGCAAATGTTTGCCCACAGTAGGTGCATATGAAAACATGGTCACTTCCACCATTTTGCACCATCTTACGTCTCTCCCTAAATAGCGAAGTAATAATGAGAGAGATCAAAAAGACGCCAGGAATACTAGTTGGAGGTTATAATATAAATAATATACGCTATGCAGGTGTCACAGTATTGGTGGCGGATAGATCAACAGATCTACAACAATTGCTGTACATTGTAGTAACAGAGAGTGCAAGGAGAGGACTCTCCTTGAATATCAAGAAAACAGTAACAATGGTGATATCAAAGAAAATGGTGACACCAAAATGTGAAACAGAAATAGAAAGGAACAATTCTTAACCAAGTGGATAGTTTTAAATACCTAGAGGCGTTTATAACATCATATGGAAGATGTACAACAGAGATTAAGAGCAGAATAGGGCAAGTAAAAGCCGCATGTTAGAAAAGTGAAGACTATCTTATGCAATAAGTCACTGTCACTGAATGTAAGAAAGAGAGTGATGAAATGCTATGTAGAACCAGTTTTGCTGTATGGCAGTGAATCGTGGAATGTAAATGAACAAATTAGGAACAAATTAGAAGCAACAGAGATGTCGTTCCTTAGACGAATGTTGCGAATTCCTTGGACTGCCAGAGTAACTAACAACGACTGCCTGAGACAGGCTAATGAAACTAGAACATTATATACAACAATAAGAAAGAGACAAACATCTTTCTTCGGTCATGTGATGAGAAGAGAGGCATTGGAGAACATCGTGACAATGGAAAGATTGAGGGGAAGAAAGGCAGAGGCAGACCAAGAGAAATGATGCTGGATGGATTGAGACGGTGACATGGAGGAATATCATCAGCAGAGTTGATCCAGAACGCCAAAGACCGTGATCTGTGGAGAGCCATGAACGCCTAAGCCAGCTGGTAGGGCACTTGATGATGATGATAATTTCCCAACGTGTCACAGATAACATTTAAATGAGGATGAACATTTCTTGTCAATACCTTCATTTCTTTGAACATTTCGTAATCTCTTCCATTCTTATATTGCTTTATTCTAGTACAACAATCTTGTTAATACTGGTGATTGTCCTTTCTGGTATTCTTTCTTATTTCTCCTGTTAAAGATTTATACTTCATCCTGCTGTTATCGGTTTCTCCTCCTTTCTGTTTCAGTTCCTTTAGTTGTGTTATTAATTCTAATGTGCCTGATGTAATCCATGGCTTATGTTTGTTATTCTTGGTTGGAGTTAGATCTTTGGCTGCTGTTATCAAGATATCTCTAGCTTGCCCTGCCAATAAATCAGGTGTCCTCCTGTATGTACATCGAGACCCCAAAACGACTGTTAACTTCTTCGTTAATTGACACTAAACATTTAAATTCGCTGGCGTGTTTTATTTCCGAGTTCTTTATTTGTATTCACAGTGTTTCTAACAGTCTGCCTGTCACTATTACCTCCGTCATTTCAATGCTTATGTTCATGTTACATTCCTCACACTTGGAATTGATTTGATTTAGATGGATCTGAAGACCCTTTTCATTGTTTGCTATTAACATATTGTCGTCCGCAAATAATAATTCTGAAATATAATCTTCTTCTTCAGTCTCTGCTTCTCGACGTATATTGTCAATTTTTGTTGTAAAACGTAGGGAAGTGAGCACACATCCTTGTCGTACAACTGAATTTATTTGAAAAGGTTTTGGTGTACCCGCCTTTGTTCTTACGTAACTTTTGCTTGACTTATACAAACGTTTACAAACATTAAGTAGCTGTTTGCTGTTTCCGTATTTCTTAGGTAATCTCATAGCATACTACTTTTAATCTGCCAAAAGCCTTTTACTGGTTTATAACTGCGACTTTACATAACTTATCACGTTCAACTGCTTGTTACGTCATTTGTCTAAGTGTGAATATTACATCAGCGCAGCTTCTGATTGATCTAAATCCCATTTGGACTTCTGATAATTGTTTTTCAAGTCTTAATCTTCTTTCACTGATTTTGGAACACATTTTGCCTGTGTGGCTAAGTAGTGAAATTTCATTATAATAAGTACAATCTTGTTTATTACCTTTATTTTTCCAACTGGTACAATTATGGCTGTTCGCCAATCATCTGATATTTCTTGGTCTGGCCAGGCGATCTAGGAAACTCGTCGGAGCCATTTTGCCATTATTTCTCCAGCTGCTTTGATGGCTTCTTCATGTAAATCATCAATGTCTATTGCTTTGTGCTTTGGTGCCATTTTAATCACTTGTTCCATTTCGGCTATTAATATTTTTGGTTATTGTATGTTATTGTTTAATTACTGATTTACGGAAGACGCCGGATGTGCCAGAAATATTTGCATTGCGATGGCAAAATGGCATTTAGAGAACATTAAGACATTTTAACATCAAATAGTACACAACTTAATCTATACATATGAATTACCCGTATGAACCTTAACCAGAAGCACTATACTATTCCGAGATATCATCATCATGTGCTGTGACAGTAAGCATGAGTAGTCATTGTTCCCCATCACATACGATCACCAAAGCCTCAGATCCTGCCGATGTTCTTGTCCCGGTTATCTCATTAATCTAAGCCATCCAAGTGTTTATCTATATGTCTTCCTCTTGCTTTTTTACGATCACGTTTACCAGTTACTACGTTTTCAAGTTTATTTATCTTCAGAATATGACCAAATCATCTAGCTGATCATTCCGCGTAGTAATCTGCTTCTTGAAAGAATGTGCCATTCGTTTCCCTGTAGGTTTATGGCATGTCTTTTATTGTTTTAAGGTTTCACATGTCTATTTATTGTTTTAAGGTTTCACATGTCTATTTATTGTTTTAAGGTTTCACATGTCTATTTATTGTTTTAAGGTTTTACACGCCTACAACAGCACTGAACTACAGACATTGAACAAAATTTATGAACAACGGAACAAGACATTAGAGATGTAGTATTATTGAAAAATAGCATTAACTAGATATCCTAGAAAACTTATTTCAGAAATTAGAAGTGGAAAGCCAAGATGTGCTGGTCACGTTATTATAAGAAATAAACTAGAGAAATTGGTGGCAACTGTCAAGAAAGAGTGAGGGAAAAGAACAAAGGGAAGGCAGAGAACTAATTATCTAAATAGCTTAATCGAGAAAAACCACAGAGCTGATCCACGTCTCTGGTGATCATGTGACAAGCCGAAACATGACTACCCACGCTTATCAGCATGGCACATGGTAATGATTATGATGATTATGAGATTACATGGGAAATACTGACAAACGAACATGTTATAGAAAATAAAACATAACAAAGAAAATGACTTAAAGTCACCAAAAGGCTCGAAAACTGGCATTGTTATGAAACACCCTAAAGATGCAGGATAACCAAAGCTTTGAAACACCGTAAAGCATGCAAGATCACCAAAGCTTTGAAACACCTTAAAGCATGCAGGATCACCAAAGAGAATAAAAATAGAAAGTACAATATAGGCCCACTTCTCACCCTATGAAGAGTTTTGGATATATGGTGCTAATCTTATAATTTTAGAACAATCATTATCATCATCATCATCATCATCATCATCGGCATTCCAAGGGTGATGTTGTCAGAATAATGCCAACCATGTTACTTCCCCTGAAAGTGTCATGGTACCTATTTTAGTCTGAATCGGCCTGTAAAGATCCACACCTGTCTCCAAGAGGTTCGAACACATGATCATAGCGCTGAAAGGCAAGCGTGCGCTACAGCAGGTCCCACAAAGAGGAGCAGTAGATGGTAAAATACTGGGAAAGGAGGAAGGGGTAGACCAGGAATAACATTGACAAAACATACAAGCAGAGATCTGTCAATACTGAGGTACATGCGATTATAGAGAATGCCACAGGACAAACAGCTGTGGAGTTTAATGATGAGGACACTTAACTTAAAGACCAGTTCAATGTTGATGATGATGATAATGATGATGATGATTGTAGCGAAACCCCAGTGGCCCATGTCCTCATACCTATCCGCTCAATTCCTTCGGAGTGGAATTCTCTGGGTTACTTTCATAACCCGAGCATTTGACACGAATACTTTGTAATCTATCTGTTCTTCGGGAAAACCCAATGGCACGCCTTGCACCAAATATGACCTAGGGTAATGGTTGGTGTGAAATGTCCGTTGTCAACCTTGTCGGTTGTTGTCGGCACAATGTATTGAAGTTTTAAAGAATTTTACAGATAAAGTGCCGCATCCTACTGCTGGGGAATGAAAGGTAATTTAGATTAATTGGTCCTGCCAGACATGGGCATATTAAGCTTGGTCGTCTCAAATAATGAGACGAATTGGTGAAACGGCAGTCTTGCCAATTTGGCTAAGCGTCTAGATCTGGGCATGGCGGGGGAACAAATCGGGGTTATCCTTCTTCCTATGGCTTTACCTCTGTTTAGTGTTCTCTTTCATTTGAATATAAACATTCTATAGCTATGGCATGTCGAGGGGAGGGAAGGGCTCCGTGGGGACCGGTTCCACCCATCTGAGTTATATCTTCTTGAGCCAGAAGAGGCGATCCACTGTGCTATCTCTTTCGTCTTTTGGCTGATTGGGGGGGGGGGGGGGGGGGGGGCAGGTGGACCGGGTGGTTCCTGGTCGATAGGAAGATGTTGGGAGTATAAATGGACTTCCCTGTCTCCCTGAGAGAACCTGAACTCATCTGAATGTATGGGTTATGTGAGACACGGCCGATACATTGCGGTGACAGCTCAGACAAGAGCGGCGGCCGGACAGGGTAGTTTCCTCTTTCCTGTTCTTGCTAGGGATGGGGGAGGGAGATGCACTGCGGTCCATACAGACCCACTATTATGATTAGTTAAGAGTAGGAAACATACATAATTACGCACACTACTCCACAATAGCTTTGTAGTGAGAAAGGCAAGGTTTGCAAGTGAGAGGTAAGCCTGAGAAGGTATGTGCCCAATATTAATAAAGGCATGGTATGAGTGTGGAGAGGAGTGTGGTATGAAGACAATTGAATACTAGGTAATTGTATGTATTTTATGTATGGCAACCGACATGCTGAGACCATTGGAATCTCCATGCCGGCTGTATATGAAGTTTACACCAGCGGCTCTCAAAATTGTTTTAACTTTCCAGGATCCTTCTTTTGACGGCGAATATAGCCAGAAGTTTCGACAGAGTATCGACATAGAACATTATGTTTACTAGGAAGTCCCTGCTGCTGTTGGGCTATACCAGATAGAACCACGGCGGGCCCGAACGAATACTTTCAGAACACCTCGGCAGGCTTTTCGTTGAGCTGGGATCGAGTATGTTTGCATTCTGGGCTAAATCCCGCCTAAGTCACTGACACACCCGGGCATATATCCTATTTATTCTCCTTGAGTATTTCCCCACCAAAATTGTACCACGTGATCCCAGGACACTTTCCCTAATCATTGGACACACTACATTCGTGTATGCCACGGAAACTTGGAATCCTGGATCGATGGAACCTTGTTGTTCGAACAACCTACGCGGGAAATAAAGACCAGGGAACTTGCTGTGAGGTGGTGGTGAATTCATGGGACAATATGGAAAACGATGATCTAGGATATTTATATTTGTGTTGATATTGTATGGACTAGTTTTCTCTCTAGATTGTGTGTAGATGTTTATGAGTTAATCGCCAGATATTTTTTCTGTGCTGTTATGTATTGAGTTATTAAATTTACAATTACAAATATGTTGAAGAACGTCATGTTGTATGCGTGTCAGCCAGAACGACCCTGCAGGAAATAGGTCCTGAGGTCGAAAGAGAGAGTGACAGTGAGTCCGGGGGAAACGGAGGAGGGTTGGCAAGCAAAGACCTATCCCAGCCAGGGCTATAGAATAATATTGAAATATTGTTACATAGTTACTTGGGACCCTCCACGTAGCTTGTTACAATTTCTGGGGGCACGTCGCGGGATATTTGAAATCCTGGTGGAGGTCTGGCTGATATAGTGATAGGGGACAGATATTCTTGTCTACTATCAATAGGTTCTGCCTACCGTACCTGGCTATTGTCTATACTCTTCCTGACACAGGCTGACCGACATACGACGTGGTGTGGTCAGGTAAAATAACCAGTTGTGTACTAGAGATTGAAATTTAATATACAATTATCTCTTCCCTTACCCTCTGAATGTAAGATGGCATCCGCTAAATTTAATGTTTCCGAAGTACAGGCTAAAGGTCGAGAGATGGGCTACGATGGTGTAGAGTTACAAAAATATGTTCAGGAAGTTGAAAGAGACTTCAGACAGGCTGAGCGCGAAGCTAGGAAATTTGAGATCGAGTGTGAAGCTAAGAAAATAGAAGCTGACCGCGAAGCTAAGAAAATAGAAGCTGACCGCGAAGCTAAGAAAATGGAAGCTGAGAGCGAAACTAAGAAAAGGGAAGCAGAACAGGCCGTCAGAGACCATGAGTTCCGCATGAGGGAGTTGGAGCTTAGAGCTAAAACTGCCAAGGAAAGTGAGGGTGCAGTGGGAGGCACAGTTCTACCTGACTCAACAACTCCTAGTGGCGGTCCATAACAGGCAATGAAGTTCCCTTTGCTCCCGTTCGATGAACACAAAGAGAAGATCGACCAGTATCTTCAAAAATTCCAGTCGATGGCTTTGGCTATGGGACTGGAACGTGGGAAATGGAACTTGAAACTCTCGCAGGGCCTGAGGGGGACCGCGTACGAGGTCTATTCAAGGTTGCCACCTGGTATGGAGAATGACTATGAGGCTCTGGAAAAAGCATTATTGAAAAGGTTCCAGATGACAGCCCATACATACCGTCAGCGGTTCAGAAAGTCCAAGAGAGAGCCAGGAGAGATGTTCGCAGCCTACAGCGTTAGACTTAAGTCTTACCTTTTGAAGTGGATGTCATTGGCTGGATTTGCTAACGACTATGAAAGTTTAGAAGAATTAGTGGTCGTGGACCAAATGAAGAGAATGATGCCTAAGCCATTGCAAACCTTCTTGCTTGAAAATGGGGCAGAAAGGTTAGACATAGTCAACACATTGGCGGAAAGGTATGTGCTAGCTCATGGGGATAATGGGGAACTGTCACAACCCAATCCCCGACCACCAGACACATGGTCTGTAAAGAAGAAGAACCCTAAAACAGCTCACACCAAGAAGGAGGATCCTTTCGATAAAGTTCCAATTAAGAAACCCTCTGGTAAGAGTCCACCTGGATCTCCTAAAAGAAAGTGGAGTGAAAAGTGGTGCGCCTACTGCAAATCTCCCACACACAATACGGCCGATTGCCGGCGCAAACAGAAAAACTCTCACTATGCTGCCTGTCTTGTAGAAACCGGGGAAGGGTCTAACAAGGAGGTAGAAGGGAGGGGTCTTGAGAACAAAGATTCAGAGAAACCACCAGTAGTAGAAACGATACTTGTGAACGGACAACCAGTTGAGTGTCTCTATGACACAGGTCTGCAGTTTGAGGCTGTAATTTCATCACACTTAGTGAGCCCAGAGCAGTTAACCGGGAATCTATTGAGATTCAAACGGCGACAAAGAGTGCGGTGGCGATGTCTCTTCCAATTGCGAAGGTGGACATCAAATCAAAATATGTTACCGGCACTATACAGGCAGCCGTTCTGCTCGATCCTATCTTCCCAATGATCTTGGGTTGTCGCTACGTCTTTCTAGGGATTCCAACCGAACCCATGTACGTAGGGGCGATGCAAACCAGATCTCAATCGGAGGATGAGCAGACGCCAGCCTTGATCGTGAATCCCTTGCCTGGGGAGTTACGAGCTGCTCAAAGCCAGGATGCTACTTTGCAACCTTGCTTCAACCAGTTGCCAAAAAGTTCTGACCCACCAAGACGGGGTCAGTATTATATGAAGAATCGGTTACTGTACCGGAGAGCCGGAGTGGAGGAACGCCAGCATGGACAGCTGGTAGTTCCTAAGGCTTATCGGGAACAGCTTCTTCATATGGGACACACCATTTCTTTCAGTGGACATATGGGTGTCGGGGCAACTCTCCAGCGCATTTCCTGCCATTACTACTGGCCAGGGATGACTGGAGACGTGCGTAGGTACGTCAAGTCGTGCCCAGAGTGTCAGCGTGTGGCACCAAAACACTGGACGGCTCCGGTAGTCTTGGGTGACATGCCCATTATGAACTCTCCTTTCGAGAGAGTTGCCATCGATCTTGTTGGTCCTCTTCCTCGGACTAGGAAGAGGAATAAGTACATTCTCACGATGGTGGATTGCTGTTCCATGTGGGGTGAGGCGATACCTTTGGCCACAATCGACTCTAAGCGAGTGGCTGATGCACTGATGGAGACCTTTACTCGGTTGGGATTTCCCAACCAGATCCTAACGGACAATGGGTCTCAGTTCTGTGGTAAGCTGATGGAAGAAGTCTTTCGTATCTTCCAGACTAACCACATTCACACAAGCCCGTACCACCCTCAGTCTAATGGGCAAGTAGAGAGGTTTAATGGTACATTGATGACCATGCTTCGGAAGCTGGCTCAAGAGAAACCAGACAGATGGGATGAGTATATCCCAGCCGCCTTGTTCGCCTATCGGGAGGTTCCCCATGGGTCGACCGGGTTGCCACCAGCCACTCTACTATTCGGGAGGCCAATCAAGGGTCCCTTAGAAGCCCTATTGAGATGTTGGACAGAGGAAGAAACTTCCGAAGAAGTTGTATCCTCATATAAATACGTCGAAGAGTTAAAGAAGAAACTCCAGACGGGTTGGGCTTTGGCAGCTCAGAATCTGAGGGCGGCCAGAAAGAGACACGCGGCCTACTACAATAGAAGGACGAAAGATAGGTCTCTTAAAGTGGGGGATCGGGTTCTGTTGTTACTTCCAGTAGGTTCCAATAAACTCGAGATTGGTTGGCAGGGGCCTTTCCCGGTGAAAAGGGTTGTATCCCGTACCAATTATGCTATCCGGATCAGGGGGAAATCTAAAATCTTTCACATTAACCTCCTCAAAAAATATGAGGAACGATCCGATGGTACTTCTCTCCCACTCATGACTATGGCGGTCGCGATGGAAACTGAATCGGGCGAAGACGCGGATAGGGAGTATCCTTTACAACCTGGGGAAACCTATAAGGATGTACATATAAATCCTGATCTGTCGACTGAAGAAACAGAACTGGTCATCCGGCTGTTGGAGTCCCATCAACAGATTCTTACCGATCGTCCAGGGCGGACAGGGTTGGTCGAGTTTGATATGACTCTGACTACCCAAGACCCCATTCGCCAAAAAATATATCCAGTGCCCTTTGCGAAAGAGAAGGCCCTGGAAGCCGACATCCAGAAGCTTCTGGATGATGACATCATAACTCCTTCGACTTCTCCTTATAATGCCGGGGTTGTCTTGTTGAGGAAGCCAAGCGGGGAGCACCGCTTATGTATTGATTACAGGCATTTAAACAGTTGTACGACATTCCAAGTGGAGCCGTTACCAAACACAAATCAACTGTTTGCCAGATTAAATAGGGCAAAGTACTTTTCAAAAATCGATTTAAGCCGGGGATATTATCAGATCCCTGTGAAGCCTGAGGTTCGGCCCTTGCTCGCTTTCAGTACTCCGAGCGGCCATTACGAATTTAAGGTGATGCCTTTTGGGCTGAGCAATGCGCCCAGTGTGTTCACACGCATGATGAGAAAGTTATTAGACCCTTTAAGGGATCCCTCTGTCGTCTCGTTTATGGATGATATTCTCATCGCGTCTGACAATCTGAAAGATCACCTGACATCCTTGGAACAGATCTTCATAAGATTGAAGAGGAGGGGTTAACTGCCCGTCCAGCCAAATGCATGATTGGCTATCACTCCTTAGAATTTCTGGGACATACTATTACCCCGGGGGGTTTGGTACCGGAAGAAAAGAATGTAGAGAAGGTCAGACTCGCACCCCGTCCTAAATCCAAAAAGGATGTTAGGTCTTTCTTGTCTCTGTGTGGGTTTTACCAGAAATTTATTCCGAAGTTCAACGAAATTGGGGCACCGTTAACCGAAACCCTGAAGAAAGGATCGCCAGATCCTATAGTCTGGACCCCGAGCTGTGAAGAGGCTTATGGGAAGCTGAAACAGGCTTTGGTGGATAGGCCAGTCCTGCAACTCCCAAATTTGGAGAAAACGTTTGTTCTAAGAACCGACGCGAGTAACATAGGGATTGGAGCAACTCTGTTGCAGGAAGGGCGAGAGGATCCTACTGTGCTATGTCCGGTGGCATATGCCAGTAGAAAACTGTTACCCGCGGAACGGAATTACTCCACCGTCGAACGGGAATGTTTGGCTCTAGTGTGGGCGGTACAGAAATTTCAACCTTATCTGTATGGAGTACCGTTCAAAGTGCAGTCCGACCATCAACCTCTGACGTTCTTGGCAACTTCCAAGAAACTGAACGCAAGGTTAATGAGATGGTCATTGCTCTTACAACCGTATCAGTTCACTGTCGAATACATCCCCGGAAGGGAGAATGTGGGAGCGGATTTTATGTCACGGCATCCTATGGTCGAAGGTGAGGGGGAGGTAATTCGAACAGAACCTCTGGCAGTTGAAAGTTCGTAGGGTTCGACTTTCTTAAGAGGGAGCCTATGTAGCGAAACTCCAGTGGCCCATGTCCTCATACCTATCCGCTCAATTCCTTCGGAGTGGAATTCTCTGGGTTACTTTCATAACCCGAGCATTTGACACGAATACTTTGTAATCTATCTGTTCTTCGGGAAAACCCAATGGCACGCCTTGCACCAAATATGACCTAGGGTAATGGTTGGCGTGAAATGTCCGTTGTCAACCTTGTCGGTTGTTGTCGGCACAATGTATTGAAGTTTTAAAGAATTTTACAGATAAAGTGCCGCATCCTACTGCTGGGGAATGAAAGGTAATTTAGATTAATTGGTCCTGCCAGACATGGGCATATTAAGCTTGGTCGTCTCAAATAATGAGACGAATTGGTGAAACGGCAGTCTTGCCAATTTGGCTAAGCGTCTAGATCTGGGGAACAAATCGGGGTTATCCTTCTTCCTATGGCTTTACCTCTGTTTAGTGTTCTCTTTCATTTGAATATAAACATTCTATAGCTATGGCATGTCGAGGGGAGGGAAGGGCTCCGTGGGGACCGGTTCCACCCATCTGAGTTATATCTTCTTGAGCCAGAAGAGGCGATCCACTGTGCTATCTCTTTCGTCTTTTGGCTGATTGGGGGGGGGGGGGGGGGCAGGTGGACCGGGTGGTTCCTGGTCGATAGGAAGATGTTGGGAGTATAAATGGACTTCCCTGTCTCCCTGAGAGAACCTGAACTCATCTGAATGTATGGGTTATGTGAGACACGGCCGATACATTGCGGTGACAGCTCAGACAAGAGCGGCGGCCGGACAGGGTAGTTTCCTCTTTCCTGTTCTTGCTAGGGATGGGGGAGGGAGATGCACTGCGGTCCATACAGACCCACTATTATGATTAGTTAAGAGTAGGAAACATACATAATTACGCACACTACTCCACAATAGCTTTGTAGTGAGAAAGGCAAGGTTTGCAAGTGAGAGGTAAGCCTGAGAAGGTATGTGCCCAATATTAATAAAGGCATGGTATGAGTGTGGAGAGGAGTGTGGTATGAAGACAATTGAATACTAGGTAATTGTATGTATTTTATGTATGGCAACCGACATGCTGAGACCATTGGAATCTCCATGCCGGCTGTATATGAAGTTTACACCAGAGGCTCTCAAAATTGTTTTAACTTTCCAGGATCCTTCTTTTGACGGCGAATATAGCCAGAAGTTTCGACAGAGCATCGACATAGAACATTATGTTTACTAGGAAGTCCCTGCTGCTGTTGGGCTATACCAGATAGAACCACGGCGGGCCCGAACGAATACTTTCAGAACACCTCGGCAGGCTTTTCGTTGAGCTGGGATTGAGTATGTTTGCATTCTGGGCTAAATCCCGCCTAAGTCACTGACACACCCGGGCATATATCCTATTAATTCTCCTTGAGTATTTCCCCACCAAAATTGTACCACGTGATCCCAGGGCACTTTCCCTAATCATTGGACACACTACATTCGTGTATGCCACGGAAACTTGGAATCCTGGATCGATGGAACCTTGTTGTTCGAACAACCTACGCGGGAAATAAAGACCAGGGAACTTGCTGTGAGGTGGTGGTGAATTCATGGGACAATATGGAAAACGATGATCTAGGATATTTATATTTGTGTTGATATTGTATGGACTAGTTTTCTCTCTAGATTGTGTGTAGATGTTTATGAGTTAATCGCCAGATATTTTTTCTGTGCTGTTATGTATTGAGTTATTAAATTTACAATTACAAATATGTTGAAGAACGTCATGTTGTATGCATGTCAGCCAGAACGACCCTGCAGGAAATAGGTCCTGAGGTCGAAAGAGAGAGTGACAGTGAGTCCGGGGGAAACGGAGGAGGGTTGGCAAGCAAAGACCTATCCCAGCCAGGGCTATAGAATAATATTGAAATATTGTTACATAGTTACTTGGGACCCTCCACGTAGCTTGTTACAATGATGATGATGACTGAGTTAAGTTCGGCATTTTAACACACCCCAATATTTGAATAGGACCTAGCGGGAATGTTTACACTCAATATGATGGTGGTGGTGGTAGTGGTGGTAAATGATGATGATAACGATAATGATGAAATGATGATGATTGAGTTCAGTTCAACATTTCATCACATTCCAATATGAAAATGGACCTACTGCGAACAAATAAATTCAACCAGCCTTGAAGACACAAGGAGATTTTCTCAGGACAAATCTGAGACGACCCCTATTCGTATTTCCTACCTAAAAATTCCCCCTCCCTCCCATACACAGTATACGTAATAATGGAAGCACATACTAAAACAAGTCTAGACGTCCACATAAAACGTGATTTGTGGATCTACCTACTTTATAAAATGAATTTTAGAAGGGTGAGACGTAAAGAACCGTAAAGGAAATTCCCCACCGGTCGAGAACCACTGGATTAGAGTCATTAGACGTAGACAGTCAAAACATTTTGGGCATGTTATTAGAAGAAATGAATTGGAGAACTTGGTGACAACTGGCAAGATCGAAGGGAGGAGACCAAGGGGAAGACTGAGAAGTATATACCTGGATGGCCTGGCCACGTGGCATGGTTTAGACAGACACACGTCGATCACCACGATTCTGGTGATAGACTGAGATGGCAAAACATGGCCGCCCACGTTTATTGGCATGGCACATGATGGATGGATAGATGGATGACAATTAAACAACCAGAACTTTAACAAAGTCTGTATTTGGCATATCTTAAAAGTCGCTTAAAAGTCGATAGAGTCGACTTCATTGCACCGGGTTTATCCCATATAGCCCAGTCTCTTTCCGCAGCACGGAAAGCGTCGCACAAAGCACGAACTCCGTAGCTTCAGCGACGACCTTCAGGAGTCTCCGAAAATATGCATTCGTGAACCGAAGGATGCGGCCCGGAATCGAACCCACAACCTTCGGAGTCCGAGTTAGACTGCTTGACACTTTGCCAAGGAGACTCCCAAAGCGAATAATTATGACAATGGTGGCGAGGATGATGATGATGATGATGATGATGATGATGATGATGATGATGATGATGATGATGATGATGATGATGATGATGATGATGATGATGATGATGATGATGATGATGATGATGACTGAGTTAACATTTCAGCATAGTCCAATATTGGAAATGAAACTAATGCATATAAATCAATGTAATTTGATGATGGTGGTGGTGATGGTGGTTGCAGTAATGATGATGTGATAAAGATTGTAACAATGATGATGATAATGATAATGATGACTGAGTTTTAAGTTCAACATCGCAATATTGAAATTGGACCTAATTCGAAAAAATAAACTCAACCAGCCTTGAAGACACCAGGAGATTTTCTCAGGGCGAAGACTATTAACGAACCAGAACTTTAACAAAGTCTGTATTTGGCATACCCAGCTATTCAAACAGTACAGCTTTTAACATGACCGTCTGCCGAGTACCTGAATTAACAAATTCAAAGCTGAGTTGGGGAAATGGTCTTCAAACAACAAGCAGGAAACCTCACAGGAGAGTACAATGCCTTGACTAAACGGGAGACGGAAAGAAGAAGTAGTTATATAAACGCTCTGTATCTCATCATGTGTCATTATTTTCCTTTCTGTGAGTGTCTCTAAGTGCTTCATTACTTTCCTCTCTGTGAGTACCTCTGTGGGTATCTCTGTCATCTTCATTGTTTTTCTCTCTGTTTGTATCTATATGTACTTCATTATTTTCCTCTCTTTGAGTATCTCTATGTGCTTTATTACTTTCCTCTCTGTGAGTATCTTTAATATGTGCTTCATTATTTTCCCCTCTGTGAGTATCTGACTGAAAAAGACAGTTCAATTCATACAAGAGACAGCATTGCAGTTATAGACATATTTCAAGCGAACGAAAGAAGAAGAAGAAGCTTCATTGTTTTTTCTCTCTGTTAGTATCTATAATATGTGCTTCATTATTTTCTTCTCTGTCAGTATCTCTATGTGCTTTATTACTTTCCTCTTTGTGAGTATCTTTAATATGTACTTCATTATTTTCCTCTCTGGGAATATCTGTTTGCTTCATTACTTTCCTCTTTGTGAGTAACTCTATGTGCTTCATAGTTTTCCTTTATATGAGTATCTGTAATATGTTCTTCATTATTTCCCTCACTATAAGTATCTCTAATATATGCTTCATTATTTTCCTCACTATGAGAATCTCTAACTTATGCTTCATTATTTTCCTCTCTATGAGTGCCGATCAATATATGTGAATGGATATACCATGCTATGTACATGATGCTATATTGCAAGGAATGGATACACCATGCTATGTATATGTTGCTATATTGCAAGGAATAAATACACCATGATATGTAATGATAGGAGGCTGAGTCGTCTCGAGGTATGGTGTTCGCATTGAGTGCTTGAGGCCCCGGTGAGGACCGGGATTTTTTTCTTGTGGACTTCTAGTTACAAAATGTTCCCTGGTCTCTGGGTAGTGAGAACGGACACCGTGAATTGTTGCGCCCGTAAAAATAATCCCTTGGCGGTTGGAAATCGAAAAAGAGTAGCCTAACGGCACTGCCCGGGCAAAATTTCGAGTTAAAAAACTACCCAAAGTATTTCAGGATCCTCGCCGGTGCTACGGAGTTCGTGCACTGTATTGAGATTCTCCGGACGCAGGCTTGAGATAGAAGCAGAACGAAGCACCTATGGGTTACACCCGTGTTTCTTGATGTTGATCGGTCAACTAAACTAAACTAACCTATATACATGATGCTATATTGCAGTGAATGGATACACAATGCTATGTACATGATGCTATATTACAGTGAATGGATACACCATGCTATGTACATGATGCTATATTGCAGTGAATGGATACACCATGCTATGTACATGATGCTATATTGTAATGAATGGATACACAATGCTATGTACATGAAGCTATATTGCAGTGAATGGATACACCATGCTATGTACATGATGCTATATTGTAATGAATGGATACACCATGCTATGTACATGATGCTATATTGTAATGAATGGATACACCATGCTATGTACATGATGCTATATTGCAATGAATGGATACACCATGCTATGTGCATGATGCTATATTGAAATGAATGGATACACCATGCTATGTGCATGATGCTATATTGAAATGAATGGATACACCATGCTATGTACAAGATGCTATATTGCAAGGAAGGAAACTCCTGACGTCAGACATTAAATGCTTGAGAAAAGCAGCCTATATCATGAGAAATGAAAACAGAAACAAAATCACTGTTTGGAAAAGTAAGATTCCAACACGCCACCACCGGACCGCAGTAAAGCCTTCATGTCACGGCGCTATGACGATCCCTTACCGATGTAATGACTACTGACTAATATAATACACAGGGGATAAAAGAATTTAATTGGTTAATTGTATTAATTCCCCCCCCCCCCCTCCGCTCCCCCTCATCCTCTAGGAGAAAATAACCCGTGACCCAGATTGTGTAAACGTGTATAAGTAAAGTTGTTGCATATCCTCTACAGGCCGTAGCAGTCAACTCCAGAATTTTTTGGTTGTTCATAATTCCTGGGCAAGTTTACGTTCAGTAGTTTTCCACTGCTTTCTGAACGACCGGCATCCATACCATTTAATAAAAACCAACGTAAGGCGGTCTGCAGCCTAATCGCCCACAGCTGTGTTTCGAACACGGGTATGCGGTATTACGAACAGCGTTCGTAACACCTTCGCCGCGGAGCCGGCAATATAAAGACACGCTTTTAAAAACCATACTGGAGGGTAAAGCTGGAGGCAAGCGAGCAAGAGGTAGACAATGATACAAGAGGGAAAATATCATCAAGAGCCAATCTGACAGAATGTATAATCAAGGCGAGAGACAGACAGTTTAGGGGACCCATTGCAGCCAACCTTTATTGTGGAGATGGCACCGTATTGATTCATTGATTAAGCAACAATAATTCTGTAACAGGCAATGAAGTCTGGGAAGTCCCAAGGTAATCTGTGATCGTTGTGAGGAAAAGTCGTTTTTGATGTTCGTTAACTCGGAGACGTTCCGAGGTATTTTATGGGAAACGGATTTGCATGAGGGAAATGGTTCCTTAGCGTTCATGAAAGGATGGCAAGATTTGGTGGGTGATGCTGATGATAATGGAATTTGGTATTCTGGGACCATTTCTGGGCTGTTAGAAATAATCTACGAAATACTCATCATTTGCATTGCTATTTATTGTCTTGTTTAGTGATCTATGTCTGTGTTTGTTGTCTTCTCTGTTCAGTATATTTCTTCTTCCTCTCCTACTCCTTCTTATTTTTATTCATGTCCTCCTTCTCCTCCTTCTCCTCCTCCTAATCCTCCTCCTAATCCTCCACCTCCTCCTCCTCCTCCTCTTCCTTCTTCTTCTTCTTCTTCTTCTTCTTCTTCTTCTTCTTCTTCTTCTTCTTCTTCTTCTTCTTCTTCTTTTTTCCCTCCTACTCCTTCTTTTTCTTCTTCTTTTTGTTCACTAGTTTCTTCTTCCTCTCCTCCATCTTCTTCTTTTCCTTCTCCTCCTTACTCTTCTTTTTCTTGTTCATTATCTTCTTCTTCGTCTACCCCTCCTTCTTCTTCTTTTTCTTCTTTTCCTTCTGCTCCTTCTTTTTCTTCTTCTTATTGTTCACTATTTTCTTTTTCTCCTATTCCTTCTTCTTCTTCTTTTTCTTCGTTTCCTCCTCCTCCTCCACCTCCTCCTCCTCCTCCCCCTCCTCCTCCTCCTTCTTCTGCTCCTCCTGCTCCTCCTGCTCCTCATCCTCATCCTCCTCCGTCTTCTTCTTCTTCTTCTTCTTCTTCTTCTTCTGCTTCCCTTTCTCCCTATAATCTCCCAGTGGAGATATCCCCTCGACCAACGCATCCCCGCATCATTTATTATCTCCTACTGATATCATTGCACAAAGCACGAACTCCGTAGTTTCAGCGATGACTTACAGAAGTCTAGATTAAAAGCTACACTCGTGGTCTGAACGTCGCAGTCCTGGGAACGTGCTACCCAAAATACATATACTTAAAAATCCTGGATGTCCGATAGTTTCCGCCTGCTCATGCCCGACTGAACTGATCTCAGCGTTTCTTGACAGGATTTTCCAACCTCTAGTTGCGAATCTCCCGTCATACATCAACTGACTCCTGGGAACACATACAGACTATTCCTAATGGATGTATGTTCTCTCTATACCTCCATTCCTCATGTTGATGGCCTCATGGCGCTACAATTCTTTCTGGATCAACGCACAGATCATGCCATCCCTACTCGCACACTTGTGAGACTCGCTGAATTGGTCCTCACAAATACTTCCTTTGCGTTCAATGGCCATTACTTTGAACAAATCAGCGGTTTCGCCATGGGCACTAAAATGGGACCCAGCTACGCGTGTTTATTTATGGGGCATTTGGAACACCAGATTGAATTCATCTATGATGGTCTTCTCTTTTCCTTTTACCGACGCTACATTGATAACGGCATCGGTCTCACTGACATGACAGAGGCGGAACTGAACCGTTTCATCTATTATGTCAAGAACTTCCATTCGTCGATCAAATTCACCACATAAATTTTCACCACCACTGTCAATTTCCTTGACACCACTAATAAAATAAATCCTACATGCCTCACGACCTCCGTGTACTACAAACCTACGGATGCTCACGGTTTCCTCCAATACAGCTCATCCCATCCCAAAAGCTGCAAAGATTCCATCCCATATTCCCAACTACTCCGTCTTCGTCGCATCTGTCAAGATGATAATGGCTTCCTCGAGAAAGCCCATGAAATGCTTGACTTTTTCCGCAGACGGGCCTACCCAGAGAACATCTTGTCTACAGCTTTCTGTCGCATAACCCAAGTCTCGGGTGAAATGTCCCTTGTCAAACAAACGCGACCTCCTAACAATGAACCTATGCTTATCCTCACCTTCCATCCACATGCCTATGCCATCAATGACATTTTGCTCCGACACTGGTCTATCCTGGAATCCGATCCAACCACTCGTGAGGTATTCTCTAATGGCCCTAGGGTAATTTTCCTCCGAAACCAGAGCCTCAGAGACCACCTTGTGCATAGTCGCCTCCCTACAGACACTTCATCTGTGGGTACATTCAAATGCCACCGTAAGAACTGTCTGACATGCCCATATGTTTTTCAGACACCGGCGATTGCATTCCCCCTAGGCACCTTCTCCTTGAAAGATTCTTTTACTTGCACATCCCGAAATCTCATATATGTTATCATCTGCAAACGATGTGACATGAAATACATTGGTCAAATTGGCAGACGCCTTGCCGATCGTTTTAGGGAACACCTCAGAGATATTAACCAGGTCGCAGACAAACCTGTCCCCAACCATTTTAATTCTTCCAAACATAATGTAGTTGACGATGTATGTGCATTAAAACCTTGCTTCTCCAACAGCTCCATCCATCCATCATGTGCCATGCCGGTAAGCGTGGGCGGTCATGTTCTGCCATCTCACTCGATCAACAGAGTCGTGGATCAGTTCCGTGTTTCTGTCTCGACCATGCCACAAGGCCAAGCCATCCAGATACTTGTTTCTAGGTCTTCCCCTTGGTCTGTTCCCCTCGATCTTACCAGTTGTCACCAAGTTCTCCAAATCATTTCTTCTCATAACATGCCCAAAAAATTGTGACTGTCTACGTCTAATGTCTCTGATCAGTTTACGATCTTCATTTGTTTCTTGAAGGACTTGTTCATTGGTCTTTCTGGCTGTCCATGGTATTCTTTGCATTTTCCTCAGAAACCACATTTCTACAGCCATCAGATGTTTTTCAGCCTGGCTGCTCATTGTCCAAGCTTCACATCCATATAAAAGTACAGGTTCTATGTAGCATCTCAACACTCTTTTTCTCGTTTCAATTGACATCTTTTTATTGGTCAGTATGTTTTTCATCTTGCTAAAGGCTACTTTTGCCATGGCGATTCTTGTTCTAATCTCTTCAAGGCATCTGCCATCAGATGTTATTACTGTTCCGAGATAATTGTACCTATTCACTTGTTGAAGAATATTCCCATTTACTTGTATATTACACTGTGGTATTTCGTTCTTCCTAGCGACGACCATAATCTGTGTCTTTTTACAATTTAATTCTAACCCTTGTTGTTCACTGTGTGTAACAACCGCATCTACTAAATTTTGCAGGTCCTGTTCATTGTCTGCAATCAAGACTGTATCATCTGCATATCTAATGTTATTGATGCATCGTCCCCCAATGTTGATTCCTTCCATATCTTCAATATTTCTGAAAATATTTTCACTGTACAGGGAAAACAGATCTGGAGACATTACACATCCCTGTCTCACACCTCTCTTAATAGGCTGATATTGGCTTACTTCATTATCAACTCTTATGGCAGCTTGTTGTTTCCAATATATGTTTTTTACAAGTCTAAGGTCTTTCCCATCAATTTGTAGATCTTCAAGCATCCTTATCATGTTGACATGTCTCACTTTATCAACAGCCTTTGTGTAGTCAATAAAGCAAAGGTGTAGATCTTTGTTTACTTCTATAGAACGTTCGATTACGGTTCTCAGTATATACACAGCATTTACTGTACCCTTGCCTACTACAAACCCACATTGTTCTTCTCCTATTTCAGGTTGTATTTTCCTCCTAACTCTTTGCATGATAATTCTTAGCAAAATCTTCGTGATGTGACTCATTATACTAATTGTTCGATGTTGATCACATTCCAAGGCTCCTGATTTCTTTGGGATTGCAATAAATACAGAATTACATAACTCATGAGGTATATTTCCAGTATCATATATTGTATTAAGCAGACTGGTAACTTTATCTATTCCATATTCTTCTAAAGCATTAATCATTTCTGTTGTGACGCTGTCTGGACCAGGGGTCTTGCCAGATTTCATATGATTAAGAGCATTCTGAACCTCCATCTTCAAAATTGCTGGCCCTTCATTGTTATTTTGAACAATATATTGTTCGTCTCTGTTATCGTCATAAAGGTTTTTCACGTAATCTGACCATACATGTAAAATCTGATCTTTTTCTATTATGACTCTTCCATCTTTTGTCTTTAGGCAGCCTGCTGATGTACGTGTTCTTTGATTAGTAATCTCCTGAATTCTTTTGTGCATTAGTTTCGCATTTTTACTGTTGTGTTGTTTTTCAATTTCTCTGCAATTTTTCTCAAGCCATGTTTCTTTAGCCTCCTTACATAAGGTTCTGACTTTTCTGTGAATTTCTTCATATTTGGCAGGATTATTTTTGTTCTGTCTTCTTGTTTCCATTAGTTGTAAAATTTCTTCAGTCATCCATGTCTTACGGGCCACTTTCTTTACTTTTGGAATAGTTTTTTCTGCTGCACAACTGATTGAATTCTTCAGCATTTCCCATTGATCATCTACATCTTGAAATAGGATCTCTAGATCAGATAATAAATCAAATTTGTTCTTTACTTCTATGTTAAAATTATCTTGTATTTCTTTGTCAGTTTTCAATTTGCACAAGTCATATTTAGAGTTTCCTGCTGTATACTTGACTTTCTTTAACTTTACCCTCAATGTGCCAGTAATTAATACAGCTCCATTAGGCTCAAAATTGAAAGCCAATTAATAAAATCTCTGGGAAGCGTCCATCCAGCAGGTATCAATACTGTTGTGGACGCCACTGTATAGCTGTGCCATCTTCCCTTTATACATTCATATCCAACTGTTCACACGCCTCCATTTATACATATCCAATCTGTTTACACTGTTTTTAATTATGCTGTCCTCCCTCTATAAATTCATACCTAATTGTCTACACACCTTTATATATTCATATCGGACTGTTCGCATTTTTTTTTTAATTTAAAAAAAAAAATAATTTTTTAGCGACATAAACCCTATCTGGCCCTCTGACAATCTAACTATACTTAAACTCTGTAGTCAAAGAGTGCCTTCGCAACCTTCACAAACCGCCATTTCTGCTCCCTATGGGAACCGAGTAGTTGCGTTATTTTGTGTTTTGTTTTTCCTTTTATCTATTTGTGTTGTCCTGTCCCTGACAAAAATTCTTAGAATCGAAACGTCAGCCGTCCTTGTGTCCTGTTGTACTTATTTGTGTGGTTTTTTTAATTCTATTATTTCATTCTATATATTTATTGGTCGCTTCTAATTTTGGATAAGCCACTGACTTTGTTTTCATCTGTGTACAATGGATCTCCTTGTAAGGTATGTTCAACGTGTCTGTGCTTAGTATGTTTCTTCTCGCATGAGCTAAATATACCTATTTGTTTCCAAATCATATTGTTATATCCTGCTGCAGCCGTTGCTTTTTCTTTTGTTCCTGGGAACGAGCACACGACATTCAGAACGTCAGGCATAACCACATCAAAGACCTACTGTTAACCAAAGTTCACGGGCTACACATCGGCGAGGATTCTGATCTGTGTGAACCAGAAGCACCCATGGTATAATATTGTCTTCCTTTCCTGCTCCTCCTTTATCACCATCATCAACATCATCATCATTTTAATATCATCATCATCATTAACATTATCATTAACATCATCACCAACATCATTACCATCATCATCATCATCATCATCATCATTAACATCATCATCATCAACATCACCATCATCATTATCCTTAACATCATCACCAATACCATCATCATCAACATCAACATCATCATCAACACCATCATCATCATCATCATTAACATCATTATCAACATCATCATCTTCATCATCACTAACATCAACATCATCATTATCATCATCATCGTCAACACCATCATCGTCAACACCATCATCGTCAACACCATCATCATTATCATCGTCATCAACATCATCATCATCCTTAACATCAACATCACCATCATCATCATTAACATCATAATCAACATTAACATTATGATCAACATTATCATCATCATCATCATCAAGCATCATAATTCAACGGTATCATTAGCATTATCATTATCATATTCATTAAACGAGCAAAGAAATATTACCGGAGAGAAGCCAAAACTGGATAACTGAAGAAAATTTTAAGTTGATGACCAGAAGAAAACAGAGTAAAATGATAGAATATAACGAGATAAATATAAGAAATAAGCATGTGAAGGCAAAAGCAAGTTGATTAAACGATCAGTGCAAGAAAATTGAATTTCATTCCATTAAAGATACAAAAAATATGCACAGACACATCAGTGAACTCACATGAAGAAAAATAAGAAGAAATGCAGGGTGTTTAAAATCAAAAACAGGAAAGATATTATTGGAGGAATATTCTATAATGAAGAGGTGGAATGAGTATATAAGAGAATTATATGATGGAGAAAGGGAAGAATTAACAGAAGATAGTAACTTAGAAGGTCCACCTATTCTAAAAGAAGAAGTCGCTGACGCTATGAAATATAAGAAGAAAGGAAAACAGCTGGGCCAGATGAAATCACAATAGAAGAATTAGAAGTAATGGGAGAATTTGGAGTAGATATATTAACCACAATGTTGAATGATATTTACAGAAATGGATATATACCAAGAGATATGCTGAATTTTGTATTTACAGTTATACCTAAAAGACCATGAGCTGTTGAATGCGACGATTTTCGTACAATTAACCTCATAAACGATGTCACTAAGCTTCTACTCAGAATTATAATGAGAAGAGCAAGAAAGAAAATAAAAATGGAAATTGGTGAAGAACAATATGGATTTGTGGAAGGAAGAGTACAAACAATGAAATATATAATTTACGGACACTATTTTTTTTTTTTTTTTTGCATATTCCTTACAGGACGTCGCAGTCAAAATCAGCATTTTCCAGCTGCTATTGATGTACTAAGCATGATTACGCTCAGTAGTTTGCCATTGCTCTCTGAGCGAGCGGCTCATATACCCCGTAAGTTACCAACGCGGCGAGAACCGCTACCGATTCTCGCGCAGATTACGTTACTCACGTGAATATATGAGATTACGGAGAAAGACGTTAACCCGTATAGAAAGATCGATACAGACACAGAAAGACATATATTTGTGCTTCATAGATTATACTAAGGCATTTGATAAAGTAAAACATGATGAACTGATTAAAATGTTGTAAGATATTACCATTGATGGGAAAGATCTCAGAATAATAAAAAAAGAATATTTACTGGAACCAAGTAGCAGCAATTAAAATGGGAAATAAAGAAGGAAATTATTAACAAATAAGGCTGGGAGTACGACAGGGATGGGTTTTGTCACCAGATCTCTTCTCTCTCTATAGTGAAGTAATAATGAGAGAGATGAAAGAGAAGTCAGGAATAATACTCGGAGGTTATAATATAAACAACATACGCTATGCAGATGACACAGTATTGATGGCGGATAATGCAAAAGATCTACAACAATTGTTGGACATTATGGTAACAGAAAGTTCAAAGAAAAGACTCTCCTTGAATATCAAGAAAACAGCAACAATGGTGATATCAAAGAATAAGATGACACCCAAATGTGAAATAGAGATAGAAGGAAAGTTCTTCACCAAGTGGATAGTTTTAAATACCTAGGGGTATTTATAACATTAGATGGAAGATGTACAACAGAGATTAAGAGCAGAATAGGACAAGCAAAGGCTGCATTTAAGAAAATGAAGACTATCTTATGCAATAAGTCAATATCATTGAATGTAAGTCAGAGAATGCTAAGGTGCTATATAGAACCTGTTTTGCTGTATGGCTGTGAACCTTGGAATGTAAATGGACAAATTATAAAGAGATTGGAAGCAACAGAGCTGTGATTCCTGAGACGACTGTTGCGAATTCTTTGGAATGCCAAAGTAACTAATAACGACTGCCTGAAAGAGTCTAATGAAACTAGAACATTATATACAACAATAAGAAAAAGGCAATCATCTTTTTTTTTTGGGGGGGGGGGGGGGGTCATGTGATGAGAAGAAAGACATTGGAGAACATCGTGATAACTTTGAAATATCGAGGGGAAGAAAGGCAGAGGCAGACCAAGAGAAATGATGCTGGATGGATTGAGAGCAGAGTTGATCCAGAACACCAAAGACCGAGATCTGTGGCGAGTCATGAACGCCTACGCCAGCCGGCATGGCTCTTGATGAAGAACTTTGTCACGAAAAGTCTTCCAAATTTTATCGATGACCTTTTTTTTTTTTTGGTTGCGCTCACTGGCTCTGAGCTCAAGCGTAGTCTCTGCACTAGTACAACTTCTAATTGTTGACTCTACTGGGCACAACATTGGACTGCATTTTGCGTGTGCATTACCGCTCCCCTCGCTATCAGACGAACTTTCTCCGACTTCTGATGTACTTGTAATTTATGTCTCCAAGTCAAGGACGAGAAATCAAAATTCTAGTCCAGCTGACCGGTGTAGAGGTTGAGACTGCTACCTCGGCATCAGCATACGGGAAGTTTTAGAGCGATTGTTCTTGTCCATTCTCTAGACACAGTAAACGTTTAAATATATTACACATTCCGAAGCCTAGGATTGATTTATACAAAACAAGCTTAACGTACTCTGCAGCTCAGCTGTGGAACAATCTTCCACAAGAAATCAAAGACATCACCAATCCCTTTTCATATAATCGCAAATTATTCGAACACTATCTCAATATGGATTACCTTCCCCCTTAATAATAGAGATAATAATAATAATAACAAAACCCTAGTATAACCGCCAGTACCCTTTTGGTAGACCAGTATATTCCACATGGCTAACAACAAGTGTCAGACCATTATCTAATATTACTGTGTCGTGTAGTTTTGATGTTCGCATTTTGCCCATGCCTTTATAATGCATATCCTTTATATTGTTGTTGTTCTCTGTTAGCCTTGAATGATGTGTAAATGAAATAATGTATGAAAGAGAGTGATAGAAGGGCAGAATGTTAGACGGGCCTGCGTGCCCAATTCTTAACCCTTTGAAAATAAAGTTTGTTCGTTCGTTCGTTCGTTCGTTCGTTCGTTCTATGATAAACACCTGGTCTTGTCTCCGTAATGAGCATGTGTAAATTATCTACCACATCTTGAACTCATCTACATCATTGTCTTCATCTTCTCTGCTTCTCCTGTGCACCACCCTCAATAACTATCTTGCCCAGGCATCCGTGTCTTTTTGTTTGCCAAAACTATTTCATTTTGCTCAATTTCATATGTCCAAATAACTAATCTTCATTTCTTATTGGATACATCTGATATTCTCATTTTCACCCAGTAAATTGTTATTACTCTTCTCTAAGATAAAAAAACATACTGTCCAATAAAAAGATGTCAATTACAACTAGGAAAAATTGCTGAATTACTACATAGAACCTGTAGGCCTACTTTTGTATGGATGTGAAACGTGTAGAATGAGCAGGCAAGCTGAAAAACATACAGTTATAATGAAAGTGAAAATGTGGTTTCTAAGAAAAACGCAAACAACACCATGGTTGGACAGAAACAAAATTTAATTAGCAAGTCCTACAAGAAACAAATGAAAACAGTAAACTGATAAGAAGATAGGCGTAGACAGTCAAGATTTATTTGGGCACGTTATGAGAAGAAATAAACTGGTGAACTTGGTGACAACTGGCAAGAGTGAGAAGAAAAACATAAGTAGAAGACAGAGAAGTAAATATATGGATGGCTTGGCCATATGACATGATGGAGTCAAGAACACAATGTTGATCCACGACTCTGTTGGCGAAATGAGATGGCGAAACATGACCGCCCATGCTTATCGGCATGGCACATGATGATTATGAACGATTATATTTAAGTGCTTTTTCATCTGGTTTGTTAACTGTTCAAGTTTTACATTCATATGTTTCGTGGATACATTTTCAAATTTAAAATCGCATTGCATTGGTTTTGACAATGGTATGAACCTCGACCGTACAGAAAGCAGTGATAAGCTACTGAACGTAAAATCACAGCCTAAACATACTTGGGTTGATTGCGAATTAACTTTCTAAGGTGACATTCAACTTGTCTGTGCCATATTTGTCTTGATGTTTTTCGGTATTTAAATACGAAGATCTGTAACGTGTACACGGGTACCCTTAGATTTTAGCCCTTATCCTAAAATGCCATACGTCCTATGCAGTACCCTAGGATAACTGGGAAGTATCTTCTTCTTCTTCAGCATTTCGAGCCATTGAGGTTCTTTGCTTCAGATACAAGCCGTCTCCATTCGTCTCTCTGGTTGACCTTCTCTTGCCATTCGCTGATTCCAAGTGCTTGTAGGTCTGTATGTATATTATCTCTCCACCGTCTTCTTGGTCTACCTCGGGGTCTACGGTCATTTATTTCTTGAGTGTAAGCGAGTTTTGTTTCCCTATTATCTTCCATTCTTTCTATATGCCCCAGCCATTGCAGTCTATTAGCCTTCATTATACCAGTGATTAGCGGGGACTTAAACAGATCATAAATATCTTTGTTGCTTCTTCTTTTCCACTCTCCACTTTGTGTATCCCTAATGGGCCCAAAGATGCGTCTTAAGACTTTGTTCTCAAAGGTTTGTAACAAGGCTTCGTCTCCTTTAGTTGTACTCCAGGTTTCAGAAAGTATGCCATCCCTTTTCCTTTTAGCAAAAGCCTGAATTGTTCACACAGCGAACAGCACCAGGTTTGATCGAGTTCAGCTACATTCTACCTTTCAGTCATTTGGTAGTAAAGTGATAGTAACTGAAGGTGTTTATATAGGCTAGAATTTTCGGTAATCTTGTCCCTATAAATTAATCCCAAAGTCCTTTTCTGAGGGTGAATTAAGGAGCTTTGTGACTGAATTGGAACAACCATCCCAGATTACGGAGCAATAGTCAATATGTTTGTGTATGCGAGAAGTATAGATTATATACGTACAAGCTAGAAATGAAACATTGACAGAATGATTTTCACAGCTGCGATACAGAGATATGTGCAAGTGTGCAACACTAAAAGATCACCATCATTCACTTTGTCGAAACCTAAATATCTAGAACCGTCAAGCTTAACCTCCTTTGTTTCAGACAGACAATTAACTGTCTTTTCAAAGCTGACATCACGATATTGTCACAAACTTTTCTCAAGAATACTAAATGATCGCCATATCTCATTCTGCCAACACTTCAATATCTAGAACCACGAGGTTTCACTTCCATTGTCCGAGACAAAGACAATTAGCTGTCGTAGCAAATCTACCATCACGATATTGTCAGTAACTTTTCTCAAGAATACTAAATGATCGCTATCACTCACTCTGCAAAAACCTAAATATCTAGAACCATGAGACTTCACCCCCATTATCGGAGACAAAGACAATTAGCTGTCGTTTCAAATCTAACATCGCGAGACATCGGAGATCGATTCCTTGCACGAAAAGCTAAGACTTAGTTGACATCATAGATCCTAGTAAAAATAGACAGGGAAAATGTTAGTCCATACGGAGAAGAATCGACCATGACAAGTACCATCTGAAAGACATGGGAGGTGGCGCATGGGAATGTCACCAAGCAGAAATCGATAATTTAGCGGATTGTTAATTTAACGGGAAAAAAGGGAGAGTTACCGGATAGCGAATTTTATTTTAATTATTGTCAAATACGGCGTGTCATTGTGTGATAAGAAGTAGGATGTAGGGAAAATAATGATTAGTCCTTGACGTCATCAATAAACATTACTTTCAGGTGCACTATATTGTATAGATGTCGTCGTGGAGCTGTGATTAGAGTGGTAGTCTGTTACACGAAGTTCTTCTGCTTCCTCTTCTTCTCGCCTCCTCCTTCTCCTCCTCCTCTTCTACTTCTTCTTCTTCTTCTTCTTCTTCTTCTTCTTCTTCTTCTTCTTCTTCTTCTTCTTCTTCTCCTTCTTCTTCTTCTTCTTCTTCTTCTTCTTCTTCTTCTTCTTCTTCTTCTTCTTCTTCTTCTCTTCTTCTTCTTCTTCTTCTTCTTCTTCTTCTTCTTCTTCTTCTTCTTCGTCTATGTCTTCCTTACATTTATACTTTTGCTTCTTCTGCTTTAACTTATTATTATTATTATTATTATTATTATTATTATTATTATTATTATTAACCAATCTACAGCTTTTGTGGCCCGGGAATAAAAACGCAGATAAACTTGCAGAAGCGGAAGGCGAATGTACACAAGAGGCAGTCCTAATCTCATACTTTGAGAAAAAGCGAGCTGTCCGTATGTTCAGAAAGGTACTCAATTAATCCAGTTTAAAATAACCCGAAGTAGTGCAGCTTTACATAACACAATTACAAACAAACAAACAAATGAGACATTGCGGCCACTAGCCTTCATAAACAATCACATACACAAAACACAACATATAACAGATAACAGGGAAAGCTAATCCAGACGCAAAAATTAGTCCAGTGCGCAAGAAGTATTAATCACGTGTATAGACTACGCTTAGGTTTAAAGCCAACGAACGCAACAACAAATATATAAATACGGGGAAGACTTTACATTGACTAAATTAAGGCAATTAACTTATTCAGCGCCAAAGAAAATGTAGGTTTCGACGAAACCCGGTACACAATCAAATGAACAAGAATTATAATGTAAATTTCCGTTCGCTGAGCATTGAAATTGTGGAAGATGCGACGAAACAAATCAAATAACACGATGACACTAGTAAGGCGATGTATCGTTTATCTGTCCAAATGGGAGTTCACATGGGGCGATATATTATCCTTCAGGATACTGAATCAGTAAATCAAACTACGAATATAACACTTTTCATCGACATGTCAAGATCATCAGTCATCAACACTTGACATAACAGTAACAGACTATAAAAATACGTTAGGTGCTGTGTGTACTCTTCAACACTCTCCATGTGTGGACTAACTAAACAACCTGGTGAACATGTTATGCAGGCGTGACGTTTCCTAAGCGGTTTAGAAATATATATTCGCCCACGGCAGAAATCAGCATTAAGCTCCAAACTGCTTGGAACTTTTAAAACCGGTGAGAAGGGAGGGAGGAGCACGTTATAAGACCCTCCTGACAGTTTAATCGTTAAAGATTCGACAGCTACAAGACGAAGAAGAGGAAGCAGAAGAAGGAGGGGGCGGTGGGGCAGGAGGATTGGGGGCAGGGGGGGATGGAAGGAGAGGAGAAAAATCAGAAGGAGACAACGTAGAAGAAGGAGGAAGAGGTGACAGGAGTGACGAGGAAGCGAGAGAAAATGAGAACAAGAATGAGAAAGAACAAAACGAAGAAGAAGATAATGATGATATAGAAAAGAAAGAAGAAGAAGAAGAAGAAGAAGAAGAAGAAGAAGAAGAAGAAGAAGAAGAAGAAGAAGAAGAAGAAGAAGAAGAAGAAGAAGAAGAAGAAGAAGAAGAAGAAACGAAGAAGAAGATAATGATGATATAGAAAACAAAGAAGAAGAAACGAAGAAGAAGAAGAAGAAGAAGAAGAAGAAGAAGAAGAAGAAGAAGAAGAAGAAGAAGAAGAAGAAGAAGAAGAAGAAGAAGAAGAAGAAGAAGAAGAAGAAGAAGAAGAAGAACCAGCCGCAGCAACAGCAGCTAGCGAATAGTAACTTCATCAACGACAACAACAATAACAACAGCAACAACAACACGTCACACTTTAATGCCATAAGTTGCAGAATTATAGGTAGACATTTTGAAACTACAAAACATGTCCCAACTGGTAGATTCTCATCATCGATTAATGCACAGGCGAGGTATTTGAGCTCAAAACGAAGCTTATTATCTCCACATAGCTTATGATACTGAGGCGAATGCCACTACGGCAATGTACAATGAGTAGGTAATCTCATCTCTCAGAGGTTCTCAAACTTTTTTTCGGGGGAGGGGAGGGGGGAGTGTGCAGGAAGGGGAATTTTGACTTTTGTAGTTACATTAGCATTCGAGTGTTTAGTCAGGTTTAAGTCAGATATGACTAAGCTACCGAATAACAGTAAACGGTACCACATGACACCTTATATTGTGCCAACGGATTCTGGCGGATGAGCGCGATTGGAAGGTACAGGTGGTATCCTAGTGTGAGGAAATGCAACCTAAAGACTAAATGTCATGGCAGGGCAGACCAGGCAATAAGTCTTGGTAGGCAACTGGTCTAGGATCGAAGCTCCGACAGGCAGACAGTTAAAAGCCTTGCTTTGCTGATCCAGCTGCTTCTGCAGCTTGTCTTATCCCAGACGTATTGGTGTTACTTTATTTTATAGAGTAAACTATGCAGGCCGAGAGAGGGATCATGGATGTGAAGCGTGGACAATGAGCATACAAGCAGAAAAAAACATCAGATGGCTGTGGAAATGTGATTTCTGAGGAAAATGCACAGATTACCATGGACAGACAGAAAAATCAATTATTAAGTCCTACAAAAAACGAACTGCAAATCGTACAGTGATTAGAGAAATGAGACGTTCGTAGACAGTCATAATTATTTGGTCACGTTATGAGAAGAAATAAATTGGAGATATTTGTGACAACTGGCACGATCGAGGAGAAGATAGTTAGTTAGTCGAAAGATCATCCTCATTGCACATCGAACCATTCAGTCCATAAGTGCTCTGATCCCCTCCTCAGTAAATTCCCCAGCGTGTAGCGGCTAACGACACAAGTTCTGTGTTGGTTTATCAATCTTCTTTGGCTTCCCGCGTAGTGTTCATGTTTGGCAACACCTCTTTTAACTTACTATTCTCGCAGCCTGACCATGGCTGTAGATTCCCAGTCATCGCTTGGATCTCGTAAACGACTTACTTCTCGTTGAGCATTCGGAATGTCTGCCTGGTCCATGGCTCGTCCGCCTTCCACAGTAGTCCTACCTGCAAGCCTGTCAGCCTGCTCATTCCCTTGTACACCGCATGCCCTGGCACGAAGATGAAACTAATCTTTGCCAGCCGAGACTTCTCCAGAGACAGCAGCCACTCTCTTCGGACCACCCCATCTCTATCATCCTGAGCATACTCATTGAGTCACTAAAGACACATGCCCGACTGAATGTCTGTGTCTCAAGCCATTTTATTGCTTTACATACTGCCATGACTTCCATAGCCAGACTGCTTGTGATCAAAGCAAAACAGAGAAGAGACTAATGGAAAGGCAAAGAAGTTAATACCTGGATGGCTTAGCCATGTGGTATAGTTGAGACAAGAACACTTGGGAGTAAGATTCGGCACAGCCAGACGCGAGAGGTACATCGGGAAAACAAAGCGCCTCGTCAACCAACACAGAACTGGCACTATTACCCACCGGACGCTGATGCATATGCTGGGTGGAGGATCTGAGCACCTATGGACATGTCCGGAGTGCAATGAAGATACCCCAACTGATAAGTGATAACTGATAACTGAAGAACACTGAGCTGATCCAGGACTCTGGTGATCAAGCGAGATGCCCACGCTTATCGGCATGACACATGATGATGATGCCTTTCTTCTCATTACATGACCAAATAATGTTGTGTGTCTTTTTCTTAAAAGTGTATACAATGTTCTACTATTATTAATCTCGTGTAGTCAATAGTTCTTGTTACTCAAGCAGTCCAAAGTTATTCACATTCGTCTCAGAAACCACATCTTCGTATCCTCCAAATTCTTCATATTTATTCATTCACGCCTCATGATTCTCTGCCATGCAGCAAAGCAGGTTCTCTATAACATATCAGTACTCTCTAACTGACGTTCAATGAGAGTCACATAATGGTGACTTAATTTTCAAGTTACCAATTATAATTGATAGTGCTAAACTTAATGTCCTTTGTCTTCCACATATGTTCTGGAGTTGTGAAAGCTTCCCCTGCCTTTTGAATTCTTATTTAATGTATATGGTAGTCGCCATGGCAAAGTGGCTACTCGTCCTGCCTCTTGTTCAGATGGTTGTGAGTTCGATTCCGCACTACGTCGTTAGATTCGAGTGTGAGTTTTCTCGGAGACTCCTGGGAAGTCGTTGCTGGAGCTACGGAGTTCGTGCTTTATGGACGCTCTCGGCAGGTCGCCCTAATCTCATCTCATCTTGTTCCTCTTATATCTTGCGGTGTCGAGATGAAGCATAACTTCCGGTAAAATGTCGAAGGCGTAATGGCGTTGTTTTTTGTTTTTTTGTTTTTTCACAGAGGGACGCTGTTTTGTGTTTTTTCAGGAGAAGGTGTGCTGTTTTTGTAACCGTTTAGGAATGTTTTTCACAAGAAACCACGTAAGGCAGGTGGTGGATGGGATTTTGAGGGCAGCCGACAGGTAGTTGTTGTTTATGGTCTCAGGTTTCGCGACGGTAAGCAGAGGATCTCTTTAACGAGACAATGGCTACGGTCATCGGTCAGTGTGGACACTGGCATGAAGGTAAGCAACATCAAACTACCATCTTTATCATAACTCATCAAATCGCAGAACGTCACAGGAAAAGGACAGCAACACTGAAATTGGCAACATGAAATGTTGGTACTTTAAGCAAAGACGGAAAATTGGATAGCATCAAACAAGAAATAGGAAGATGGATATTAATATATTAGGAATGTGTAAGACGAGATTGAAAGGGACAAGGATTAAAATAGGGGAGGGCTTTAAGATTATACATTCTGGGGGAGGCAAAAAGGTGTAGCTATTATCTTGGATCTGCAAACATCACAAACTGTTAAAGGATATAGGGCAGTGTCAGACAGGGTTCTATTGGTAAAATAAATCGACATAAATTTTAACACAAACGTCATTCAAATATATGCCCCAAAGAGGAGAAAGCAATGAAGATAGTATAGAGGAATTTTATAATGACATGAAGAATGCTTTGAAGAAATGTAACAATTCAGAAATAAATATTATAATGGGTGACTTCAATGCGAAAGTAGAAAATTAAGGCGATGAATGCACAGTAGGCAAACATGGTTAGGGAGAAAGAAACGAAAGAGGATACAGACTTGTAGAATGGGCAAAAGAGCATGAAAAGATTGTCGGAAACACCTGGTTTAAGCAACATCCTAGAAGATTATAGACATGGAGGAGTCCTGAGAGCAGGATTAGAAACCAGACGGTTTCGAAATACGGTTACAATCACACACACACAAAGTTCCAAATGCAGACTGTTACATTGATCACAGATTGATTACATGCACATTGAAGGTAAAGTTAAAGAAAGTCAAGTATGCACCAGGAAACACCAAATATGATCTATGTAAATTGAAATGTGACAAGACAATGCAAGGCAAGACAATGTTAACGTTGAAGTAAAGAACAGAATTGATATATTGTCTGATCTAGAGATCCTATTTCAGGATGTGGATGATCAGTCGGAAATGTTGAAGAATTCAATCAGTTTGGCTGCAAAACCAACTATTCTAATATTAAAGAAAGTGGGTCGTAAGAAATGGATTACTGAAGAATTTTTACAACTGAAGACAGAACAAAATTAATCCTGTCAAATATGAAACAATTCACAGAAAAGTCAGAACATTATATAAGGAGGCAAAAGAAGCATGGCTCGAGAAATGTTTCATAGAAATTGAAAAACAACAAAACAGCATTTTGAAATATCAAATTAGTGCACAAAAGAATTCAGGAGCTTACTATTAAAAGAACACGTATATCAACAGGTTGCCTAAAAACAAAAGATGGAAAAATCATAATAGAAAAGAATCAGATGTTATATGTATGGTCAGATTATGTGAAAAACCTTAATGATGGTACAATAGAAGAACAGTGAAATAATAATGAAGGACCATCAAGCTTGAAGATGGAAGTTCAGAATGCTCTTAACCATATGAAAACCGTCTAGACCCCTAGTCCAGACAACATCACAACAGAAATGATCAATGCATTAGAAGAATATGGAATAGACAAAATTACCAGACTGCTGAACACAATACATGATACTTCAAATATGCATCCTGAATTCCATTGGCACCTTGCCGTCTTGACAGACGATAGTTTGTGCTTTAAAAAGGCATAATAACTTTTAACTATGGCGGTAGCGAGTGTGACTGATAAGGCCAATTTGCGCTGTAAATATCCGTTCACAGTGGGTGCATGTGAACACGTGGTCATTTCCACCATCATGCACCATCTTACGTCTCAAACGCTTGGTGTGTGACTTTTCTGCAATAATTTTCTCCTTTGACTTTATTCCATTTCTGATATTTGCCCTCCATGCAACACGTTCAGCGGCGACTTGCTCCCAATGTGCATTATCAATGCCTGTATCAATCATGTCCCGCTTACACACATCTTTGTATCGTAGTAGAGGCCGACCCTGAGATCTCTTACCCATCTGTAATTCACCAAAAAAGATATCCTTTGGTATTCTACCATCATCCATCCTCCTAAGATGTCCTATCCATCTAAGTCTACGAAGACTGAGCATGGAATAAACTGTCACACAACCTGATCTTTCCAATACTTCAGTATTTGTGATTTTGTCTTGCCACTTAATACCAAGAATTCTTCGCAGACACCGCATATGAAAGCTGTTTAAATTGTTCTCTTGGTGTGAGTAAGTTGTCCAGGTTTCACTGCCATAGAGAAGAGTACTAAGGACACAGGCTTGATAGACAAGGACTTTTGTTTTGGCAGTAAGCTTCCTGTTCTCCCAGACTCTTTTCTTAACCTGTTCATTGTTGTTGCTGCCTTACCAATCCGGATGTTGATTTCCTGATCTAGGGATAATTTGCTATTTACCACTGATCCTAGATATGTAAAATGGTCTACTATCTCTAGTTCGGCGTCGTCAATAAAGATTGATGGTACCTCATGTGCACCTTGTGACATAATCTGTGTCTTCTTTTTGCTAATTGTTAAACCAAATTCAGAACAAGCATTGGAGAATACAGATAGTAGACATTGCAATTCTTCCTCAGAGTGGGTCATAACTGCAGCATCATCTGCAAAAAGCAACTCTCTGATCAGTACCCTCCTAATTTTGGTCTTAGCCTTCAATCTCTGAGCATTGTAGAGGCCGCCATCTGAGCGTGAGTGAATGTATATACCACCATCCTGATCACGAAATGCATATTTCAGTAGAAGTGAAAAGTATATTCCAAAGAGGGTGGGAGCTAGTACACAACCTTGCTTAACTCCACTCTTGATTTCAAATTCTTCAGAAGTTGCACCATCAAACTTGATTATACCCTTCATGCCTGTGTGGAACGATTCCACAATGGACAGAAGAGTTGGTGGGCAGCCAATCTTCTTTAGTGCCTTGAACAGACCCTCACGACTGACCAAATCAAATGCCTTTGTGAGGTCGATGAAGGCAATAAACAGTGGTTGATTCTGTTCACGGCATTTTTCTTGCATTTGTCGCAATGAGAATATCATATCAGTGGTAGACCGGTTCTGTCGAAAGCCACACTGTGATTCGGGGTAGACTTGATCTCCTAGGACTTGAAGTCTGCGCAGAACAATTCTGGCAAATACTTTTCCAACATACACAGAAGTGAGATACCCCTATAGTTGTTGCAGTCGCTCCGATCGCCCTTGTTCTTGTACAGTGTTATGATGCTTGAATCTTTGAAATCCTGTGGGACTTGTCCTTCACGCCAGCATAGCTCTATTAGCTGGTGGATCTGTATAGTGAGTGTGTCTTGCCCACTCCTGATAACCTCTATTGGAATCCCATCCTTACCTGGAGCCTTGCCAGATGCAAGTTCATTTATAGCACACTTAACTTCTGTTATGGTGGGAAGTGTGTCCAGGTGGTCAAGAGTTGGTAGAGCCTCTATGGCGTTGAGGGCATCATCCGCTAGTTTGGTCTCACTTGAGTAAAACTCCAAATAGTGCTCTACCCATCTGTCCATCTGC